>CAMZMU010000058.1:56059687-56237415 GCA_947311845.1 Poa pratensis | reverse complement strand
CTGTTGATCCTGGTTGGTACTGTGACACTGGTGCCACGGACCACCTCACCGGGCAATTGGAGAAGCTGAATATCAAGGCACACTGCCAAGGGGAAGGTATGCATATTTTTCATGTTGGTCAAGCACTCATTCCCACTCTTTCATCTAGGCCACTCCATCTACGTAATGTTCTTCACGTTCCTGCTGTCACAAAAAATCTTCTCTCTATTCATAGATTTACTTATGATAATCGTGTTTTCTGTTGAGTTCCATCCTGATAGTCTTTTTGTTAAGGACCTGCTCACGGGGGCCTTCTTGCTTAGAGGAAAAGTGTCGCGGTGGCCTCTACACGCTTGATGCTCTACTCCACACCAGTTCAAACAAGTGTTCAACGCTTTTAAAGCTTTATCACCATGGCTTGCTCATTTAGGCATCCGTCTACGCAAGCTGTGCAACATGTTCTTCATCGACATCATTTGCCTTCAGAGTCCAATAAATTAGTGTCATTTGTGATTCTGTCAACAGGGCAAGAGTCATCAGTTACCTTTCTCGTTCTACTCATGTAACAAACTCTCCTCTGAGCTTACTTATTCTGATGTGTGGGGTCCCGCACAAACATCTGTTAGTGGTCCACAATTAATTATGTCAGTTTTGTGGATGCTATAGTCGCTTTACGTGGCTTTATTTAATTAAACGAAAAATGATGTTTTTGAGGTGTTCACAAATTTCCGGTCATGTCGGCGTCTCCTTAGCCAGAAAATTAAGTATGTTCAGACTGACTGCGCGGGGGGGGGGGGGGGGGGGGTTTGAGTATATTAAGTTAAATGCTTTCTTCCAACAACTTGGATTGCACACCTTGTTTCTTGCCCTCATACTCATCAACACAATGGTAGTGCCGAGCGTAAGCATCGTCACATTGTAAACAGGCGTCATGTTACTTGCCCAGGCGTCCTCCCTTTTTGGTTTTGAGTGATGCGTTGATCACGCCTGTTTTCTTATCAATCGTATGCTACTCGTGTCATTAATATGCAAACACCCCTTGAGCGTCTTTTAGGGGAAGTTCCTGATTACACCTTTTTCAAGGTTTTTGGGTGTGCATGTTGGCCCAATCTGCGCCACTATACATAACACAAACTGAGTTTCGTCCAAAAAATGTGTCTTCTAGGTATATCCCCTCCACAAAGTTTACAAGTGTCTCCATGTTCGAGTAATCGGGTCTATGTAAGTCGTGAAGTTGTCTTCGATGAGAATGTTTTTCCGTTTTCGGCTTTTCCACTCCACCTACACCGCTTCAACCGCACTACCCACTTCGCTTGACCATTTGAAGATATTGCGCATGCTCCAGTTTTGCTTCCTAATCATGGTGCAGGTACTGGTCGTGGAGCACCCTTGAGGTCCTTGATGATGAGCCCTCTCCTCCAACGACACCTTGTGTGCGCTCTACTTCACATGAGGCTGCTGATCCTTACCTTAAGCTAACGCTGATCGCATGCATGATCGCATGCAGCCTCCACCAGCGTGCTGGTCTCGCACCTGCTCTACTGGACCAGCTCTTGCTCACATCCGAGCCAGCCTCGGGACTGCTTCCCCGACCGCTTCTGCGCCTCACTGTGACGCTGCTTCGCCCGCGTCGGCCTCAGCACCTGTATTCCCTGTCCGAGACCGCGCTCTCGCATGTGCCTCCTGCTCTTTGCGGCTGTTACACACAGTCAACGTGGTATTCGACAACCGAAACAGTGGCCTTCTGATATGGTTGCCTGGATGGCTGCATTATGGCTGAAGCAGCTGCGGATCCTATGTCTGAACCTCGTCATTTTCGCGCCGCTCTTGGGATTCCACACTGGCGTGCAGCGATGGAAGAAGAGTTTGCCGCATTGATCAAGAACGACACGTGGCATCTTGTTCCTCCATCCTCTCGAGTTATGTCATTGATTCCAAGTGGATTTTCAAGGTTAAACGTCATGCCAATGGTCAAATTGAGAGCTATAAAGCTCGTCTTGTTGCCAAGGGGTTTAAACAACGCTATGGTTTGGATTATGAGGATACGTTCAGTCCAGTGGTCAAGCCTACAATAATTCGGTTGTTGCTCTCTATTGGTGTCTCTCGTGGTTGGTTTCTCCGACAACTTGACATTCAGAATGCCTTTCTCAATGGCGTTCTCGAGGAAGAGGTATTCATGCGTCAACCCCCTGGTTTTGAAGATCCTGAGCATCCACATCATCTCTGTCACTTGCAGAAGGCTCTTTATGGTCTCAAACAGGCTCCACGAGCGTGGCATGCTAGTCTTGGAGCTGTTTTGCGTCAGCATGGGTTCTTGCCTTCTACTGCACACGTCTCTATTTATTCTGCACCGATCTGATGTGACAATCTACCTTCTCGTCTATGTGGATGACATTATGTGCTCAGCTCATCCTCTACGGCGATTGATCGTCTTGTCATTGGGCTTCGTCTGGAGTTTGCTGTGAAGGATCTTGGACCTCTTCACTTCTTTTTGGGGCTGGAAGTTACTCGTTCATCTGCGGGTCTTGCTCTTACACACGCAAGTATGCTACTGATCTGTTGAGGCGTGCTGGGTTGCTTAAGTGCAAGACAGCCGTTACCCCTATGGCGGCTACAGTCAACTCTTCCATGCTGATAGTGCTCTCCTTGGTGATGAGGATGCTACTACTTATCGCAGTATTGTTGGTGGGTTGCAGTATCTTACGTTGACTCGTCTTGATGTCTCTTTCGCTGTCAACCGTGTGTGCCAGTTTCTGCATTCTCCTGCTGAGGATCATCTTGCTGCTGTCAAGCGGATACTTCGGTACGTTAAGCACACACTTGGTCATGGCCTGCTTCTCCGTCCGTCTACGTCTCCTACTATTTCTGCTTTCTCTGATGCGGACTGAGCTGGAGATGTTGATGACCGTCGATCCACGGGGGGATTTGCTGTGTTTTATGGAGGTAACTTAGTTGCTTGGAGTGCTCGCAAACAAGCCACCGTTTCTTGCTCGAGTACAGAAGCTGAGTATAAGGCGGTTGCTAATGCCACATCTGAGGTTATTTGGATTGAGGCGTTGCTGAATGAACTTGGTATTCGACAACAGTCCCCACCTGTCTTGTGGTGTGATAATATTGGTGCTACTTATCTATCGTCGAATCCAGTCTTTCATGCAAGGACAAAGCATATTGAAATTGATTTTCACTTTGTCCGAGAGGGGTTGCTCAGAAGTTGCTGCAAGTTCGATTTGTGTCTTCTAAGGATCAACTTGCAGATATATTCACTAAACCTCTATCGCTTCCACTGTTTGAAGAATGTAAACACAATCTCAATATGTCCATAGTTGAGATTGACGGGGGCTGTTACATTATGTATCCTGTACGTATTCATGTATGTTTAGGCTAGTCTCTAATTGTAGTTGACCCCACATGTACTCTTTGTCTATATAATGAAAGGCCTAACAGGAGCCCACGCTATGTGTTGAGGTCTCCCCTATATCTATCGTATCGTATTGTCTTACAGTCATCGATGATTTAAATGCTTCTACAAGATCTATACTTTTCATTGTTAGTCAATTGTCATGGAGTTTGTACTATTATTGTGGAAATACTATTGTGAGTCGGTCCAATTTTGATGGCCTCAAATTTTTTCTTGTTTAGCGAATTTGTTTGTCACCGATGCCTGACTTCGCTAGTCATTATTGAATAGTCCACAATACAAGGTTTTGTGCATCTTTTGGAAATGAAAAAAAAAACATAGGAACAACATTCATGTGTAAAATGGTCATAGACATGAACAAAAATCATGTGTACTTGTAAAAAAGAAAGGTTGAAAAAATAAGTGAAGAACATTAAAAAACCTGACAAAAATGTAAAGAAAGAGAATATTTAATAAACTGAAAGAAATCAAGGAAAATCATATAAGAAAACAACCGCAACGAAAGAACCGAGTCGGAAAGTCCCAACAGTGCAGTGCGAGAACGAAATGGACCAGGTCCGCATGTGGAGCTCCGTAAGCTCTGGGCATTAATAAAAACAGAGCAATTTAATTCCTTTGGAAAAAAAGTGATCCATACCGATTTGACGAAATTTTCCTCTCCCACTATCCTGGACTGTGAACTGCGTATACAAGCCATAAGTTGTATGACTAACAAGCATGGGATTTGAATTGTCCAAAATAATTGTTTTCGACGGAAGGTATTGAGAAACAACGGTGTGAGTCGTATTCTTCTGATACTACTCCCTCCGTTCCTAAATATAAGATGTTTTAGATGTTACACATGTTGTTTAGATACATATATACTAAAATGGATGAACATACACATGAAGTGTGTCTAGATACATTTGTGTATATATGAATCTATTATATACTAAAAGCAAAATGAGTTAGCGAATAGAGCCACCACGTTAATCCACATAGGTTAGAAATATATAATCCGTTGATACTAATTGTGATGGTTGAGATTAACAGATTGAAAAGTTACGTACAACATTAGCCGGGTACAAAAAGTTTTTTCAACACATATAACTAAATCACACCACGTTCCCTCAAAGATAACGTGCAGTTTCGTTTGACACGAGTATGTATCAATATGTAACTTCCGGTAGTTTTTTTCTTTCTTTTAAACAACTCCCGGCGGCCGTACTGGATCGGACGTGGAAATCAATAAGTTTATAGACGTACGTTTCCTCTCTCCATAACAATAACAACCGAGTCTGATAAAAAGAAAAGATGCGCCATGCAAAAAAAAAAAAAAAAAAAAAAGAGAAAGAAAGATACGTGTTGGCTCGGGCTGGCTAGCTAGCTAGGTGTCTCCCATCTTTTTTTTTTAAATATCATACGTAGAAACAATCAGCTATTGAGTCCATTAAAAAAATACAAAAAGCTGGCTGGCTAGCTAGATAGAACGTGGTGGTTTTAGGTGGAAAGATGTGATAGAATATATATCAATATGTGTAAATCTATACGAATATCAACGAGTCACTAGTAGAAAAGAGGCCTTAGAGCCAGACCTTTAGTCGCGGCTCGTTTCCGAACCGCGACTAGAGGTTTCCGGCTCCGACATTTCCAACGGCTAGGACAGGTGGCCTGTTGGTGCGGGACCTTTGGTCGCGGTTGGAGCCACCAACCGCGACTAAAGGTCCTCCCGCTCGAGGACGGGAGGACCTTTAGTCGCGGTTGGTGGCTCCAACCGCGACCAAAGGTCCCGAACCAACCGGCCACCTGTCCTAGAGAGGACCTTTAGTCGCGGTTCGTGGCTGGAACCGCGACTGAAGGTCCGTCACCTACATCTTCCACCCGAGCCAGCCATGGCCATTTTGAGCTCGAGTTTCATCTCCATTTTCTCTCCACCGAGCTCGATTTTTTGCACCATTTGTTAAGATTGCTGGTGGTGCATCTATCCAGGGTTAGCAACTGCAAACTCTCTCTTCCGGCGCCCGTTTCGTTGGTTGTTTTGCTCATTTAGCTCATTTCATATTTCTATTGCTAGGTTGGTGTTTGATGAAATGCCTAAGTTAGCTCATTTTGCTTCTTTAGCTCAATTTTGTTATAGTCAATTTGAGCTTAAACTAAATTATGTTTTTGTATTTCAGTGTCACAACATTCACCTCCTCACCGTCGTCGATAGACCGTCTCGTCACCGACACCACCTAGGTGAGCTTCTTTTTTATTTTAAAAAAAATCTATGTTGTTGATTTTGTTCCATAATTATTATTTGTTTTTTGTATAAGTTGTATATTGTTTTTTTATATATATAGTGCCATGGTTTTCACAAATACCCCCACCGGCTCTCGTCCGCTCTATTATTCGGATGTGGTATGACTGTTAATAACTATATATTTGTTTCGTTTCGTGTTTATGACAATCATGCGGACCAACTGTTGCGCTAGAAACGCGTCACACGAACACGTCCTCGTGTACCCGCGGTGCCGGGGGAGATACTCCGCAACTCGCCCCGCAGGAGACCTGCTTCCAGCGCGATACGCAAGACAGCAAGCAGGCGCTTTTTAGACCAGACGTCCCAGCCCCTCGGGAAGCCCCGTCTGAGGAAGCCGGCGACGATTGGCTGAACTAAGCCGGACTTGGCCGCTCTCAGCTCGGTTTTCGATATCCGGTGAAATCTACGCGAAGTCGCCGAACAACGGAAGCATAAACAAGGGTTTGAGGGAAAAAAGTAGGTTGTATTGATAGGTTGTCGATTGTTTGCTTTGCTTAATTTCAATCGGCCATCACCTCTCACATATATATGAGGCGGCTGGACTTCCCATACAAGTGTTGGACTTCTACAAGATTTACAAATCATAGTCTAAGTCAATCTACCTCTAAAATAGGCAACTTCTTGGCGGCAACATTGGCTTCAAACTTTGGAAAGTTGCCTTTTGTCCGTCCGCGCTGCCTTCAAACTTGCCGGCTACTTTGGAAAGTTGCCTTTTGTCTTCTTCAAACTTGCCTTTCTTCGGAGATAAGATATCTTGATCGGCTTCATATTGGACCCGGACATCAGCATCTGTCCGGCTTCTTTTAGAAAGTTGCCTTTCATTTTCCAGGCCTGATCTTTGGAAAGTTGTCTTGTTCTTGCCGGCTTGTATTGTCAAAGTTGATTTTCCTCTGCCGGCTTATTTTGACAAAGTTGGCTTCTTTTCCGCCTTGTCTTGACAAAGTTGGCTTTTCCGCCTTGTCAAAGTTGGTTTTTCCGCCTTGTCAAAGTTGGTTTTCCGCCTTGTCTTGACAAGTTGGCTTCTTTTCTGCCATCTTATTGCTTTCCTTTGACTTAGCTCGCTATGTCTTCAGGCAACTTTGCGCTCCCGAATCCAGCTTCCGCCTTGCTCCAGTTGCCGGATTATTGGCTGCCTTCTTCTGGCCTTCTTTTCCTGGAAAGTTTCCCAGATCACCATTTTAGCCTTCTTTGCGCCTTCTTTAAGCCACCAAGTCTTCCTTGAACCTGAAACTGGCAATCTGCCAAAAACGGGTGCTAACATATGCCCCCTGTTTTCTAGTAGAGCTTGCGTACTAGAAAATATTCAATGTAGAAGTTTTGTCTAAGGGCGATGCTTAAGCTCATCGGCCATGTGCTAAGGGCGATATATGTATATCGGCCATACGTGCAACTCATGCAGTTTGCCACACGCTCGGGTGGAATTTCTTCAAGTATTTCCCATTGATAGCTCGAGGAGCATGCGCCTTCAATGTCTCCACCAGATAAGAGTTGCCGGGTACTATTCTCGCGACTCGCAGTGGCCCTTCCCAGTTTGGGGACCATTTGCCAAATTTCCGGCTTCTGGAGCCAACTGGCAATATAACTTTCCAACCAAGTCGCCAATTTGAAAGTCTTTAAGCCGGACCTTCTTATTGTAAGTTTTTGCCACCCGCAACTTTTCCTTCTCGATTTCTCAAGGCAATAACACGCTTGTCGGCTACTTCATCAATATTGTCCATCATCAAGCTGCTGTAGTCTTCAGCCGACAAGTCATTTTGCTTAGCAAACCTCAAGGCAGCCAGATTCACTTCTATGGCAAAACGGCTTCTTGTCCATATACCAACTCAAAAGGAGTTGTCTTGGTTGCTCCATGCCTTGAGATTCTGTGAGCCCACAATGCTTCGGACAGTACTTCATGCCACCTCCTTGGATGGTCCTGTACCTTCTTCTTGATCAACTTGATCAAGATTTTATTGCTTGACTCGCTTGTCCGTTGGCTTGTGCATAGTAGGGAGATGAACTGAGCATCTTGATTCCAAGTGATTCGGCAAATTGCTTCACCTCCTTAGCCATGAAGGAAGTACCTTGATCTGTGGTAAGAGTCTGCGGAATGCCGAATCGATGGATGATATGTTCTGTAATAAACTGGATCACCTCCTTGTGGGTCATGTTTCTGAGAGGTACTGCTTCAGACCACTTGGTGAAATAATCAGTAGCCACCAATACGAACCGATGCCCCTTGGATGAAGGCGGATGGATCATGCCGACAAAGTCAAGCGCCCAACCCCGGAAAGGCCACGGTTTTATAATTGGATTAAGAGGTGAAGCTGGCACCAACTGAATATCTCCAAACTTCTGGCAGGCTTCGCATCCCTTGTAGTATCTGAAGCAGTCATTGATCATTGTCGGCCAATAAAAACCTGCTCGCCTGAGCATCCACTTCATCTTGTGGGCCGACTGATGTGTTCCACATAAACCATCATGTACCTCTCCCATGGCAACTCTAGCTTCGTCTTCATTCAAGCACTTTAGAAGAAGACCATCAGCTGTTCGGCGATATAAGGCGGCATCCACCAATGTATACTTGAGAGATAGGCGCCGAACTGCTCTGTCTGTTTTTGACTTGGATCTTGTAAATAGTCAATATAAGGTTGTCTCCAGTCGTCCGCCAAGTTGTCATTTGCCTCTTCTTAGCCGGCCACAAGCAGCCTCTTGTTTGGCTTCCTCCAAGTTGGCAACATTTGACCTTTCTAGCCGGCTCCAACAAGCCGGCTTCTTGTTGGCTTCTCCAAGTTGGCAACATGAAGTGTTGGCTGTTCCTGATGAAGAACATTCCACGACTGACGTGATAGCCGATGCTTGTTGTGCCAACTCATTGGCAAGCCAATTGTCTTGCCTAGGAACATGGATATGTGGAAATAATCCAACGTTGAAATCATATCCAGGCATCTGTCAAGGTACATGTTGAGGGATCCGCTGTTGCACTGACAAATCTTGGCCACTTGCTGGACAATAAGCAACGAATCTCCATATGCCTCGACATGAGTTACCCCTGCGTCAACTAAATTTCTAGCCCGAATAGAAGTGCTTCGTATTCGGCTTCATTGTTAGTGCATAAATAGTCAAGACGACAAGAGGCTTCAAAACAGTACCGTGTGGTGAGATGTACACAATGCCAACTCCTTGTCCGCTGCTGCAGACTGAGCCATCAAAATAAAGCTTCCACGGTACAGCCGACACAATATTTAAGCCGGCTTCTTGCTCCAGGTCAATCCGATGTTCAACAATAAAGTCAGCTACAATTTGGCCTTTCATAGATTTTAGTGGTTCATAAGCCAAATCATATTCAATCAACCCGTACGCCCATTTGCCGATTCGTCCACTAAGAATCGGCCTTTGTATCATGTGTTTGAGAACATCGGTCTGACCAAAGACTTTGCATTCACTGGACAGCAAATAATGGCGCAATTTGGTGCAGGCAAATAAAGAGACAAACACAACCTCTCTACAAAGCTGTACCTTGACTCGGCATCCAGCAAACGTCTACTCAGATATGTGACGTATTCTTGTCCTTCGGCTTCCTGAGTTAAGGCAGCTCCAATCACTTTGTCCTCAGCAGCAATATAAAGCCGGAAAGGCTGACCACGAGCCGGCTTCCTGAGAACTGGAGGAGTAGACAGGCAAGTTTTTATCTTGTCAAACGCCTCTTGCTGCTTTGCCCCCCAGGTGAATTCATCATCGTTCTTGAGCCGAAGGATCTGTGTAAACGCATCAACTTTTCCAGACAAGTTAGCAATGAATCTTCTAAATAGTTTACCTTGCCCAGAAATTTCTGCATGTCCTTTTTGCAACCCGGCGCCTGTACTTTCTGGATGGCTTCAATCTTTGCCGGTCAACTTCTATGCCATGTTCATGTATGATAAAACCAAGGAACCTCCCAGCCGACACGCCAAAGGCACACTTCAAAGGATTCATCTTGAGCCCGTACTTCCTCATTCTTTCAAACGCCAGCCGCAATCGGCCAAGTGATTTGACTCGCCGTCCGACTTAACCACCACGTCGTCAATATACACTCCAGTAACTCCACAAATCATGAAATATTAGGTTCATCGCTCTTTGATAGGTGGCTCCGGCATTTTTCAATCCAAAGGTCATCACAGTCCATTCGAACAAACCAACAAAGCCTGGGCAGCGAAACGCCGTCTTAGCCGAATCTTCTTCGGCCATAAATATCTGGTTGTAACCTGCGTTGCCATCCAAGAAGCTGATAACTTTGTGACCTGAGGCTTCGTTGACAAGCATGTCGGCTATTGGCATAGGGTACTCATCCTTTGGCGTAGCGCGTTCAAATCTCTGAAATCTATACACGCCCTGATCTTGTCGGATCCTTTCTTCTCGACCGGCACAATGTTGGATAACCATTCGGCATACTTACAGGCCGAATGAAGTTGGCTTTCAAAAGCCGGTCTATTTCCGCCTTTATCGATCATAATCAGTGGATTAAATTTGCGAGCCGGCTGCTTGTATGGTCTGAAGCCGGCTTTAATAGGCAACCGATGTTCCACCAACTCTCGGCTTAACCCAGGCATCTCGTGGTATTCCCATGCAAAGCAATCCACGTACTCTTTGACTAGCGCGATTAACTTAGACTTGTAATCGGCCGCCAACTTTTGTTTTACAAATGTTGGCCTAGGGACAGTGCCATCCCCAATGTCAACTTCTTCCAGCAAGTCAGCCGATGTAAAGCCTTGTCCCAACTTGTCCATATCGTCTGGTTCTTCAATTGCTTCGTACATATCGTTCCTTCGGCCCGATACTTGTCCAGACGCTTCTGCAACCACTCGTCGTTTTGATCCATCTACTTGAGCTGCAGCCGATTGCCACCAATCGGCTTTAGAGTTACTGGCACGAATCCGTCCCTGGTAGCACTCAGGAATCGAACCCGGATAAATCACGCCCAGAAAGGCATGTACATTGGAATGTTGCCAGTCAACAATCGATTCGGCTAATGCAATGCAGCCGATTCGTCAGCATGGATGACTTCAATTTCGTCGTCAACCCATTGCACAGTTGCTGGTGCATAGTAGACGGAACACACTGGTTAGCATGAAGCCAATCCGTCCCAGCAGCACATTGTAATTTCCCTGCACCTCAGCAACAAAGAAGGCGGTAGCCAAAGTCTTGCTGCCTACTGTGAGCTCCAAGCTGATAACTCCTTTGGCTTCTACCCTTCTCCTCCTTCGAACCCATTTAGCACCATGTTCGTCTTCATCAGGTCGCCATCATCTAGTTGTAGCTTTTGAAGACAGAATATGGCATCAAGTTTACCACAGCGCCGCCATCAACCATCATCCTGGTGACCGGCTTACCATCAATATGCCCTCTGACGTATAAAGGCTTGAGGTGTTTTACCGGCTTGTCAGGTTTTTCAAAGACAGCATTTTTAGGTCCAAAGTTGATTTGCGCGACCTCGCCTTCTTCCTCAACAGCACGGAACTCAGCCGGCAAGTAATACACCATGTTGATGTCCATGCCCGCTCGAGCCGGCGATTCTTCATAATCTAGCAAATCTTCGTCATCGGTCATATTGCCCGATTCGCTCACTGCAGATGTTGCCATTGCGAGGTCTTGAATTGCCGACTCTTCCGCCAAGTTTGACGGATTTACCTCTGAGATTGCCGGCTCTTCTGCCGCCAAGTTTGTCGGATTTCCCTCTGCCAAATCTGCGGCTTCTACTTCATCTGCCCATGACGAGTAAGTAATTGCCGGTGCATCAGCCAATATTGTGTCACTGCTTGCAGATAAAGCTGGCGTAACTGTTGTCGGAGCTGCAATAAGGACTGGCCTAGGGATCCACATTTGAGCTGGCAACATTGGTCGCTCAGCATTGAATTTGACGTCCCTGGATCGCTCAGCTCCTTCTTCTGCCCTCTCCCGGTTTCTCGCCCTTTGCAGTTTCCGCTTTTGTGTCTTCGTTATACCTGGCGGACACCACTTTGGCTGAGTATATTTTGGGTCCCGGGGTTGAACTGTTGCGGCCTGACTGGAGCTGGCTTCATGATCGTTGGTTGTTGCCTTTGGCGCGATAGCAAGTATCGGCTCGCTGGTTACCTGCTCTACGACCGGGTCTTTCATCTTTATCACATGAGTTCCAACGATCAACACATCGTCTGCAACCAATCCAGCTTCTGGCTCAGCCTTTTTAGAATCTTGCGCCTTGATCCGCCAATATGACGAATCCCCAGGATACACAAGCCGGCTCTGCACGGGTTGCCGGATTGCTCTGCGTTTGAACTCGTCAGCCGGCCTCTAGTGCCGGCTACTTTCCTCAGCAGATGGTGACCTTGGTCTTTTCCCATATTGCCACTGGCACGACCTTGACCCGGCTTGACGCACGTACTTGTTTAACAACATGTCAAAAGTTGGTTTCACCTTCCTTGGTTTATATTCAACTTGGTTTGTCTTCCATCAGCCAACTTCCGGACTCTTGGGCTTGATAAATCTAGGCGGCGACTTGTCTGACCGTGGTCCTTGCCCCCCGAGTGCAGGGTTATTGACGGTAATCTTGATGACTTCGCCTCCATCGGGTTGCCGGCTCACTGTAACTTGTCTTCCTGCCACCTTGTTGCCGGCTACCTTCCTGGGTTCACCAACAACAACATTAGATTTATTAGCGGCTTCGGCTGCCTCTGGCCGAAGTAGAACTTTCTTTCCCTCCAAGTCTAGCACGTTTACTGGAAACGGCTGTGTGTCAATCGCCATGCCAGCAAAGCTCAATCGTCCATCATTGAGGGCCGATTGGATCTGTCGACGAAAAACATTGCAATCATTAGTAGCATGAGAGAAAGAATTGTGATACTTGCAATAAGCCCGCCGCCTTAATTCATCAGGCGATGGTATAACATGATTGATTCTTATCACTTTATCCTTCAACAAGGCATCAAATATTCTATCGCACTTGCCTACGTCAAAGGTGCATTTGACTTCATCATCCCGATTCTTACGAATCGGCTTTAAGTCATCGCACATGTAAGGTTTGGCCTTGCTGGGCCAAACAAACTCAGCGGAATAGACATCGGCTTCGTCACCGGAGTCGGCATCATTTTCGACCATATTAAGCCGGCTCCTGCTCATCCGATGCGAGTCTTTTGACTCATTGACCCGGCTTTCTTGGGCCAGAGCTCTCTCTTGGACTTGGCCAACAGACAAGAATTCATGTCCTTCTAACCTCTCTTTCAGGTAAGACCTTAGCCCATTGAAAACCAAGTCAGCCATGTCCCTTTCTGTTATCACCAAACTATAACATCGGTTTCTAGTGTTTCTAAACCTCTTGATGTAATCGGATACCGATTCATCATGCCTTTGCTTAACCGATGTAAGGTGGGACAACTTAAGTTCTATTTCTCCGGCAAAGAAGTGTTCATGAAACTTTTGCTCTAAATGAAACCAAGTATGTATAGAATTAGGAG
The DNA here is from genome assembly GCA_947311845.1 of Poa pratensis. NCBI lineage: Eukaryota > Viridiplantae > Streptophyta > Magnoliopsida > Poales > Poaceae > Poa > Poa pratensis. The sequence continues at coordinate 56,224,289 of CAMZMU010000058.1, read as the reverse complement.
CTAAAGCCGAAAACCAAGAAAACGCAATGCCGGTTAAAGACAACAAGAACAGGCGAACTTTAATGTGATCGTGATTAGCTTCACCTAATTGAGCCAGATATTGACTAATGTGCTCCCATGTTGTCTTACTATCCACCCCATTAAACTTGGCAAATTCAGGGACTCTATAACCAGGTGGATAAGGCTGCAGATCAAAATAATCGGGGTAAGGCTTAGTGTAAGTCCTATGTTTTGGCATCACCCCGAGTTTGTCAAAAGCTATCTGGTCCAACTTTCTCCTGAACTCGGCTAACGAATCGTCCATAACGGCCGATTGAGCCGTCACAAGAGAAGAGTTGGCGGCAGGGCCAGCTTGCACCCAAGTAGCCGAATTTTGATTCGGCATTGACTCATGACCTAAAATCCGCCTTGTTTGACTTGCCGGATTAGGCATGCTGAATAGGAGTTGGACATGGCAGCATAGGCATAAGTTGGTTTTCCCTGCTTTGACCGATCGGCTGTTGGTCCGATGGCTGATCATGGGGCGTGTTTTTTCTTAGCCTTTTCATGTTCTAGCATAAGATCGTAAACATTGGCAGTACCTTGCGAAACATGATATTGAATTTCGGCTATCTGTTCAGAGGAAAAAAGGCTACTACTTACAGCGGGTTTGTCAATGTTGGCGTTCAGCGGTACAAATTCCGGCTCCTTGATCGGCGAGATTACACCCTGCCGATCTACCTTGAAGCTGGACAAGTACAGGTCTTGATCTTCTTGATCCCGCTTGGCTCGCAGTGCCTCGAACTCCTCATCTCTTTCTTCTTCCACGCCTCCAGACCTTGGCGTTGTTCTTCCGACAACTTCTCGAGAGTTGGCTTGATGATGTTGTCGGTATTGATGCCGGCGGTATCGGTCTTAGAACTGGTCATTGTTGTCCAATTTTTAGATCGAATTGTCCCCAGCGGAGTCGCCAAAAAGTGTGTTGCGCTAGAAACGCGTCACACGAACACGTCCTCGTGTACCCGCGGTGCCGGGGGAGATACTCCGCAACTCGCCCCGCAGGAGACCTGCTTCCAGCGCGATACGCAAGACAGCAAGCAGGCGCTTTTTAGACCAGACGTCCCAGCCCCTCGGGAAGCCCCGTCTGAGGAAGCCGGCGACGATTGGCTGAACTAAGCCGGACTTGGCCGCTCTCAGCTCGGTTTTCGATATCCGGTGAAATCTACGCGAAGTCGCCGAACAACGGAAGCATAAACAAGGGTTTGAGGGAAAAAGTAGGTTGTATTGATAGGTTGTCGATTGTTTGCTTTGCTTAATTTCAATCGGCCATCACCTCTCACATATATATGAGGCGGCTGGACTTCCCGTACAAGTGTTGGACTTCTACAAGATTTACAAATCATAGTCTAAGTCAAATCTACCTCTAAAATAGGCAACTTCTTGGCCGGCAACGTTGGCTTCAAACTTTTGGAAAGTTGCCTTTTGTCCGTCCGCGCTGCCTTCAAACTTGCCGGCTACTTTGGAAAGTTGCCTTTTGTCTTCTTCAAACTTGCCTTTCTTCGGAGATAAGATATCTTGATCGGCTTCATATTGGACCCGGACATCAGCATCTGTCCGGCTTCTTTTAGAAAGTTGCCTTTCATTTTCCAGGCCTGATCTTTGGAAAGTTGTCTTCTTCTTGCCGGCTTGTATTGTCAAAGTTGATTTCTCCTCTGCCGGCTTATTTTGACAAAGTTGGCTTCTTTTCCGCCTTGTCTTGACAAAGTTGGCTTTTCCGCCTTGTCAAAGTTGGTTTTCCGCCTTGTCAAAGTTGGTTTTCCGCCTTGTCTTGACAAGTTGGCTTCTTTTCTGCCATCTATATTGCTTTCCTTTGACTTAGCTCGCTATGTCTTCAGGCAACTTTGCGCTCCCGAATCCAGCTTCCGCCTTGCTCCAGTTGCCGGATTATTGGCTGCCTTCTTCTGGCCTTCTTTTCCTGGAAAGTTTCCCAGATCACCATTTTAGCCTTCTTTGCCGCCTTCTTCAAGCCACCAAGTCTTCCTTGAACCTGAAACTGGCAATCTGCCAAAAACGGGTGCTAACACCAACTTTGACATAAATATATATTTGTCTAGGAGGTAGTTGAACCGGAAATTCCAGTGGACCCTATTGTTGAATATTTTGTGAAAGAAAACGATGATTTGAAAGCTAAATTAAAAATAAGTGAAGATCTCCGCAAAGAAGAGAAGAAGGAATTGGAGGTTAAGCTTGTCAACATCATCGATGAACACCAGTTCAAGCTTGCCGACGTCGTCGATGCTTACGAGATCAAGTTGGATGGGATGCGCTCGAAGCTTGCCGACGTCGTTAATGCTTACGAGATCAAGTTGGATGCGATGCGCTTGAAGCTTAAAAAAATTAGAAGATATGCCATTAGTCAAGAGGCTTGGTATCATTATGCTGTTGGTTCAATAGTTACCTTAGTTGCGATTCTGATCGCATTTGTTGTTGGACTTAAATTATTTAAATAGTTCAATGTTAGTTTAAATTAATGAATATTTAATGCTACAATGTATAACATTTGTCGCCACTCTACTTTGCTTGAAGAACTTGTAAGAATTATTATGGTCACTTATCTATTCATTACTGGCATGCATAATGCAGATGAGACGTCAATGGATGTACGGTTCCCGAGTTTCTGACGATTTCCTTAAGGGCATGCATGAATTTCTCAGTGTGGCCGAGATAAGCAAGCGAAAAAATGGTTTTATGTGTTGTCCATGCAGTCTCTGTAAGAATAAGAAGGATTACCCTTCCTCAGCCAAGCTTCACCAACACCTGTTGCAAAATGGTTTCATGCGTGGTTATTATTGTTGGACCAAGCACGGAGAAACAGGGTTATAATGGAAGAGAATGAAGAAGAAGAGGATAATGACAACTATCCTATGTTCGATGAACACGGTGGTACTTCAATGGGGGAAGACGAAGTTGAAGAGGATGAAAAAAAAGATGAGCCTGACGATGATCTTCGTCAGGCCATTCATGATGCACAAATGGATTGTGGAAGTGAAAACGAGAGGTTGAAGTTGGAGCGCATGTTGGCCGATCACACCAAATTGTTGTACCCAACTTGTACAGATGGCCAGAAAAAGCTCGGTACCATACTGGAAATGCTACAATGGAAGGCAGAGAGTGGTACTACCGACAAGCACTTTGAAAGTTTGCTGAAAATAATTAAGAAGACGCTTCCAAATGAAAACGAATTGCCCTCTAGTACGTACGAAGCAAAGAAGGTTGTCTGCCCTCTAGGATTAGAGGTGCAGAAGATACATGCATGCATTAATGACTGCATCCTCTACCGTGGGGAGCACGAAAATTTAAATGCTTGTCCTGTATGCGGTGCATTGCGGTTTAAGATTGGGCGAGATGACCCAGGTGAAGTTGAGGGCGAGCAAGGTTGTCCAAGGAAGAGGATTCCTGCCAAGGTGATGTGGTATGTGTCGCAGCAGTGGAACATGGGGTTCCCCTAGTGCTGCCAAAGTGGGTCCGCTCCCTGTGGGCCCAAGATGAAGATGGACAAGACCAAGATTCAAGTCAAGACGGCGGGTTCACCACTTGACCCCGCGGGGGCCAAGCAAGGCCTGCACCAGCAAAGGGCTCCGGTCCTGGGGACCTGCCGGGTCCCCGAACCAAGCAAGAAGACACGGAAGGCACCGAGGGTCCGAGTCCCCGGCAGGAGGCTGGGCTCCCTCTCGGGTGCATCATCGCACCGTTGTGGATAAGCACTCCACCTCATGCGGGAAGGCCTCAGAAGACTTGGGAAGCAAGGCGGTAGTGGCGCGGGCCGGGGACAAAGCCCGTGGCTGTGTCAGCCACTGTTCACCACCAAGGCGGACGTTCGCACCTAACCCAAGTGAAGCGCTAGGCTGAGAAGAGGCCACGTCGCCCTCTAAACCAGCTAGAGAGGGTCCTTCGCGCCGAAGGCCCCTCATGCCCCTCACGTGCGCTGTGGCAACCCCTTAGCCTATAAAAGGAGGACCAAGGCACGGGGGAAGGGAGGAGGAGGACCGGAGCACAAGTCACACCAGAGCAAGACTAGTCTAGGGCTGCCAAGGTAGAGAGGAAGGTGATCTCCTCCGGGCCAGGATCTGTCCTTCTTCTACCTCCAGCCAAAACCCTTCCGGGTACCCTGCCCGAAGGACTGCATTGTACTCCACACTATGAAGAACCCATATATCCAGACATGCAGGAGTAGGGCTTTTAGCCTCCGGGCGGCCTGAACCTGGGTAGCTCCTTGTGTCCCTTTGGTTGCATGCTTGATCGTGGAGAGGAGAGCTTGACCCGATCTCCGACCTCGAAGGCGAATCTCAGCCTCCTTCGCGCCCCGTGCCGAACCTAAAAGGGGGTATCCTTACTCCCGGTGTCCGTGCAACGAGACACGACATCTGGCGCGCCAGGTAGGGGGCGCAAGCGCTGGTTTCTTCTTCATCAAGTTCATCGGCAAGCTCTTCATCAAGCATGGCTCCGAAGAGGAGGGTGGAACCTGCGGCATCCAAGCCCGTCTCTCCCTCGCGCACTCACGCTTCTCCACCTCCTCCGGAGAGGGAGGCGCCGGACGAAGTGAACGACCTCAACAAGAACGGCGGCCCTGGCGGAGCGGCGGCTCCAAAAGGCGCCACCGTGCCTCCTCCACCTCGTTCGGGGGAGAAGAGCGTCTGCAACGGCGCTAGCAAGGATCCAGCTGCTGAGGGAGATCGCAGTACTCGCCCCAGCGGAGATCCACGAGCATCCAGAAGCAAGTCCTCTGCACATCTTCATGCTGACGCGCAAGCTCGCCATGACGCCTTGGTCGCTGCCAAGGCCCTGATGCAGTTCCCTCCAACCAGTGGTGATCCCAAGATCTACCAAGAATGGAGGACTCGCGTGGAGAAGCTCCTCGACTTCGCTGATGGTGGTCCGTGGGTTGAACCCACTCAAGCTCCCACTGTCGACGATCCCGAAGCAGCACAAGACAAGACACGTGAACCGCGGGGCCAGCCCCGCGACGAACGTCAAGCCAAAGCGGCACCTGCCCGCACCGCACCTCCGATGGCTGATCGGCTTCACCGCGACCGCGGCCCCACCATCTCCGTCGGGTCATCCACTTCGCGCAACCCAGATCTTCGTGACGAGCTCAACCGCCGTCAGGACGAAGATATGCGCACCCGCATCGAACGTCGCCGAGAACGTCATCGCCGTGCGGATCGCGACTTCGACCTCGCCGAGGGCTGCGTCGCCCTCGCCCCCGAGTTCCGCCACTTCGACTGGCCCAAGAAGTTCAAGATCGACGTGCTTCGCTACGACGGCACCACAAACCCCCGGGACTTTCTGCAGATCTACTCTCTTGCTGCAAGGGTCGCCGGGGCCGACGAAGTCATGATGGCCAACTGGTTCCCGTTGGCCCTGAAGGGAGATGCCCAAACTTGGCTTCTCAACCTTCCCGAGAGCTCCATCCGCTCCTGGCGGGCGCTGAAGGAACAGTTCCTGGGGGCTTTCCAAGGCGGGTACGAACGCCCGGGGGCTCCCAGCGACCTCCACGACTTCAAACAGCTTCCGGGTGAGACGCTTCGCAAGTTCATCCAGCGCTTCACCCAGAAGATGAACACCATCCCATGCATCAAGGAAGAAATGGTGATCCAGTCCTTCCACGCCAACGTCCGCAACCCCAAGATGCGCGAGAAGCTGAGCATCCACCGCGTCGAGTCTGCACGTAAGCTCTGGGAGCTTGCGGATCGGTGCGCTCGAGCTGAAGAAGGAGCCAAGGTTCCCGGGGAAGATGAGCCCGAGGACAAGGTCGCTCCAACCAAGAACAAGAAGCGGGACCCTGGACCCGACAAGCGGATCTTCGTCACCGAACCTCTCCCGAAGAAGGTCAAGCCTGCGCCGACTTCCGAGAAGAAGGCGAAGGCGACCCTTGGTGTCACATCCATCCAGAAGGCAACCACCTGCTCAAGGACTGCCGCATGCTCAAGAACCTCGCCATCCGGGAGCAACGTCGAGCCGACGGGATCAGCCAAGACGGTTGCTACAACTGCGGCGCTGCCGGGCACATCGCTCGTGACTGCCCCACGGGTCGCCAAGGCGGAGGCGGCCGTGGGTGGAACCGGGGCGGTGGCCGCGGAGGCCGCGGAGGAGGACGCGGCGGTCAAGGTGGCCGCGGGTACAACAACCAGAGGCTGCCCATGACGGCAACGGGGAAGCTCCGGCTCCCCAAGGAGGCAATGGCGGGAAGTATCAAGAAGTCACGGGAGTTGTGGGTGCATCCACGGAGGGTCATCTTTGCCTCCCTCCAACGGCGCCCGCAAGAGACTCGTTCGGGAGCTGAACGCGGTCGCTTCCGCACCGTCTAAGCCCCTGAACTGGTCCAGCCAAGTCATCACCTTCGACCCAGAGGACCACCCGGTCAACACTGCCGGGGTCGGGACTCTGCCGTTGATCGTGTCTCCCGTCATCCACAACTACAAGGTCACCAAGATGCTGGTCGACGGAGGCTCCAGCCTCAACTTGCTGACAGCGAAGGTCCTGGCTACCCTTCAGATCCCTCAGTCTCGCCTGCAAGACACCGGCGTTTTTCAAGGCGTGAATGGAAGTGTCACTCGACCCCTCGGGAAGATCACGCTTCCGGTCACCTTCGGCGACTCCAAGAACTTCCGCACCGAGGAAATCGTCTTCGACATCGCCGACACCCCGCTCCCGTACAACGGCATACTTGGCAGGCCCGCTCTGGCCAAGTTCATGGCCGTCTCCCACTTCGCCTACAACATGCTGAAGATCCCGGCGCCATGGGGCGTCATCAAGATCCACGCCGACATCGACGACGCCATCTACTGCGTTCAGCAGCTGAACCAGGCGGTGGCCATCACGGCGGATGTCCCTCAAGGTGTACAGGAGGATGATGCTGGAGTACCCCCCGGGGGCTCCACATCTACTCCCCTCAAGAAGGCGCCATTCCACGGCGACCCGCAGCTGACCAAGAAGGTGGCGCTGACCAGTGACGGCGTTCGCTCCATCACCATCGGCGCCCGCCTCACCGACAAATAGGAAAGCGCGCTCGTCGCCTTCCTTCGGGAAAACTCTGATGTCTTCGCATGGGAGGCGTCAGGTTTACCCGGCGTACCAAGGGAGGTGATCGAGCACAAACTGGCGGTTGCTCCGGGGGCTCGCCCCGTGAAGCAGGTTCTCCGGAACCAAAGCAAAGAGAAGCTGGAGTTCATCATCTCTGAGGTGGACAAACTGATAGAAGCTGGCGTCATCCGGTCGGTTCCTCACCCAACCTGGGTGGCCAACCCCGTGGTGGTGCCAAAGCCCATGACCTTCAAGTGGAGGCTCTGCATCGACTTCACAGACCTGAATAAGGCCTGTCCCAAGGACCCTTTCCCCCTGCCGCGGATCGACATGATCGTGGATTCCACGGCCGGGTGCGAGCTGCTGTGCTTCCTGGATGCCTTCTCCGGGTACCACCAGATCATGATGGCGCTCGAGGATCAAGAGAAGACGGCCTTCATCACCCCAAGGGCTGCTACTGCTACACCCGGATGCCTTTCGGCCTCCGGAACGCCGGCGCTACCTTCCAGCGCGCAATGCAAGCATGCCTTGGGCCCCAGCTAGGCCGCAATGTTGAAGCGTACATCGACGACATCGTGGTCAAGACTCGGCACAAGGACTCTTCATTCAGGACCTGCACGAGACCTTCGAGAATCTCCGCCGGGTCAACTTCAAGCTCAACCCCGACAAGTGCGTGTTTGGGGTCCCTTCCGGCAAGCTGCTGGGCTTCCTGGTCTCCCATCGGGGGATCGAAGCGAATCCTGACAAGATCAAGGCAATTGAGCGCATGGAGGCACCCCGGCGGGTCAAGGACGTACAGCGCCTCAACGGGTGCATCACTGCACTCGGGCGCTTCATCTCAAGGCTTGGGGAGCGGGCCTTACCGTTCTTCAGGCTGCTCAAGAAGTCAGGCCCCGTGGAGTGGACGCCCGAGGCCGAGGAAGCCCTGCAGTCCCTCAAGCGCTACCTCGCCTCACCGCCAATCCTCGTGGCACCAGAAGAAAAGGAGCCCCTGCTACTGTACATCGCCGCCACCAATCAAGTGGTCAGCGCTGTGCTTGTGGCAGAGCGTGACGCTCCTCCGAAGAAGTCAAGCAAGATCAAGGGCAAGCGCCCCGGGAACACTCTCTCGGGTCAACCAAGCAAGAAAAGGCTGCCGGGTGACCAGGGATCTTCTGATCCTGACGTCACGGCACCTCCCTCAAGCGGCACGGAGCCCGGATCCAGCGGGGAATCTCTCTCTGATGGGGCTATGCTGGGGGCTACTCCGCCTCCACCCCAAGACGTGGACACGGAGGAAACCGAGCCCTCTCCGGACTCGGCGACCCGCAAGGTGCAGCACCCGGTCTACTTCGTCAGCACGGTACTGCGCGACGCCCGGGAGCGGTACCCCATGATGCAGAAGCTGCTGTTGGCAATCCTCATTGCCTCCCGCAAGATGAGGCCGTACTTCCAAAGCCATCCCATCACGGTGGTATCGAAGTACCCGCTCAGAAGCCCTTTGGAGAACCCGCTTGCCACTGGTCGCATCTCATGGTGGGCCATGGAGCTTCAGGGTTTCGGCCTCAAGTTCGAGCACACGGACAACATCAAGAGTCAAGCGCTAGCGGACTTCACTGCTGAGTGGACCGAGACAGCGCTCGACGACCCGGTGGAGGAATCCTGCCTCCCCGGGAAAGAAGACCCAAGCGCCTGGACCATGCACTTCGACGGTTCCTACACCAAGGGGAAAGGAGGCGCAGGGGTCGTACTAACTTCTCCAACTGGTGACCGGCTCAAGTACGTCGTCCAGATGCACTATCAAGGGAACATCTCCAACAACACGGCGGAGTACGAGGGCCTGCTCGCGGGACTTCGTGCTGCCGTCGGTCTTGGCATCAGCAAGATCATCGTCAAGGCGACTCCCAGCTGGTCATCAAGCAAGTCAACAAGGAGTATGCGTGCCCTCAGATGGCACCGTACGTCGAGGAGGTCGGGAAGCTGCAGCGGCGCTTCAATGACTTCCGGGCTGTGTACGTCCCGCGGGGAGAAAACACTGCCGCGGACGAGCTGTCGCAGCTGGCGTCCAAGCAAGAACCAGTGCCTCCCGGGATCTACATCGAGGTCCTCAGGCAGCCTTCGGTCTCTCCCGAGAGGCTTGCGGCAAGATCTACGCCGGGGGCTGGCGACCCTTCTACATCGACAACACGGGTGGCCAGCCCAGAAGCTCAAGACCCGGCAGCCCCTCTGGCGGAGGAAGCTATGCTTTCTTTCCGTCGGATGGTGCTACCGGTGGAAGGAACCCACCCACCCTGGGCCCGGGACATCGTCAAGTACATGATGGAGCACGCCCTCCCGGAGGACGATCACGACGCCGAGCGGGTGGCTCGTCAAGCCAAGCTCTACGTCATGATCGACGGCGAGCTCTACCGGCGACGGGACAACGGAGTCAAGCTCCGCTGCATCCCTCAAGAACAAGGCCAAGTACTGCTAAGGGACATCCATGAGGGCACGTGTTCAAGTCATGTGGCATCAAGGTCTCTGGCGGGGAAAGTTTTTCGTCACGGGTTCTACTGGCCAACAGTCCTCAGTGATGCCGAACAGCTAGTCAAGACCTGCGAAGCCTGCCAGTACTATGCGAAGAACATACATCAGCCGGCGCAAGCTTTGCAGCCGATTCCAATCTCCTGGCCGTTCGCGGTCTGGGGGCTGGACATCGTGGGAAAGATACCGAAGTCTGTCGGGGGACATGAGTACCTGTTCGTGGCCGTCGACAAGTTCACAAAGTGGGTGGAAGTAATGCCAGTCCCAAGACAAACAGCTCAAGCAGCCATCAAGTTCATCGAAGGGATCGTGTACCGCTTTGGAGTACCCAACAGAATCATAACAGACAATGGATCTCAGTTCACAAGCCGTTCATTCCTCAACTTCTGTGAAGAGCTGGGCATCAAGGTGTGTTTTGCCTCGGTGTCCTACCCAAGGTGCAATGGTCAGGTGGAGCGAGCCAATGCGGAGGTCCTAAAGGGTTTGAAGACCAAGGCCTTTGACAAGCTGGAAGACAAGGGCAAAAACTGGATTGAGCACCTGCCAAGTGTTTTATGGTCCCTCAGAACCACACCAAGCAGAGCAACTGGAGAAACACCTTTCTTCCTTGTCTATGGAGCTGAAGCCGTCTTGCCAACAGAACTCAGGCATGGATCTCCCCGGGTACTCGCCTATGATGAAACACAAGCTGAGAGGAGGATTGATGATATCAACTTCCTGGAGGAATTACGGTGTCGAGCATCTCTGAGATCCGCTCGTTATCAGCAAGGGCTCCGCCGCTACCACGATCGCCATATCCGTTCACGGGTACTGGAACCCGGAGACCTGGTTCTCCGCAGAAAGCAGAAGCTTGATAACATGAACAAGCTGTCGTCCAAGTGGGAAGGACCTTATCGGGTGACGCATACCCTGAGACCCGGAGCTGTTTACCTGGAGGACGAGAAGGGCAGGCCGGAAGGCAACGCCTGGAACATCGAGAATCTCGGAAATTCTACCCCTGAATACGAACATGAATCGCAGATAGTTAGATCAACTAAGCACGCCCAAGGGGCTAGTGTTCTGTATAAGGGTGTGAGAATCGTCGCCAAGGAATAAAAGATAAGTTTTTCAATTCCGTGAGCCTCTCTTTTTGTCGTGAAGTGTGTTATCCGTAACAACCCCCAAGCAGGGGGCTGACATGGTGCCGGTGGCTGACAGGTTGTCGCGAGTAGCCTATCAGTAGGCGCTGCCACCTGGTCGTGCCGTACTGCCGCGGTAAGGAGTGGAACGGGCAGTGCTGTGTTTTAAAGAACCTAAACACAGAAATGCACATTCAACTTTGCTTGCGGGTTGCTTCGGATGAAACACTTTCACGACATCTAGGGAGGGTCCATTCTTTTCCTACTGAAAGTTTGTTGTGTGTAGCGCCTCTCCCGGGACAGGAAAGGATGCTGAAGGGCGACCAAGGAGCTGGAAACCCGGGAAGGACGCAGCAGAGCGAGGATGCGGCAAAAACAGCTAAGTCTTTGCATGAGCATCCTGCATTCTTAGGCATACTATCTCGCTCGGAGTCAATATACCACCAACCTGCGCATGCTTGACGGTTGATGAGAGCCTTTGCGGGGGTAATGCATCCTCCCCGGCGAACGGTTCGATTTCCCTTCGTGCCTAGTACCCGCGGCTGTGGAGTAGACTCCCGGAAGGTATAGTGCTCTTAGGGGTACTGCTACCGGTGCGGGCGGTCAGAGTACTTGTCACCTAAGAGATCTCCTCTGAAACTTGACGGCGCGTTAGTGCAAGGGGAGGTTTGGGAAATGACCCCGGGAGTTGAGCCTTAGGATTGCATTCATATGTATTTACATTCTGAAGTTACAATTCTGAATTACATTCAGCTAAGCTCCCTTTGGAGGTTACCTAGCCTATGCACTAAGGCCAGCTCAGAGTCTCTGGCTACGCAGAATTGTTCTCTGTTCTTTTGCCTGCCGAGTGCACTCTTTTCTTCCGGGGACGCCTGGAGGAAGGGAGGGCATTTGAGCAGGATCTTCAGGGACCCCACGGACCAGGAAAGTTCCTGGCAAACCCCGAGACATGCTGATCGCAGACAAGGTATACGTGGTCCACGAACTTCTCCATGACATCTTCTTCTTCCTGCACAAAGGAACGGAGTCAGGATCAAGGCTTTCCGTCAAGATCTACTCGCTTAGTTTCATGGAGGCTTCACCTTGAACACGTCATCAAGATCGCCGAGGAGGCGGATCAACCTCGGGTTGCCTGCAGCTTCCCTCCACAGATCCTCCTTGATGACATCCTTCCGGGTGGCCAACGCCACTGCGGTCTCCATGGCGGCGGCGCCAGCAATGTTCCCCACCACTGGGAAGACCAGGGAAGGGCGGAGCCGAGGAGCGGCCTCCCCTACTTCGGCGGCTCGGGCTCCAGCCTCGATGGGCGCCGCCGCCACGCCGCGGAAGACGGACTCCGCCGTCGACACCTCGGACAAGGCCATCTCTGTGTCGCCGGACATTGCGTTGCGGTGCGTGGGGAGGCAGCGGAAGAGGAAGGAGCAGAACAAGGCGAGAAGATGTGGCGAAGGGGCTGGGGGCTGAGGGCCTTTTATAGGCCTCTTATCCCCCACCTACCCCAGGCGGTCCGGCTGCCGCAATAATGGGAACACGTTTTGCAAAAACCTGTTCTCATTCACACGAGCGCTACACGGAGACAAGAAGGAAACAAGTTCTTCTTCATTTACAAGGACTGCAAGGGGTCGATCTTTTTTACAACAAAAAGGTTGGCTCCCGACGAACAAGGAGCACCGCCGTACAATGGAAGGCGCTACTTCCAGAAGTACAGCACCAAGGCCGCCACCAATGAGGTCAACGAGATCTCCATGGCGCGCGACCGAAGCTCCCCGCCTTCAGGATGACGAGCTCCCCTCGACCTTGATGTCGGATGAGTTTTCCTCATCTTCATCCTCGTCGTAGGAGCTCGAGTTGCCGCTGCTGCTCTCCATGCAGCACTCCACGCGCCCACCATCAACACCGAAGATCTTCACGAAGCGCGTCGCGTCTCCATCGTACCGGAACACCAGGCATTGCCCCCAGGACAGGCGGCGGGCGCGAGAAAACGACTTCCACCCTTGGCCCAGGAGCATGGCGCCAGCGGCGGTGAGCTCTGTGAAAGCCCAGGTGGGGCCATTGGGGCATCCCTCCACCTGCAGCCAGAAGCCTGAGGGCCGGATGTCCTCCGTCGCCATCGCAAAGGAATCTGGGAGAAGAAGCCGGCTGCGAGGTCTGTGGCTCAGATCCACGATGAACTCGAACGGCGCAAAGCCAGTGTGGACCGTGCTCCTAGGAGGAGGAGCTGCAGATCCGCGGCCTCCACGGCCACCGCGACCACGACTTCTTCGACCTCGCGGAGCGGCCCGTCCACGAGCGGAAGGACCGTCCTCCGCAGCAGCTGAAGACGAACGAGGACGCCCAACTCCCCTTCTCGCTCTCGCCATCGGAGCTGGTGATTTGTGAGGAGGTCCAGAGGAGGAATTGGATGAGAATGCAATGGGCGCGCCCTGCTTTTATAGCCGCGGCGGCGCCTCCGTCAGGCGTCTTCTCGCGTTCCCCATTTCTGGGAATCGAGGAGGCCCCCGCAGTTACTCCCCCGAGCGGAGCAGTTCCAAGACCATTAAGGCTACTAATGGAGCAAGACGAGAAGACCAGCTACCCGGGACCCACTTTGGTCTATCTTTAGGCCATGGCCCCGGCAGCTGGATATAAAGCCGCCGGGACCATGCCCGGGGGCTACTGTCGCAGCAGTGGAACATGGGGTTCCCCTAGTGCTGCCAAAGTGGGTCCGCTCCCTGTGGGCCCAAGATGAAGATGGACAAGACCAAGATTCAAGTCAAGACGGCGGGTTCACCACTTGACCCCGCGGGGGCCAAGCAAGGCCTGCACCAGCAAAGGGCTCCGGTCCTGGGGACCTGCCAGGTCCCCGAACCAAGCAAGAAGACACGGAAGGCACCGAGGGTCCGAGTCCCCGGCAGGAGGCTGGGCTCCCTCTCGGGTGCATCATCGCACCGTTGTGGATAAGCACTCCACCTCATGCGGGAAGGCCTCAGAAGACTTGGGAAGCAAGGCGGTAGTGGCGCGGGCCGGGGACAAAGCCCGTGGCTATGTCAGCCACTGTTCACCACCAAGGCGGACGTTCCCACCTAACCCAAGTGAAGCGCTAGGCTGAGAAGAGGCCACGTCGCCCTCTAAACCAGCTAGAGAGGGTCCTTCGCGCCGAAGGCCCCTCATGCCCCTCACGTGCGCTGTGGCAACCCCTTAGCCTATAAAAGGAGGACCAAGGCACGGGGGAAGGGAGGAGGAGGACCGGAGCACAAGTCACACCAGAGCAAGACTAGTCTAGGGCTGCCAAGGTAGAGAGGAAGGTGATCTCCTCCGGGCCAGGATCTGTCCTTCTTCTACCTCCAGCCAAAACCCTTCCGGGTACCCTGCCCGAAGGACTCCATTGTACTCCACACTATGAAGAACCCATATATCCAGACATGCAGGAGTAGGGCTTTTAGCCTCCGGGCGGCCTGAACCTGGGTAGCTCCTTGTGTCCCTTTGGTTGCATGCCTTGATCGGGGAGAGGAGAGCTTGACCCGATCTCCGACCTCGAAGGCGAATCTCAGCCTCCTTCGCGCCCCGTGCCAAACCTAAAAGGGGGTATCCTTACTCCCGGTGTCCGTGCAACGAGACACGACAGTATGCTCCTATAATACCACGTCTGAAACGTTTGTTCCGAAACAAAGAGCATGCCAAGTTGTTGCGCTGGCATAAAGAAGAACGTAAAAAAGACTTGATGATAAGACACCCCGCTGATGGGTCCCAGTGGAGAAAAATCGACAGAGAGTTCCCGAATTTTTCGGATGACGCTAGGAACTTAAGATTTGGTCTAAGTACAGATGGATTCAATCCATTTGGAGAGCAGAGCTCCAGTCATAGCACTTGGCCTGTGACTCTATGTATATATAACCTTCCTCCCTGGTTGTGCATGAAGCGGAAGTTCATTATGATGCCAGTGCTCATCCAAGGCCCGAAGCAACCTGGCAACGACATTGACGTGTATCTGAGGCCATTGGTGGAAGAACTTTTACAGTTGTGGACTGATGAAGGTGTGCGTGTGTGGTATGAGCACGGACAAACGGAATTTGACCTACGAGCGCTCTTGTTTGTAACCATCAATGATTGGCCTGCTCTTAGTAACATTTCAGGACAGTCAAACAAGGGATACAATGCATGTACGCATTGTTTAGGTGAGACTCAAGGTAAACATGTATGTAACAAGATTGTGTACCTGGGCCATCGTCGATGGCTTTTACCGAGGCATCCAATAAGAAAGGAAGGCCAACATTACAAAGGTGAGGAAGATATTCGGTGGAAGCCTACTCGACCTTCTAGTTCTGTTATACATGATATGGTCAAGGATTTAAAAGTAATATTTGGGAAGGGTGCTGGAGCACTATCTGTTCCGAATGACGCTCAGAATCACGTTCCCATGTGGAAGAAGAAATCTATATTTTGGGAGCTGCCCTATTGGATATTGCTAGAGGTTCACTCTGCAATCGACGTGATGCACGTGACAAAAAATCTTTGCTTGAACCTGCTTAACTTGTTGGGCGTGTATGGAAAGTCAAAAGATACACCGGAAGCAAGACAGGCCCATCGACATATGCACTCACGAGACGACGATCATTCTGATAATCATAAAGGTCCTGCGAGCTACGCTCTTACGAAAGCAGAGAAGAAAATATTTTTGAATGTCTTCGCAGTATGAAGGTTCCATCTGGCTTCTCATCGAATATAAAGGGAATAATAAACATGGAAAAGCAAAAATTCCAGAACCTGAAGTCTCATGACTGTCACGTGATTATGACACAATTACTTCCGGTTGCATTGAGGGGACTTCTACCAGAAAATGTTCGAGTACCCATTGTGAAGTTATGTGCATTCCTGAATGCAATTTCTCAGAAGGTTATCAATCCGCTTACTCTAAAAGATATAGAGAAGGATGTGGTCCAATGTCTTGTCAGCTTCGAGTTGGTGTTCCCACCAACCTTCTTCAATATTATGACGCACCTTCTAGTTCACCTGGTGGAAGAGATACGTGTTCTCGGTCCTGTATTTCTACACAACATGTTCCCCTTTGAGAGGTTTATGGGAGTCTTAAAGAAATACGTTCATAACCGTGCTAGGCCGGAAGGAAGCATCTCCAAGGGCTATGGAACTGAGGAGGTCATTGAGTTTTGTGTTGACTTTATTCCTGGTCTTAAGCCGATTGGTGTTCCTCAATCGCGTCTTGAGGGAAACTGCGTGGAAAAGGCACGCTAGGAAAGAAAGCAATCATATGTGAAGACGTGGATTCTTTCAGTCGAGCACACTACACAGTTCTGCATAATTCCATCTTGGTGGCTCCGTATATCCAGCAACACAGGAATTATTTACGCTCCAAATACCCAGAAGATGAGATTGATGGATTACACATCAAGACTTTTTGCGGTTGGTTACAGAAACTTCTGATGAATGTCACTACAATTGACCTACAGCTACAATATTTGGCCAAGTCACCATCTTCGACTATATTGACTTCTAAAGGGTACGAGATAAATGGAAATACATTTTACACGGCCGACCAAGATAAAAAGAGCACCAACCAAAACAGTGGTGTCCGCTTTGATGCAATAGATGGCTGCAGTGGGGAAAAGGAAACATATTATGGTTACATAGAGGAGATATGGGAACTGGACTATGGACCTTCATTTAAGATTCCTTTGTTCAAGTGCAAATGGTTCAACCTAGATGGCGGTGTAGCCGTAGACACACGGTACGGAATGACTACAGTGGATTTCAAGAATCTTCATTACGAGAACGAACCATTCATTCTAGCCAGTGAAGTGGCTCAGGTTTTTTATGTGAAGGACATGTCTACCCTACCAAAAAAAAGAAAAAATAAGCAAGCGAATACATCATACGATGAGCCAAAGCGCCACATTGTTCTTTCAGGTAAAAGAAACATCGTGGGAGTGGAGGACCACACAGACATGTCAGAAGATTACAATAAGTTTCATGAAATTCCGCCCTTCAAAGTGAAAATTGACCCAACCATCACGTTAAATGAAGAAGTTTGTCCATGGCTACGGTGCAATAAGAAGAAAGGGACACACACGAAGAACAAGTGAACACTAGCTAGGTAGGGATGTTGTTGGTGATGTGTAATAATTAATATGTATTAAACCTTTTATGTAACCGTGCGATATTTCTGTGTCGTGGTCCTTTTTTCTATTTGTTTTTCTTCTTTATTGTGGACTGTTTATTGGTATTAGTTAAGAGTGTGTTCGTAAGTTGTGTGAACCAAGATACAACTCCGATGTGCGATCAACGGTCTTATGCGGAGACGATTTAACATACAACTAAAGATACAACTCCGAGTGTGTTCTTTATTGTGGACTGTTTATTTGCTTTTCCCCTTGGACGAAGATTCTGCCTCCTTGCCTTTCCCCTTGGACGAAGCTTCAGCCTTCTTGCTCAGTGCTTCAACCCTCCTTTCCTTTGACGACGGCATGAAATCGTCATCATCATCGCTGTCAACTACCCAGAGACAGGAACGACCGTACGAAACACGGTCAGCTTCAGTTCGGTAGAACGGACTATTCGTAACTTTCCTGTCAAACTTATCTGCAAGCCTGAGCATTTCTGCACGAATTTGGAGCGGGGTCCTATACGGAAACCCATCGCGGCATAGCTTCGCCCCGAGCAAAGCGAGATGACTCTCAGTGTGCAAAATTTCTTCAATTGGAACTACCCTACCATCTACCTTCAAATTGCTCAAAAGCCTGGCGAGATGCTCGGATGCGGAAATGTGAAACCCGGACACACACTTCTCGCAAGGACCAATACACACCATACTTGCGCTCAAGTGAGTACCATGCCTACCTTCGACTGGGTTTTATAGAACTACCGGTGCTGGCATTTGGCGGGAAACGGTGGCGCAAACGATAGCGGGAAATATTTGGGCGGGAAACGTTGGCGGGAAACGGTGGCGGGAGGACACGAGTCGTGACCGCAAAGCCTGCCTTTAGTCCCGGTTGGTAACACCAACCGGGACTGAAGAAGCACACGGATCGTGTGTTTCTTTAAAGCGCTTGTGAGCCGTTGGATCAAGTGGTGTGTTTCTTTCGAGCGCTTGTGAGCCCTTGGATCAGGCAGAAGCACACGGATCGTGTGTTTCCTTCCAGCGCTATATATAGTCCCGGTTGGTAACACCAACCGGGACTATCACGACCACTTCATAAGCCACGCGCCCCTATATATAGCCCACCTCAGACAGGTTACTCACTCACGCAGAACATTCCAGCGTCACTCGGAGAGGCATCTTTGGGCAACCAGCGGCAAGACGTCTCTGATGACCTGCGACCGTTCCAAACGGTTGCAGATCATCAGAGACGTCTTGCCGGATGGTTGTAGAACATCAGAGACGTCTTGCCGAACGGCACACAACTAGCGTCTACCTTTGCCACCGAATCCAATGGTTGGATTTAGCCTACCTGATGGCATGTTCCCTGGCATTATTGTGTTCGTCCTTGTTCACCGGCCAGCCATTGGAGCCACCTCCCGTAGGACGGTGAATAAGGACAACACAACGACGCTGTTGGAAACACAAGCCCTCAGGTAGGTTGAATCCAACCACTGGATTAGGGTGACACAATGATGAATTGCCGAGGAGGTGGGAGTGGTGGTGGTGGAAGTGGTAGCCATGCTCACGACCACGCGATGATTTGCAGTATACAAAGCATTCGGATTCCCGTCATACAGCCCTACGGTGCATTTGATATGCAGTCACTCACGAGGCACCGTAGGGCTGTATGACGGGGAAACCGTGTGTTTTGGTCAGTTTTGCTTATATATAAGGCGGCTCCACACCGCCCTCCGTCCCTACCCAGGGTGCTGCCCACTCCCTCCGCCGATGTATTATGGTTAAATAAAAATGGACCCGGGCTATGTAACTGGATTAAATAAAGATGTATTATTACCGTTACAGTTACATTAAAATTGAATACATTATTACACATCACCGTGTGTTTTGTTCTATATATCTATATAATCCTTCAGTTCATCGAGCGAACACAAATCATTCGGTTCCGGGAACCCTCCCCTCGGTCGGATCTCTGAAAGGGGCATGGTTAATTTAGGTAGTCAGTTAATTTAGGTAGTCGGTTAATTTAGGTAGTTGGAGATGTTAGTACATGATAAAATATTGGCAGTCATTTTGTTGTTGAGGTCTAAAACAAAACAGGAAAAGAAACAATTAATTAAAAAAGAACTTAAATAATCAAAGTATATAAAAGAAAACAAATACAACAAAATATTACGAAAACAACAAAAAAAAAGAAAATAAACACACCCCTGATCAAAAACCAGTTTGGATCCTTTAAATCAAATCAGTAACACCTTTAAAACATTAAAAACAGAAAAAGAAAACAGAAACAACAAAAAAAATAGAAAAAGCCCAACTAGTCGCGGTTGCAGCCAGCAACCGCGACTACAGGTCCCCCTGGGCTTGGCGCCAGAATTTTGGCGGCCCAGATGACCTCTAGTCGCGGTTGCTGGCTGTAACCGCGACTAAAGGGTCTTTAGTCGCGGTTGCATCCAGCAACCGCGATTAGAGGTCGATTCCGCGCCGTTTAGTGGGGGAATTTGCGAAAAATTTCGCAGTGTTCCCCCAAATCGACGAATTGAACCGCCTCCGGGCTCCCCTGACGCCGCCGACGACCCGCGCGCCATGGTGCTGCTCCGCCGCCCCGTCGTGCTGCCCCTCCCCGCCGTGCTGCCCCGCCGTCGCAGCCCGTGGTGCCCCTCCCCGCCGTCGCAGCCCGTGCTGCCCCTCCCCGCCGACGACCCGCGCGCCGTGGTGCTGCTCCGCCGCCCCGTCGTGCTGCCCCTCCCCGCCGTGCTGCCCGCCGTCGCAGCCCGTGGTGCCCCGCCCCGCCGTCGCAGCCCGTGGTGCCCCTCCCCGCCGTCGCAGCCCGTGCTGCCCCTCCCCGCCGACGACCCGCGCGCCGTGGTGCTGCTCCGCCGCCCCGTCGTGCTGCCCCTCCCCGCCGTGCTGCCCCGCCGTCGCAGCCCGTGGTGCCCCGCCCCACCGTCGCAGCCCGTGCTGCCCCTCCCCGCCATGCCCCTCCCCTGCCTCGCCGTGCCGCCGTCTCGAGGTTGAAGACGATGCGGCCACGCCGCTCTCTGCTCTGCTCCGCTCTCCCTTCCTGCACTCTCTCTGCTTCACCACCAGTCGCTCACCGCACCCCTCCCTCTCTCTTTTCTTGCACAGGGGCACCGCCAGCAGCTCGCCGTCGAGGAGTCCGTGACCGGAGCAGCCGCCAGGGCCACCGTCACCGTTCTGGACGTCCCAACGCCTGCCTAGGTGAGTACTGTACTCTACTTTAAAATTCAATATCTCCCAAATTACAAGTCCAAATAATTTGAATCAAATTTCTATGGAAAGCTTGTTAAATTGTCTATCCAACCACACTAGTTTCATATAGTTTAGATCAATAATAATTGTGTGGTATTAAAATTGCCACAGAAGGTTTAAATTACAAACTTGTTTGTTTCTGATACTCTGTTAATCCAAATGACATGAATCCAATTTTGTTAGATTAGTATTGTGATCACTTAGCTGCCTTAATTTGTGTAGAATTAATTAAGCAACAGAAAGTAATTAGCTTTGGATTAAAGTTTGTTAACCCTTCTGGACTATAACATTTTTAACTGAATAATGCTTAATCCAAATGAATTAAATCCAATTGTGTTAGTTCAGAAATAATCAGTACTGCCTATCCCTAAAAGGATTTAATTTTGTGAGTAACAGAACTTGTGCAGTGGCTAAAACTTGATTAATAAGCTGCTGGAACAAAACATTTGTGTAGGGAATTTTGTGTTAGAACTTTTTGATGCAATTTTGTGTTAGAACTTTTGATCAAATTTTTAGCAATGTGTTAGAACTAGGTTAATTGCAATGTGTTAGAAAAAATAGATGGAATTTTTTTGTGTAGCTAAGATGATCTAGTGTTAGCAAATTTTAAAAGTTAGCAAATTTTATAAGTTAGCAAATTTTAGTGCAAATGTGATAGAAATTTTTACGATGTGTTAGCAATTTTTACAATGTGTTTGGAAATTTAACAATGTGTAGCTAAGTTTGAATACTAATTATGCAAATTTATTGAGTGTAGGAACATTCAGCTATGGATCACCCTTTAATTGTGCGAGACGAGGAAGGAGAAGACTTATTCATGCAGGATATTTTTGAGCATCGCGATGCAAATGCTGCCGGTGGAGAAGGCGCCGCCGATGATCGAAACGAAGATTTTGAGAAATTTGCATCACAATTTTTAAACCCGTCTGGTGAGGGTATTTTAGAGGAAGAAGAAATAACAGCCTCCACCTCGAACACCCTCCACCTCGAGGTTTATATATGAATTCTATATTTGCTTGAACACAAAATGCATTAACTGATTTGTATTGCAGTTATTAACGCATTATATTTCTTACTTTAGGCCTCCACCTCGAATAAAAAGGCTAAGAATCAAGCTCCTCGAGGCCGCACGAAAAGAATGACGAGCAAAGATGCAAAGTTACCGATCTATGAAATTGATGAAGAGGGCGATCCGGTGGAACCCCCAGAGAACCGCAAAAAATATATAGGTCAAGCTGGAGTTATTGTTAGGGACTCGGTCCCGATCTCCATACCAGAATGGAATAAGCCGGCGGGCGTTGCCGAGGATGATCCCTGCTATGTCCACAAGCATTTGAAAGATTTCTGCTTTGACGCACTCTTGGAGCATTTTAACCTCCCGGAAGATATTGAACCCACCACGAAGTTGAAACTCAAGCAGTGGACTCTCTCCAAGATGGCCGACACATTTCGGAAATATAAGCAAACATTATGGGCAAAATATGCAACAGTTGATCCAGATTTCAGTGAAGAAAAACTAGTGAAGATAAGAGATCACAGGGAAGCGTTTAAGGCGTATAAGAAATCGGATGCGGCTGTGGCCCGATCGAAAATAAATAAGCTAAATGCTGCGAATAAGGTTCACCACCATAACTTGGGGCCAGGTGGCTACAGGTTAGCCATTCCTAAGTGGCTAGCCTTAGAAGATAAAATCTTTGCTAAAGGTATCACTCCACAGACATACTACTGGCCCGAAAGGTCCAAATTCTGGTTGTTCGCGCATGGCGCAACGTTGGACGAGGTAACAGGGAAAATTGTCCCGAAGGTTGAAAGATTCAAGAAAAAAGTAGAAGAAATCGTCCCGAAGATTGAATCGGTAATAGAGGAAGTTAAACGGGGTGTGTGGAAACCCTATAGAGAGGACGACGAGCTGACACGGGCCCTAGGGAATCCTGAACACTGGGGATGTTTACGAGGCATGCCCGGCGGTGTCACCATTAAGAAAGCGTATCCGCAACACGCTGACACTTATAGAAGCCGTGCAAGAAAGAAGAAGAAGGGTGAAGAGCGGCTAACGGAATTGGAACACATGGTGCGGCAACTCATGGAGAAGGTTAATAGTCAGCCAGGGCCACCTCAGGAGCAGCAACTCCTGGATGCTCGATCTCAGCTTAGAAGCAGCGTGGGTTCCACGCAAATAGATGTCGATGCTCACTACCCCGTGGATGATGTCACGGAGAAGACACCATGTGAGCTACATGCACCTGTGGTTAACATATCCACGAAGGTGGCGGAAGGCTATGCTTTACCGAGTGACGCCGGAGCAAGCTACCTTAATGGTGACATTGCTCCTGGCTATGCTGTTGTCGGGGTGGATGAAATTGCGCTGGGATTTGAATCATTGGCTCTTGAGATTTCTGGAGCTGACGGTGAGGAGACATTGTACGATGTCAAGGGTGGTTTCGCCCAGTGGAACAAGAAATACATCAAGTTCTCAAAGCCACCGACTCAGCAAAGCCCATCCTGCCCGGGTATCGATGAGACACATCCATCTCCGGCACCGCGTGACAGGGACCCCCCACCGGAAATTGATGTAGAGGACCATCTCAGTCAGCACAGTCCATCTCCATCTCCGACTCAGCAAAGCCCACCACGTGAGGAAGTGCCCGTAGCGCTTCTCCAGAGAAAGCGCGCGTCTTCCCCGGTCAGGAGGCGAACTAAAAGGGCCAAATCGCCTGATCCGAGGTTACCTTGGCAGAAGACTCATGAGCAAAACGAAGCAGCCGTGGCGGCGTATAATAAAGCATTGTTCGCACCGAAAGTGCCGCCACCAAAATTTACCGCCGGCTATACTGCAGAGGTTTGTAATCGAGTCGTCGACAACTTATATGTCCCTCCAGAGGAGCCGCCATCTGACTATGCCGTTCTATTCAGAAGTCATATGACGAGGTGACGGCGGTGGAGGCGCTGAAGAAAGGTGAACAAGACGCAGAGTCAGTCCCGCCGCCGGCGGCAAACGATAAACAAGCAGCACCATCGGTCCCGCCGGCGAAGGAAGCTACAAAATCAGCACCATCGGTCCCACCGCCGCCGAAGATAGGTAAACAAGTTCCCCAGCTCGGAGAACAACCCGTACGTTCTGTCCCCCCGCTAATTGTCCCGCGGCCGACGAACAAAGATAGTCGAGTTCCCCAGCACGGAAAACAACCAGTACAATCTGACCCTAAAGAGCCGATGGTGTTTGACATAGAGGTAATCCGTCGTCTTGCCGCCGAAGCGCAAATGCCTATAGATGAATATGCTTCGAGATTGAATTTTGAGACTGCACCACCAGCTCCACCAGTAAGAGAGTTCGTTCCGGGGAAAGCTTTGGTGCAAATCAGGGGCCTTCCAACAAGAATGCGTACTCTGCATCAATGGTACATGAAAAATGCAAAGAAGACATCTGCTATTGTTCTGAAATGTAGGGAAGACGATGAGCACTTCTTAGAAGACTACAATCACACTGTTACGTTTAGCGAACTTTTTCAGCTATACAATCTGCGGGCACTCGACAAATCTATCATGAGTTCCTATTGCCTGTAAGTGATTTATTTAAGTCTTTACCTAGTCTCGTTCATTGTTTGTAATTATTCTCAATTTAATCTTTTGTGTGCTATATTATGCAGAATGAAGATACTCGAGCTCAAGAAGATCAACCAGCATGACATTGGGTTCATTGACCCGGATAAATATAACGAAGCAACCGTAGCAGATCCCTTGTATAACGAGAACACAGAGGATGATTTGCTAAGGTTGTTCAAGCGATACAAGGACAAAAGTACTATATATTGGCCTTACGGCTTCGGGTAAGTTTTAGTGACTTCTACACATTCTAATTTGCTCACCCGATGTTAAGTTTAACTGATGAGTTATGCATGACTGTGCCCAGCTACCACTGGATTCTTCTTGTCATTAGACATCACGAAGGACTTATTCATTCACTTGACTCATTGAGATATCATCCTGACACTTACAGGAGTTGTTTCGACTTACTAGCAAGGTACATTCATTTCTTACCGCCTCTGTCATTCATATCTTGATGTCAAGTCATTAACGAATAACTCATTTGTGAATGTTCTTTGTCGGGCAGAGTTTGGGAAAGGTTTCGAGCAGAAGATCCTGAAGGTGGGTGGCGTCAAAAGCTGGATTGGAAGTTAAACCAAGTAAGTACTGCTACCTCTACGTCCACACAACATTTCTCATGCATACTTCATTATTATTGACTGAAATCTATTCTTGTATAGTCTTGCATGCAGCAACCAAAGGAAACTGAGTACTGTGGATTCTTCGTTTGCGAGTATATATATGTATTAGTCACCGAGAAATGGAATATGAGATAGGATGCAGAGTTGGCAAAAAAGCGCTCCAGGCTACCACTCGACCACCGCTTCAGAGCAATTGGAGAGGAATTGGCGGGATTTTACCTTTCAGAGGCCTTACAGGAGAAAGGAGACTACTACGATGCTGAAAGCATGAAATCGAAAAAGTAACTTGTTGTTTTGCTTCAAGTCTTGTACTACGATAACTCTTGGCGCATCAACGAACTCTTCTCTATGATCTTCAAGTATTACTTAATTTAATTGTATGTGTTATAAATATGTGCATCGACTTCATACGACACGGGAACGGTTACGACGTCGAAAACGTTACGGTTACCGTAACGGTTACCGTCACCGTAACCGTCATCGCAACGGGAAGGGTTACCGTTACGGGAAGGGATACTAGTGAAACCACGGGACACGGGAACCTAGCTATAACCAAACCCCGGCATATATAAACCCTAAACCCTGCAATTAAATCGAAAAAGAAAAAAAAAAACAAAACCCTTTGGTCCCGGTTGGTGCTACCAACCGGGACCAAAGGTCCCAACACCCCACGTCCCCCTAAAGCCCACGTGGAGGGACCTCCAGTCGCGGTTCGGAATCCTCCGCGACTAAAGGGTGGGGGCTTTAGTCCCGCCTGCTTAGTCGCGGTTGCCCAACCGCGACTAAAGGACCTCTGGATCCGCGACTAGAGGTCATTTTTCTAGTAGTGAGTATATACAAATAATAATAGAAGTGACACGTAGAAGTTGAATCAACCTCATGTACAAGTTTTGAAAGATTATGCGAGAAGTTAAATTCAAATAGTTGGCCCAAAGATCGACAAACGTAAGGTCGCTAAATAACACTGCCCTCAAAACATAATGCCAAATTTGCCGAATTCACCTGTCGGACGAAAATAAATACGGGCCCATAGAAACCACTGGCTCCGTGTATTATAAAAAAACGTGGACTTACTGCGTGAACATTGATATTCACGAGAACATAGAGACTTATAAGATCCAATATCCTTTATTCAAATCGACAACATCCCAACAACCAGACCATTGTCGTAAATAACACACTAATCTGACATGACTAAAGTACACTCGGTAGATTGATTGGTTATTTTCTCACCTTTCGAAGCTTATAAGTTGGTTTAGGTGAAGGCAACCAGACTGATCTTAAAAGATTACGCGAATGTTGAATTTTGAATAGTAGGACCCTAAGATCGACACACGTACCAAGGACACACTCTCAAGATATACAGCCAAAATATTCAAATTTATCCGACTGGTGAGAAAAAAAAAGAGCCCATGGGAATCACTGGCCCCAGATGCGGCCAATATCCTTTATTAGATATGACCCAACCCAACCAACAAAACATTGTCGTGAATAACACACTAATCTAACATAGCTAAACTAAACTAGGTAAAATGATTGGTTATTTCCTCACCTCTCAGAGCCTTACAATTTGCTGGAGGTGAAGGGAACAACACGGATCTTGAAATTGGTACTTTTCAATGAAAAGTTTAATTTTGTGTAAGAAGAGTTTCACCGTGTACTATCGTTATATAGATGGAATAAAGAGGGAGGTTAGATTTATCTCTATAATCATATGATTTAGTGATAAAGATATGATGTAGTGATGAAAGGTGAACTTATTTGACTTTGTAATTGGTTTGAGCTTGACGACACAGTCATCAATAATCTGTTGGTACAATATGAGCTCAAGAAAATAGGTATATCAGTCAAAAATTGCATGGAAGTGGGGGATCAGTGATCCGTTATTAGACAGGTGCTTGCCTCAGAAGTTTCAATACCAACTTGAGTTGTTGCTAGGAGAATTCACATATACTATTCTCTTTTCAGTACACAATGATTTGTGACCATTTATATTCATAATAATTTGATAGTAACCATGTCTCTTTAGTTTTTAGGAATTTCCCATATTCCATAGTCGTGAGGATTATATATCTTAATTAATAAATAAAGTACTTATGTAAATCATTCTCAATTAGAACATAACCTTTTGGAAAAAAACATATATGTTCCCATGATTTTCTTATATTGTGAACACAAATTTATGTTAGGACATATGTTTTATGTTTGCGAGGAAGGTTACATGTTTGGTTATCCTTGAAATTTTATGGGGCATGCCATTAAAATTCGCAATCAGGTAGAAATGTTAAGATGCCAATGTTAAGCTACACATGCCAGCATAGTCAAGGAATGACACGACAAACTCAAGTGAGGGTGATCTGAAAATGGTGGACCATAACTATTATTTCATACCAGAACAAACAAACTTTTGTAATTAAACTTCTTATATAGTACGAACAAACTAATTGTTAACCTCATATGATCTAACGCCTGGATGGTACTTTAAATTTGATGTAGTGAGGTACTATCATGTATAAATGACAAATGGTTATTAATATGGTGGTTATGTAAAATTAAGAATCTGTTGCATGTGATATTTTATTTAGCATAACTAGATGCTAACCTCACATGATCTAATATCACACATAATAACTCACGACCAATACTTTAAGATGACCAGTTGCCATTAACATCGTGGTATTTTAGATGACATAATCAGTCAAATGTAATATTTTATTTATAGTAATAACATTAAAATGATAGCAAAACCAAATTATTTCTATCACGTAATGTGAATATGCATTAATCTACAGAATTTTATTTCATTCATTTTCAAGACAATAAAGGTGATGCCCTCGCATTTGCGAGGGCCACCTTGCTAGTGTAGACAAATGTTAAAACATTTTACATTGTAGAACAGAGGGAATACCAGTCAAAGAATGCTAGTCTTATTGCCAGATTTTTCTAACAGTTTGTCCATATATCGAGCTGTCTCTGTTTTTCTTACCCTTTGCCCCGGTCTCCACTTGGAAACAAAGATTTCTCCAAGCCAGTCAAGGCGAGAGTGAAGCTTTGTATTGACAGTACCAAAATCGATGGCCGTTCATTGACTGGGAATAGACAGACTCCTTGTGTTGGATATTTAAATCCATCTAGCTGTTACGTCTAACGTGAGATAAACGTCTGATTTTTTTGGGGGCTCCTGTTAACTTGAACCGCATCCTTGGCTGCCCTGCTTCCCCGTTCATCTCCTTGCGCGCGGACCACTCACATTGCTGTCTAGTTTTTATGTTTCCTTTGACTATAGCTGCGATACAGCATAGTCCTGTTTAAAAGTCGCGTGGCATCAAATTGACAGGTCGTTCAACTCAAATACTCTTCACTACACATATGCTTTACACCATTCCCGGGAGTACAGCTGGGTGGTGAAGATGAGGCTCCTCGACGCACTCCGCTGTTTGCTCACACTGCTGTCGTTCCTACCGATGGCAACGGTGCGGGCATCCGGCATGCAGAGAAGGCAACAGGGGGCGAACGGCACCGTCCTTCCCTCCACCGCCACGCTTGCCGGTTGTCCCAAGAGCTGCGGCGGCGTGAGTTTCGGCTACCCATTCGGCATAGGTGCGGGCTGTTTCCGGCCGCAAGCTGGGCTTGACTTTGAGCTCATCTGCAACAAGAGCGCCTCGCAGGCTCCCAGGCTCTTCCTGTACGACGGGATCACACAGGTCATCAATGATATCATCATCGTCGATACCCCCGTTGCACAACTTATTGATGCATCGTTATCCTATTCAATCCCTTTGATGTCTGGGGTCCATGTATACAACATGTCCTGGAATCTTGGGAAATCTTTCAATAGCTATGCTTTGCAACTAAACTTCACCGGTTGCGACTTCGACGTGTACGTGCTCGAGGATGGCATGAACAGGACGATGGGTCAGTGCGGTGTTACATGCCCTGACCAAGATATCACGGACATGGTGGCTAGGCAGAACTGTAACGGTACAGGATGCTGCACCGCGTACGTTGCCTCCGCCACTCCTACCGGCTTCGAGATCAAGTTTGTCAGCCGTTACAAGATTGGAAAGCGAAAGGTCGAAGCGCACAGTAACAGAAGGTCCATATGGGATACAATTGATGTAACCACTGATTCTGGCAGTATTGAGTGGGCTATCGTCGTCGATCAACCCGTCTCTGCTGGCGCCTTGCCAAACAGGACAGATTATGCATGCCTCAGCAGCCATAGCAGTGCGACGCCTGGAGCATACCTCTTCGATTATATCTGTATGTGCAACGATGGTTACCAAGGGAATCCATACATAACCGATGGCTGCTCGCGCGGAAAAGGTATTTTACTCTCAGATAAAAGGCGTAGTTTTTTCTTATATTGTGTATGCACAACCAAATCACTTAAATTTTGTTGTTTCACAAACAAGCTTATACTTCATAACCACTATTTCTATGACCCAAACTTTTTTTTTGTGCGCTTCCCTTCTTTTGAAAATTAGATGAAATCAAACACATGAAGACAAACTCAATGGGAAGTTACTTCAAAACGGTACTTTGGTATATGTAATTTAGAGTGAAACGCACCGGAGGTCACGAAGTTGCGCGAAATTTAAGTATTGGTCACCAAGTTGCGAAAACTCAAATATTGGTCACCAAGTTGTGAACTTTGGTCATTCCGTCAGGCATGCCGTTAAGTTGCTGACGTGGCAGTTTGTTTTTTACAGAAAACACCTTAAAGTTCTGTATCTTCTACTTGTTAGGTCATTTTCCTGATTTATTTTTTCCCAGTGCATAGTTGGCCCACGTGGCCCCAACGACACCGATACCCCGCCGGCCGCCATCGCCGGGATTAAACCACCGGGACGCGCCGCCTCTGATTTCGAGCTGCTAGCAGCCGTGCCGCGGCCGCACGCGGTCGTGCCCTCGGCCTCCTTCCGGCCCTCGTGCATTGGGTGTACGTCGCGCTGGGGGCGAGGTGCCGCTGCGCGTGGACTAGAAGCATGAGCTGGCTCTCCTTCCCGTACTCGTATCAGTACCAGCACTAAACAAATCCGCTCTCATGGTGATTTTTCTTGCGTTCTGTGGTATGTTCCGTAGCAGTGGTAGGGAGGATGCCGCGAAGGCATCAACCTCAATAGACCACGGATGTGGCTCACTTCCAGGAAGGAGAGCGGGGCGTCAGCGAGGTCGTACAGGATGAGGCGGTAGACACCGACGGCGCCGGCTGTGTCCCTGAGCTCAACGACTTCCTCCGCCTCGCCGACGCAGCTTCCGAGAGTCCCTCGTCGCCCTCCAGGCCGAGACGCGCGCCGCGCTGCGCCACGGCGACCTAGCACGACTGGCATCGGCAGCGCTCGCGCAGCGCCACGCCGCTAGCCGCGACCTCCCCGCCTCGTCACCGCCGCCGCACGTCCGTGGCGTGCAAGGCCCCCGCGGCGCTACCCGGGACCCGCCGCCCTCGTCGCGGCCGTCGCCATCGCCTCCGCCTTCGTCGGCGTATTCTCCGACGCCAGCGCTGTGATGACCCACAAGTATAGGGGGTGTGTCTTAGTACTTTCGATAAATAAGAGTGTCGAACCCAACGAGGAGCAGAAGGTGCTGACAAGGAGTTTCGGTAAAGGTTTCACTGTAAATGCTAGCAGACAAGTTTTTAGGGGTTTTTGATATAGCAGGTAAATAAAATGCGAGTAAGTAAAAGACAGTAATAATAATTGCAGCAAGTGGCCCAATCCTTTTTAGAGCAAAGGACAAGCCGGTTGGTTTACTTATGATGACAAAATGTTCTTGAGGACACACGGGATTCTAGTCAAGTGCTTTCGCTTCACATAGTTGATTAATTTATTGTTTTGATAAGTGTTGTGTGGGTGAACCTATGCTAATGCACCGCCCTTACTTGGACTAATACATACTTGTGATTATACCTCTTGCAAGCATCCGCAGTTACAAGAAAGTAATTAAGATAAATCTAACCACAGCCTTAAACTCTGAGATCCTACGCTCCCTTGTGCACCGGTATACTAACGGGGGTTTAGGTTTCTGTCACTCCGGCAACCCCACAATTAGCAACCAAATACACAATGCATTCCTCTAGGCCCATAAAGGTGAAGTGTCATGTAGTCGACGTTCACACGACACCACTAGAAGAATAGCACCACAACTTAAATATCAAACCATTAAATATTACTCAACATAATTCCACTACTAACAGCGTGACTTCTCCCATGTCCTCAAGAACTAAACAAACTACTCACAGACATCATATGGATCATGATCAGAGGTGATATAATGATGGATAACAATCTGAACATATACTTTAATTCACCGATAAAACTCAATAGCATCAACCACAAGGAGTAATTAACACCGGGAGAGTTTCCCCTATGAACTAAACAAAGTATAGCCCTAGATGTTACAGCGGAACGAGATGGTGCAGCGGTGATGGTGGTGATGGCGGTGGAGATGATGATGATGATGATCCCGATGAAGTCCAGCGCGATGACGATGAGGATGGCGATGATCTCCCCCTCCGGGAAGGAATTTCCCCGGCAGATTTCTCCCTGCCGGAGAGCTTTTTCTCTCTCTGTGTTTCCGCCTCGTGGAGGCGGCGGAATATTTTCTCAACTCCCCGTGTCTTAGGGTTTCTGGGGGATGAAGTACGCGAAGGGGGAGCGCCTGAGGTGGGCCAGGGGCACCACACCTGGCCAGGGCGCGGCCAAGGTGGGCCCCGCGCCCAGGGGTGGTGTGGGCCCCTCCTGGCCCATCTCAGCCTCCCCTTTTGGCTTAGTCCATCTTCTGATAAAATAGGAACATCTGTCTTCTCGGAAATATTTTTAGTGCTCCAGAAATATAGTGCCTTGACGTGCTTTTTCCAGCTGAAATCTGACTCCGGCAGTTAATTATCCAATGATCATCAAACATGCAAAATAAGACAAAATAACATAAGTAACTCCTCTTAATATGAAATATATCATTGAATAACAGTAAATTATGCTATAAAATAGTGATGCAAAATGGACGTATCAACCCCCCCAAGCTTAGACCTCGCTTGTCCCCAAGCGAAAGCTGAGCTCAGTAAACTAGAACAAAAGTTTATGGAGTGAAGCGTCGATAATAAAGAATACGGACAAGAAGCATCAGTAATTACTAAACAACACAATCATTTTAAACAGCAACTACTCTTCATATAACCTAACTTGAACATGAGTAGTGAAACAACCACAATAAAAATACACGAAGGAAATTATAGATTAGTAATGGCACACTTCATTCTTGGTCATAGAACAATAAGCAATCAATACTTATCTTTCGAAAGGAGTCTTTATATTAGAGCTTATATTGCAGAACTTCCACACTCAATTATCACACCTTCTTTACAGTCATTGATAACTTGCAAAGCTATATTCTTAGAGGCAAAAGTCTTTGTGCTAAGACAAGGAAGGATAAAGACATGATTGACAATATTAATGATATATATGGTTGAATCACAACAACTCAAATGCTTGCTCAAGGAAGAAGGAAATAGGTGTACTGACTCAACATGAAAAGTAAAAGAAAGGCCCTTCGCAGAGGGAAGCAGGGATTAAGTCATGTGCTAGAGCTTTTAAGTTTTTGAAATCATATAGAGAGCAAAAATTAAGTTTTGAGAGGTGTTTGTTAATTGTCAACGAATGGTAGCGGGTGAAAACAGTATTCTCCCTGTCAAACAGACTTTTAAGAGCGGCTCCCATGAAGGACGTTATTTCTACCAGCAAGGCAGATCATCCCTCTTTCTCTTTGGTTTACACACGCAGATATTTCACTGTTTGTCATTGCTTACTGATAATCAGGGCAAAAGTGTGAAGAGAATTAAGCGTTAAAGTTGTAATTAATTGGGACTGGGCATCCCGTTGCCAGCTCTTTTTGCAAGTTATTGGATAAGCGGATGTATATGCCACTAGTCCAGGTGTAAAGTCTGTTTGACAAGTAGAATAAAGGATAACCACACTACTTCCTCATGAGCTAGTAAACATTGACACAAAAGGGAATAATAACATTTTGAATAATTTAAAGGTAGCACATGAAAAATTTACTTGGAGTGGCAAAGAAATACCACATATAGGTAGTTATGGTGGACACAAATGGCATGGGTTTGGCTCAAGGATTTGGATGCACGAGAAGCATTCCCTCTCAGTACGGTGGTTAAGGCTAGCAAGGTCATGTAGCAAGCATAAAAGTTGGGGGATACACACAAATATAATGTAATAGAAGCAACCATGCTATCTTCCCTGTAAGCACAAATGTTTTAACTCAAAGAATACTAATCTTATTGGCTAGCAAGAAAGAAAGATAAAGGGATAATATTTTTGCATGTAATTCCCTCCTTCTACTTAAGTTTTCATGGTATTGTTGCTAATGACCAATACTAAGTTTGCCACAACTAATATAATTTACTTAATGTACCCAAAAGTGGCGTCAATACAATGGCAAGATCAGCACATAAAGAAGATTGCAGGCTAAAATAAAATGTACCGAAAGTAAAGGTGGAACTTCTCATTAATATTCTGAACAAAGACACACTCAAACCAACGGATACATGGATAACTAAAGGATTGACACTCCACATCGCAAACCATCTTATAAGATAACTTCTCTACTCATGATATGACCACGAAATTATAAAAACGAAAGGATAAAGATGATACTGGGCACTCCCCCAAGCTTGGAACAAGCCAAGGGAGTGCCATTACCCCTTGACGATTTAGGCTTGATCTCTTGGTGCGACTGGTACCACGGCAATCGGGGTTAGGAAACGTTCGAGCATCCGGCGGAGCCTGTTATTCTCATCTTGAAGTATTTCCACCTCAGCTCTCAGGATACGAAATTGGTCACAAAACTCGTTCGTGGTTCGGAGAGCTTCAGCAGCTGCAGGGGAAAACCGCAAATCTGGAATTGGTGGGGTGACTCCCTGCACATTATGAGAAAAAGCACGTTGAGGATTAATTGATCCCACAAAGGTGGAGTTGCTCGGCCTTGATTCTCCTTGTTGGCGAGGCTGGCCAGCTTGCACCTCCTCTCTGATGCTTCGATCCATGTCAGCTCTCCTAGCAGCAATCTCCTCCTCCGTCGCCCAACCGACGAAGGTTCCCTCTTCCACATCGCGTTCGAGTTCACGTCGGCGCCTTGCTGCATACTTCTCACCGTACACTCCTCGCGACGCCATGTAGGGACTTGAAATTCCTGTCAGAACAGCTTGAAAACGAAACACGGCGAAAACACGATATACGGACCTCGGAGATCCGGGTGATATATAGCAAAAAGTTTTACAACAAAGGAAGGTACAGGACGAAACGGGGTCGGAGACGGGCTCCGAGGTGCCACACACCCCCACGGCGCGGCCAGGGTGGGGCCCGCGCCCAGGGGTGGTGTGGTGCCCTCGGGCACCGTTTCCTACCCTTTTCCGACTCATAATTTTCCATATTATGTAAAAACAACAATATTTAGGTTGAAAGTAAATCGCGAACTTTTTCTTACCGAAACTGTTACCTATTCCAAATCAGCTTTGCAGTTGTCTGAATTTGACTTTTTATAAAATCCTCTGGAGTTACCACTTTGATAAATCAACATCTTCATTATAAGAATCTCCAGAAATGTAATGCTTGAGTCTTTGACCATTAACCACTTGTGGTCTGTCCCCATCTAGTGAATTGATTTTAATCGCACCTGAGCGATAGACCTCCTCATGATATAAGGTCCTTCCCATTTTGAAAGTAATTTTCCTGCAAAAAATCTGAGACGAGACCTATACAATAAAACTTTTTCACCTACGTTAAATTCTCTCTTAAGAATTCTTCTATCATGCCATTGCTTAACTTTCTCTTTAAAGAGCCTAGCATTTTCATAAGCTGCATTTCTCCATTCATCTAAAGAATTCAAATTAAGCAATCTCTTTTTACCGGCAAGTTTAAATCTCTATTAAGTTCTTTCACCGCCCAATAGGCTTTATGTTCTAATTCTAGAGGCAAATGACAAGCTTTTCCATAAACCATTTTGTAAGGAGACATTCCCATAGGATTTTTATAAGCAGTTCTATAAGCCCACAAAGCATCGTTAAGCTTTTTAGACCAATTTTTTCTAGATTTATTAACAGTCTTTTGCAAAATAGACTTAATCTCTCTATTTGACAATTCTACTTGACCACTTGTTTGGGATGATATGGTGAAGCAATTCTATGATTAACATCATACTTAGCTAGAGTTTTTCTAAAAGCACCATGAATAAAATGAGAACCACCATCAGTCATGAGATATCTAGGCACACCAAACCTGGAAGATAATATCTTTAAGCATTTTTAATGATGTCTCACCATCAGCACTAGAAGTTGGTATAGCTTCTACCCATTTAGTAACATAATCAACAGCAACAAGTATGTGAGTATAACCATTTGAGGAGGAAAAGGACCCATAAAGTCAAATCCCCAACAGTCAAAGGTTCAATAACAAGAGAATAATTCATAGGCATTTCATTACGTCTACTAATGTTACCTACTCTTTGACATTCATCACATGATAAAACAAATTTTCTAGCATCTCTAAAAAGGGTAGGCCAATAAAAACCTGATTGTAGAACCTTTTGCGCAGTTCTATCTCCAGCGTGATGTCCTCCATAAGCACTTCCATGGCATTTGCTCAATATTTCTTTCTGTTCATACTCAGGAACACATCTTCGCATAATGCCATCTACTCCTTCTTTATACAAATGTGGGTCATCCCAAAAATAATGCCTCAAATCAAAAGAACTTTCTTCTTTGCTGAGCTGTAAAGGTCGGAGGCAAATACTTGGCAACAATAAATTAGCATAATCAGCATACCAAGGACTTTCGCGTGAGCTTACCTTTATCGCAGCCAATTGTTCATTTGGAAAACTATCATTAACAGGTATAGGATCATCTGAAATGTTTTCTAATCTAGACAAATTATCAGCAACAGGATTTTCAGCACCTTTCCTATCTACAATATGTAAATCAAATTCTTGCAGTAAAGTACCCATCTTATGAGCCTAGGCTTAGCATCTTTCTTTTCCATAAGGTATCTAATAGCAGCATGATCAGTGTGAATAGTAACTTTTGAATCAACAATATAAGGTCTAAATTTATCACAAGCAAAAACAACTGCTAAAAATTCCTTTTCAGTAGTAGCATAATTCTTTTGAGCGGCATCAAGTGTTTTACTAGCATAATGAATAACATTTAACTTCTTGTCTACCCGCTGTCCAAGAACAGCTCCTACAGCAAAATCACTAGCATCACACATTATTTCAAAAGGTAAAGTCCAATCAGGAGGTTGAACAACAGGAGCTGTGATTAAAGCCTTTTTTAGAGTTTCAAAAGCTTCCTTGCAATCATCATCAAAAACAAAAGGTACATCTTTTTGAAGAAGATTAGTGAGGGGTTTTGAAATTTTAGAAAATCTTTAATAAACCTCCTATAAAAACCGGCATGACCAAGAATACTACGGATACCTTTCACATCCCTTGGACAGGGCATTTTCTCGATTGCTTCAACTTTAGCTCTGTCCACTTCAATACCTCTTTCAGAAATTTTGTGCCCTAGGACAATTCCTTCATTAACCATGAAATGACATTTCTCCCAATTAAGAACAAGATTGTCTCCTCACATCTCTGCAAAACTTTATCAAGATTGTGCAAGCAATTATCAAAGGAAGTTCCGTAGACGGAAAAATCGTCCATGAATACTTCCACAATTTCTTCACAAAAACCATGAAAAATAGCAGACATGCATCTTTGGAACGTAGCAGGAGCATTACACAAACCAAAAGGCATACGTCTATAAGCATAAGTTCCATAAGGACAAGTAAAAGTAGTTTTCTCTTGATCTTGTGCTTTAACAGCAATTTGTGAGAATCCAGAATAACCATCAAGGAAACAAAAATGGTTTTCTTAGACAACCTTTCTAACATTTGATCAATAAAAGGCAAAGGATAATGATCTTTCTTAGTTACTTTATTGACCTTTCTAAAATCAATGCACATCCTATACCCAACTACTACTCTTTGAGGAATAAGTTCATCATTTTCATTTGGTACAACAGTAACTCCTCCTTTCTTAGGGACACAATGCACAGGACTTACCCATCTACTATCAGCAATAGGATAAATTATACCAGCATCAAGAAGTTTTAATACCTCATTTCTTACCACTTCTTTCATCTTAGGGATCAAGCGACGCTGATGCTCAACAACAGGTTTTGCATCGGGTTCAATGTTGATGGCATGTTGACATATAGTAGGAGAAATCCCCTTTAAATCATCCAAAGTGTATCCCATAGCTCCTCGATGTTTCTTTAGTACTTCTAATACCTTGCTTCTTCATTACCTGAAAGTTTAGAACTAATAATAACAGGATATACTTTCCTTTCATCAAGATAAACATACTTAAGATTATCAGGTAAGGTTTTAAATCGAAGACAGGATCTTCCTTAGGAGGCGCTGAGGTACCCAAATCTTCCACAGGCAAATTATGCTTAAGTATTGGTGGTTGACGAAGAAAGGCATTGTCAATCTCATTCCTCTCCTCCATAAATACTTCACTTTCGTGTTCCTCCATGAATTGCTGCAAGGCATTGTTAGGAGCAACAGCAATAGAAGCAAGTTGTTCAATTGAAAATTCTCATTAGGTAATTCAGTTTCATAAAGTTTTTACCAAACTTAGAGAAATTAAACTCATAAGATTCTCCATTAAATTTAGTAAATTTTCTCTTTCTTACAATCTATAATGCACCACATGTATTCAAGAAAGGCCTACCAAAAATAATGGGACAAGCTTTACTAGCAACAGAACCAAGTACTAGAAAATCAGCAGGGTATTTAGTCTTACCACATAAAACTTCAACATCTCTCACAATACCAATTGGAGAGATAGTTTCTCTATTAGCAAGCTGAATAACCACATCAATCTCCTCAAGTTCGCAAGGACCAATTTCATGCATAATTTCTTTATAAAGATCAAAAGGAATAGCGCTAGAACTTGCACCAATATCACATAAACCATAATAGCAATGTTCTCCTATTTTGACTGAAAGCACAGGAACACTTGTTTTCCTAGCTCTACTGGGATGTGAAACAATATTAGAGGCATCTTCACAAAAGATAATATGTCCTCCTTCTACATTTTCAGTTACCAAATCCTTTACTATTGCTATTGTGGGTTCTACCGCTATTTGTTCAGCAGGTTCTAAAGCTTTCTTTGCACTTTTATTAACCACACTAGCTATGATAGAATGTTCCTAATTTTAACAGGAAAAGGTGGTTTCTCAATATAAGGTTCTGGCAAGATACGATCAACTGTATGAACTTCAATGTTTTTAATATTGGCAGAATTAGTATTATCTTTGTAAGGCAAATGATACTTATTGCAACTTTCTTTAGGAACATCAAGATAAGAGGCAAAAGCCTTGTAACAGTTTGCAATAACTTGAGAATCAAGACCATACATATCATAGAGATTACGAAAATTATCAGTATTCATAAAAGTTTTAATGCATTCGTAATCATACTTTATACCTGATTCTCTACCTTTGTCGTTCTCCCATCCTTCAGTATTTTCCTCAATCCGATCAAGAAGGTCCCATTTAACTTCCTTTTTTACGCGTAAATGATCCAGCACAAGAGGTATCCAATAGAGTTTTATCTTGAAGAGAAAGCCTTGCATAGAAGTTATCAATAACGACATTACCAGGAAGCTCATGAATGGGGCATTTGAGCATTAATGATTTCAATCTCCCCCACGCTTGGGCAATACTTTCTCCATCATGAGGCCAAAAATTATATATATGATTCCGATCTTGATGAATTTCACTAGGAGGATAAAATTTAGAATAAAAGAGAGGCACAATCTCCTCCCAGCCAATAGAACGCCCATTTTCAGCATCCTATACCATTTTGCAGCTTTACCAGTCAACGATATAGAACAATTTCTTCTTGACCTCTTCCATTGAAATACCTGCACACTTGAACAACTCGCATAATTCATGAATAAATAGCAAATGATCCCAGGAGGGACAGTTCCATCTCCTGCATAGCGGTTATTCGTAACTCGTTCAACAATTTTCATAGGTATTTTAAATGGAATTACTTGATCAGGTGGTTCCTCTTCTACTACCGTAGCAGTGGTAGTAGTTTCCAAACAGGGATTCAAATGGAGATCTCTCCATGATAAAATAAAGTAGCAAGCAGAAATAAAAACAGCACCTACAGTAAAAGTCTTGATGACCCACAAGTATAGGGGTGTATCGTAGTACTTTCGATAAATAAGAGTGTCGAACCCAACGAGGAGCAGAAGGTGCTGACAAAAAGTTTCGGTAAAGGTTTCACTGTAAACACTAGCAGACAAATTTTTAGGGGTTTTTGATATAGCAAATAAATAAAATGCAAGTAAATAAAAGACAGTAATAATAATTGCAGCAAGTGGCCCAATCCTTTTTAGAGCAAAGGACAAGCCGGTTGGTTTACTTATGATGGCAAAATGTTCTTGAGGACACATGGGAATTTAGTCAAGTAGTTTCGCTTCATATAGCTGATTAATCTTTATTGTTTTGATAAGTGTTGTGTGGGTGAACCCATGCTAATGCACCGCCCTTATTTGGACTAATACATACTTGTGATTATACCCCTTGCAAGCATCCGCAGTTACAAGAAAGTAATTAAGATAAATCTAACCACAGTCTTAAACTCTGAGATCCTACGCTCCCTTATGCACCGGTATACTAACGGGGGTCTAGGTTTCTGTCACTCCGGCAACCCCACAATTAGCAACCAAATACACAATGCATTCCTCTAGGCCCATAAAGGTGAAGTGTCATGTAGTCGACGTTCACACGACACCACTAGAAGAATAGCACCATAACTTAAATATCAAACCATTAAATATTACTCAACATAGTTCCACTACTAACAACATGACTTCTGCCATGTCCTCAAGAACTAAACAAACTACTCACAAGACATCATATGGATCATGATCAGAGGTGATATAATGATGAATAACAATCTGAACATATACTTCAATTCACCGATAAAACTCAATAGCATCAACCACAAGGAGTAATTAACACCGGGAGAGTTTCCCCTATGAACTACACAAAGTATAGCCCTAGATGTTACAGCGGGACGAGATGGGGCAGCGGTGATGATGGTATGACGGTGGAGATGATGATGATGATGATCCCGATGAAGTCCAGCTCGATGACGATGAGGATGGCGATGATCTCCCCCCTCCGGGAGGGAATTTCCCTGGCAGATTTCTCCCTGCCGGAGAGCTTTTTCTCTCTCTGTTGTTTCCGCCCCGTGGAGGTGGCGGAATATTTCTTCTCCAACTCCCCGTGTCTTAGGTTTTCTGGGGCATGAAGTACGCGAAGGGGGAGCGTCTGAGGTGGGCCAGGGGCACCACACCTGGCCAGGGCGCGGCCAAGGTGGGACCCGCGCCCAGGGGTGGTGTGGGCCCCTCCTGGCCCATCTAAGCCTCCCCTTTTAGCTGACACCATCTTCTGATAAAATAGGAACTTCTGTCTCCTTGGAAATATTTTTAGAGCTCCAGAAATATAGTGTCTTGATGGTGCTTTTTCCAGCTGAAATCTGACTCCGGCAGTTAATCACCCAATAATCATCAAACATGCAAAATAAGACAAAATTACATAAGTAACACATCTTAATATGAAATATATCAATGAATAATAGTAAATTATGCTATAAAATAGTGATGCAAAATGGACGTATCACGCTGCCACCGCTGCCCTCGTTGACGTCGCCTCCATGCCCTGCTGGATCACCGCACCCTCCAGATTCACCACCGCCTCAGACTCCACCGGAACCAGCCACCAGCGTGTGTCGCGGGCGAAGCGCCGGTCGGCCGGCAACCAGAGCCGCCGCGCCAACGACGACTATGACACTTCGACCTCGTCCACGACGCAGCTCTGGCCCGAAGACCGCGTAATGAAGCCCGGCAGTAGGTGCTGGTTCTCCCACCATCCCAGGCTTGACGCCGGCTGCTTTGCATCTAACATGTTTGACAAAATGACTGGACTAAATTTTATCCATGGGGACAAATATATGTGAAGAAAAAGAAATATAGGGTGTATTTTGTAAAAAAAATAAACTGCCACGTCAGCGACTTAACGGCACGCCTGACGGAATGACCAAAGTTTGGCAAATCCACAACTTGGTGACCAATGTTTGAGCTTTCGCAACTTGGTGACCAAACCTTAAATTTCACGCAACTTCGTGACCTCCGGTGCGTTTCATTCTGTAATTTATGTCAAATGTATATTGCTACATAAATTTTATGTAGCAAAATAAAGCTACAGATTATGTTTCACTTTTTTAGGACCGCTAGCCACCAACAGTTGATTTTCTTCTGTATAACTACTTCCTTTCGAATTGTTGATTAATTCTTTGTGATCGTCCATCACCGCCCTCCTGCCTCTTCTTACCTAAGATACAATTTCCCCATCCGCGACATGCTATTTTCACAAACAATTCAGAAAACTGGCGGTGATGTGATTTTTGAACCATCATTAACGATACTTTAGTCAAAAAGGGACAAATATCCTATAAGACCTTATTATACGACACCAGTGATGCTAATCATAAAGCACCGCTACTTATTTTCCACAAACCAGAGCAATGTTTCCCCAGACTCACAGCCGTTTACATCTGAAGTAATCCTGCTCCTTGGTCTACGAGTAGTCGCCGTTGTGTCACGATCTTCTGCGTTGAACTGCACGTCTAGTCATCCTTGACTCCTTGCGATTTGAAAGGGCTAAGCCGAGAATGGCCATGCATGCTCTGTAAAACTTCATCGTTGATTCCTTGATTGTACCTATTTCACTTCCAAGAAGTATCAACACTGCTTTGCTGGGGCAAAGCACCAATGTGCTTCTTTGATAATGAGGGTGATGTGGACAAATCACCATGCATATAAATGCTTCACTAAAAACTTAACCGTTGTTCACCTAGCTGGTGCAGCTAAGCGTTACTCTGTCATTTCACAATTTAAACAATTATGAATATTATTAGCAGTTTGCTTGTACTTACTGGGTGCATTAATAGATTCTCTAGCCGTTAATCACTTGACATCTTGTATTGGGTTAGATTTTCTTCATCTTTGTGAAGTGATATTAAGATAGATGCATTGACCTTTTTATGAAATCAGGGTATGATCCGTTACAACGGAAGGCCAACTGCTCTAGATGGTGTGGAAACATCAGTGTTCCTTTTCCCTTTGGCCTAGAGGACGGTTGTTATGCAAGGATGTTGTTTCAGCTCAATTGTACAAATCCGACAAAGTCGGCCCTCCAATTCCTTGGCTGGTATTCAACTCTTGTAAACTATATAGATATCAACAATGGGCTAGTAAGGGTTACATACATCTTAGACATTGAAGAAGATTTTTCGGTGAATATGCATGCAGAACCTGGCCTCTATGTTGCCTCTGCGAAATCAGCATCTCAGCAGTGGGCCGTAGCTAATTTGACATGTCATGAAGCATGGGAGAGTAGAACTGAATATGCTTGTGTTAGCATGAATAGCATGTGCTTGGGTGTCTACTCCACACGAGGATATGTCGGTTACCGTTGCAAATGTACGTTTGGGTTTGCCGGGAATCCATATATCGCAGATGGGTGCCAAGGTACGTACACTTTTCCTCCTCCTCTCGTGTGCACCTCCTAATATGAAAATCGTCTCTTTGTTATGGAAATGCCATCATAAACAGGTGCTCGCACACCTTTCCGATAAGTGATACTTTACTTGTGTATCTCAAAACAATTTCAAAGACCAAAAAATAATTGATATGCAACAATGTTCTCAAGCCTGACCTCTCTATCTAATTTATGGGTACGGTAACATGTAATTTTTTTTTATAAACACAAATAATCTTAAGTTCATTTTATAATTTTGCAGTGCCCATAATAATAATTACATGAAAGCTACCAGTAACATCTTCTTGGTATAAACTAGCAACTTAACTATATTCCTTATGTACTGTTTCTCGTATTACTTACTGTTGCAGATGTTGACGAGTGCAAGATACCAAACACATGTAATGGGACTTGCCATAACACTGAAGGAAGTCATTATTGTTGTCCTCCTAGTAAAACATTGTTTGACGACGCAACAATGACGTGCACGTCGGCCAAAGAAAAAAAATTCGTACTAGGTGAGTTTTATAGTACAACACATTCTACTAAATGAGGTACATAAGACTATGTGCAGTTATGACAAGCATAATCCTTACAGGTATCGCTCTTGGGATTAGCGTTGGTTGCGGAATTCTACTTCTCATCTTAATTGTACGATTTTTTGTCCGTAAATGGAAAAAAGACATCCAAAAGCAACTAAGAAGAAAGCATTTTCGGCAGAACCATGGTCTACTCCTAGAGCAGTTAATATCATCAGATGAAAATGCGAGTGATAATACCAAGATCTTCTCACTATCGGAGTTAGAAAAGGCAACAAATAATTTTGATTCCACCCGTATGTTTGGTCGTGGAGGGCATGGCATGGTTTATAAAGGCATCTTATCTGACCAACGGGTAGTGGCCATAAAAAAGTCCAAAGTAATTGAGAAAGTTGAGATTAGTCAGTTCATAAATGAGGTTGCGGTCCTTTCACAGATAAACCACCGAAATATCGTGAAGCTCTTCGGATGTTGTCTTGAGACCGTAGTCCCACTACTGGTATATGACTTCATCCCTAATGGTTCATTATTTGGAATCCTTCATGCCAGTACCACTGGCAGCTCTATATTGTCCTGGGATGATTGCTTGAGAATTGCCACAGAAGCTGCTGGAGCACTCTATTACCTCCACTCAGCTGCGTCGGTATCAATATTTCATCGTGATGTGAAGTCCTCCAACATACTTTTGGATGGAAATTACACTGCGAAAGTATCAGATTTTGGTGCTTCAAGGCTTCTTCCTATTGACCAAACTCATGTCACTACAAATATACAAGGCACATTTGGGTATTTGGATCCAGAGTATTACCACACGGGCATGTTAAATGAGAAGAGTGATGTTTATAGTTTTGGTGTAGTACTTGTGGAGTTGCTGCTCAGGAAGAAGCCTATCTTTACATGTGACTCCGGGATAAAGCAAAACTTGTCCAACTACTTCCTTTTGGAGATGAGGGAGAAACCCCTTGCTGAAATAGTAGCTCCTCAAGTTCTTGAGGAAGCAACAGATGAAGAGATTAATGATGTCGCCAATCTTGCGGAGACTTGCTTGCGGCTACGAGGCGAAGAAAGGCCTGCTATGAGACAAGTGGAGGCGAAGTTGCAGCATCTGCTATCCAAGAGGTTGAGATCATCTCAGGTTGCAGTAGCAAACGAAGACATGCAAGCCTTGTTACACTCCCAGCGGAACCAAAATTGCTACAGCTTGGAGCAAGAATTCATGGCATCAGCTTCTCTACCACGCTAGATCACAGGCTTCTGCTATGTATTTGTGGTTTTTTTTTTTATGAAGACGGTAAAATGTACACTATATTGTATAGCACCCTATGATAGGCAGTTTGCACTATCCAGAATGTATGTCACAATTTGTTGTACATCCCAATAACTACAGTACTGTAATTGAAATATGCTACTGCTACAGCATTGTATTGCTATATTGTATCTCACGATTGGCCACTGTAATTAACCCATTGTATTTGCCCAATTCGCTAGAATAATCTTCGAATTCGCTCAGATCGGTAGCGAATCAGTGCTCGGTACGTCCAACTCTAGAAATTAAATCGTTGCTAACCTGGTACGAGTATGTGGCTAT
Source organism: Poa pratensis (assembly GCA_947311845.1). NCBI lineage: Eukaryota > Viridiplantae > Streptophyta > Magnoliopsida > Poales > Poaceae > Poa > Poa pratensis. The sequence goes on along the minus strand of CAMZMU010000058.1, from coordinate 56,180,213 downwards.
GTGGGCAGGAGCCTGCAGACAGGCGGCGCAAACATGGTATTCCGTTCTCCTTCCAGATGCGTGCCGGCCACCGTCCAGAGAGCTCGTGCAGGACACTTGAAACACTCTCCAACGTACGTAGTCTCCAACGCTCAGATTGGAGGTTCTTCAGCTACTGCATGCGACACGCCCCGTTGCGTATGCGACTAATATCGAGGCTATGAATCACCGGCGACTGGCTGACTGTGCACCTGTAATCTGAAGCAGCTTGCAGGCGTATAGAGCTAGATATATCAGCGACAAATAGAATTGCATTTGGCCCGCTCAAGGCTCACCGGCTGACCGTCCATGCCTCTGCATCACTAATGAATTGTGTGCCGCAGCTCCAACGCAGAGCAGAGCGTGAAACAGAGTAGTAGTTCAAATAGGTTCACAGAGGACTATCGATTTCGCAGACAGCCAACTAGCAACTAGCAGCGACGAATTCTTCTAAATAAACTGTTTGGCGTCCGTCCAAACCACAAATCGCATTTTTACAAATGGATGGATCTGGGTGGTGAAAACAATACACAATTTCAAAATTTGAATTTCCCTGATTTTTCTTTTTTGTACAGCCCAAAATACAACGCATTTTAAGGTAAAATTCTGCACGCTTATAGATCTCGACACTATTACATCTGTGTTTTTTTCATGATTTTTTGGAGACTCAAAATTGTCATTTTTTATTTTTAAAAAATATCTTCATGTAGCTCGGGTTCCAAAAATCCACTCTCCTAGCAGCAAGCATGACATTGATAATAGTATGGTGCTAGATTATTGTTGGCAAGTTCGATTGATTCACCAAAGTAGATTTTCAGCGTGAGGCAGTGGTGTTTGCTTAGGCTTATTTATAGCCTTTTGGAATTTGCCTTATAAGCCTATAGGTGCTTCTGACTTTGGATATTTTGCTTTCGACTACATAATGTTGCATGATAATATAACTCAAAAGGTAAAATTAAACCACCTCTTTAGCTGCTTTTGTGGCTTATAAGATAAAAAAACTAACCAAACACACCCGCAACTTTCACCTTATCCTTCCCAATTACGTTTGTCTCCAACATTTGTATTACTATGTTCCAGTTTCTACCAAATAATCCAAATAAAATTAACGACACTCGTACACCATATACATACCATATCACAAAATTCAGAGTCTAAATTCAATAAGTACCTCAAGAAACAAAAAAACACACACAAAAATCTATTTGTGAATAGTAATATTCTATGAATCCTTATGTATGATTTAATATTAGATATGTTTGAATAATATTTTCTATTATTCTGATACTTTATTTGAATTTTTCTTAACATCCTGCTAGAGATTCAAGCAAGCACATCCGTGCCAACACCTTCTACACTCTAGAATTTTCTATTTTTGACACCTTAAGACATGAAGAATCATGTACATTGTAATTTACTATTTACTTACATCTAAGAGAAGCAACCAGCTTATACTCTAACTAGCGACATATTTATTAGAAGGTAACTTTGACCTCTTCACAAAGACGATTGATGATACAAAAAACTACCAACAAAAAGTAAATATAGATTAAGATTCATATGATAATCGCATATTGATGTGCACAAGCATCCATTTTGTGTTTTTATTAATAATTAGTCTCCGGGGATCAATTTAATAAAACGTTTTCTTATGAAGAAATGTATTTGTGGAAAAACTGATGACATGTATTATAAAATAGTTAGTTTTTACAAAAAAAAATTCTGATTTACTAGGCTTGTGTTTAATACCACAAACATTAGTTTGTATTAGTATTGTATATTAACATTTAATATAAGTGTTGTGTGGTTAATTTACTAAGTGTGATAGAAAACTATACTAGTTAAACAGATACACTGAGGCAGTGTGTAAGTCCTAACTGAGTAGGGTGCTCAAGGGTTGAATGATGCCGTAGCAGCGGTTGTCAGACTAAATAGTTGACCCTCTATGGTTGGTAGGCTCGTCGAGTAAAATAACCAAAAATATGTTATTTTCTAGTTTTTTAAGTGTGGTTGCTATTTATCGACACTCGACTCTTTCATATTATTCTCGACTTTGTATAAATTAAATCATTTCTTTAAGTTTTCAATCTAGATATGTCTACCATTTTTGTAGGAATTAAATTGCTTTTGATGTTCTAATCTAGGTTTGCTTATTGATTAGATAGTTTGTGTCTCTCCTCCATTACTTCAGATATATGATTTATTATTCTCTTTTTGTAGTCTATAATAATCAACTTGCTTGCATTATTACTTAAATGGTTTTATAAAGTTGATGTGTGTATTTGCGTATTAGCATGCATCATCATCTTGCTCTGTTTTCTTACATTACACCTTTGAAATAGTATTCATTGATACGTAATTTATTATTTTTCCCATTTGTCCGATTTTATCCACATCCATATTTCTACACTAATTAAATTATGACTAGATAGTAGAAGTAATTTATTGTAACGAGTTGATATTCCGGAAAAAACATACCTTCTATTTATCACTCATTATTGTCAAAGGTGCAACGTTGGTTATGTTAATATGATTCTTAATTATTGTCGGAAACCACTAGCGCACTCCATCTTAACTAAACCCATGATCCACACAAAATTCTAGTGTGGTCAATTTCAAATGAGAACAAAGCACCATCATCTCCTACATTGCACAAATATGCAGGATTATTAGGGAAATCCATGTCGGGTAGTAGGACTAGATGCTCCTATAATGAAAAAACATATTTTATAATGCCTAAAAATTTCGAAAATAAATTCGGGTGTACATACAAACATTTTGAACACAATTTTTTTTGTCAAAACAAGACATTTATGTGCCCTGTGTAAATAAGATAAAAAATTGTCCAGTAAATAGTTATTTTTTAGTACCGAATTTGTCTTTTTATACAGAACGCAAAAACTATTTTTTTTTTGTGAAACTTTATGTGTCAACAAAAATTGTTAGGAGGTACACCCGAAATTTTATTTCAGAATTTTTTGACATTTTAAATATTTTTTAAATTGTTGTTTTTATAATGAGACTAGATGCTCCTATGATCCAGAACGCCGTGTCCGGATTATTAACACTACTGCATTGCACGATTTAAAAACGTACAAATGCAAAAAGAAAAAAAAAACTTCATGGCACTGGCGGCGAGTATGTGGCTATGTGTACATGAGCTAGAAGACGGCGGCGCAGACCTAGTGGCCGGACGGCAGGTCGGCAGCCACTCTGACGCGGAGCCAGCCAACCAGCCATGGTCCGTCCAGATCTGTGCCGACCACCGCCCGAAGAGGTCCAGCATCCCTCCCACTCAGGCCACGCTCCGGCCGACGACCAGGGAACTCCCACTGTGGCCGTGCTCCGGCTGCCACCCTGTGACACTAGTAGAAAACTGCTTATACGTGAAAAGTTATCTGTGGCGCACAAGGTTTTTGTGTGCCACTGGTATTCTCTCTCCTGTTTTGACAAATCTGTGGAAAAGTTATCTGTGGCGCACAAGATTTTTGTGTGCCACTGGTAAATTATTACCTGTGGCGCTGCGCCACAGGTAAGTTTACACAGATTTGTGCAAACAGGGAGAACTTACCTGTGACGCACAGACCTGCTTGTGCGCCACAGGTAATGCAGCGTGCGCCACAGGTAGCTGCATTACCTGTGGCGCACAAGCAAGTCTGTGCGCCACAGGTAAATATGGCCAGATATTTTTGGATGTCCCAGATCTGGCCATATTTACCTGTGGCGCACAGACTTGATTGTGCGCCACAGGTAATGTAGTTACCAGTGGCGCACGGCCATGTGCGCCACAGGTAACTGCATTACCTGTGGCGCACAAGGTAGCCTGTGCGCCACTGGTAACCTGGGCAGAGCCCTTACACCCCCTCCCCCCGTGGATCGCCTTTTCAGTTTTGCAAACAAGAAAAGGAAATGATAAAATGTTCAAAAAAATTAAATCCTTTAAGATGTAGTTAGGTTTTAGTGTCTAGTTGGTACAGAAATTCTGAAATATGTCAAAAAAATAGTGAGAAAAAAAGGAGCTCGATTTCACCAGGGGTTACCCGGTCAACTTTTCTCAGATTCGGGAAATTTCAAAAGAGTAAAAAGTTATTTCAAAAAGAAGTTTTTTTTCTACAAAATAAAAAAAATAAAAAAATCATAATTTCAAAAAAATTCAAAAAATCCAAAAAAAGACACAGAAATGTATAACAAAGAAGATTGTTGAATTATTTGGCTTTTTTGATTTTTTTTGAAGTGTTTTGACTTTTTTGACTTTTTTGACATTTTGAAATTTTCGGATTTTTTAGATTTTTTTGGATTTTTTTAAGTTTTTTGAATTTTTTGAAACTTTTGAATCTTCTTTTGAAACTTTAGAAGTTTTTAAAAAAAATTAAATTTAAAAACACACATATATAACACATACCACACATATACACATACAAGACTTAAGAGGGTTCATGTGATATATATATCAATAAGATTTGAGTAGCATAGGGGTAGTTGGGAAACTCCAAAGTGCACCGGGGAGCATGTGCTACCGGTTTTTTCGGAAAAATCGAAAAAATTGAAAACTTATCAAAATATTCTGAAACAAAACATGCACGTACCTGAGCATGACACGTACCATCATGTAAAATTTCGCGACTAAATGACATCGCGGCCGCCCTGGGCAAAAATGACAAAGTTCTGACAGAAATAGCATCCAAATTTTTGAATTTTCAGATCTGTGATTTGTCATTTTTGCACAGGGCGGCCACAATGTCACTTAGTCGCAAAATTTGCAGATGGTGCGTACCATGCTCAGGTACGTGCATGGGATTTTTTTCGGAATATTTTTGATAAGTTTCAATTTGTTATATTCTTTCGAAAAAAACTGGAGCACATGCTCCCCGGTAGACAAAATCCACTCTCAGGGGTAGTTGGACTAGATAGAACTTAGAAGTTAAGCGTGCTAGGGTTGGAACAATTTGAGGATGGGTGACCTAGCGGGAAGTCATCATCTGAGATAGGTTAAAAAATTCAAAAAAATGCAAATAAAATAAAAAAATTCAAAAATTTAGGTTTTCCAAATTATTTCATTTTTCTGGTTTTTTTTGAATTTTTCATTTTTTTTAAAAAAATTTGCAAAATATCTTACCTGTGGCGCACAAAATCACTTATCTGTGGCGCACAGGGGGGTGGTGCGCGTATAAGAGGTGTGCCCCGTGGCACTTACCAGTGGCGCACGGGGCCAGCTATCTGTGGCGCACAGGCTTGTGCGCCACAGATAAGTGGTGTTATCTGTGGCGCACGGCTCGTGTGCCACAGATAACGCATTACCACTGGCGGAACTACAGTGGCGCACGTGACACAGGTAAGCTTTTCTCTACTAGTGTGACAGAGAGTTCTCGCCGCTCCGGTTGCCACCTATTTGCGCGCCACGTTCGCGCTTGAGGTTGGCACGCGCTACATGGAGGAGTTTGACGACGCCGATGACTTCGCGGAGATGCCGCAGCTGGAAGGACGCAGGGTGGACCGGTGGAGTTGAAGGTAGAGTTGGGGAACGAGGGCGTGCAGGCTTGTCCGGGCACTTGAATCATTCTTCAACCAAGAAAAGGAGGTAGCTAGCGCTCGGATTGGAGGTTCTTCAGCTACTGCATGCTGGCCAGTTTCGTGCACGCCACGCCCCGTTCCGTATTTGACTAATCTCGAGCCTATGAACCACCGGCGACTGGCTGACTGTGCACATGTAAGCTAAGGCAACTACTCCAAACAAAATAGACATTGACTTATATGCCGAAAAAACACCAAAATAGATGCTTTTGACTTCGCCGCTTTTCTTTGGACTAGATAATGTTCCAAGATGGTATAAACCAAACAAAATTAAAACCGCCTCTTCAGGTGCTTTTGTGCCTTATAAGGAAAAGTCCAAAAGTCAAAAATAAGCCTAACCAAACACACCCGCACAAGTTCACCGTATTCTTCCCATTCACTTCCGTCTCCAACATTTCCATCACCCTGTTCCAGTGTCTGCTAAATAATCCAAAGAAAATCAACAGCACTGGTTCAAGAAACAAAAAACATTTTTTTTATTGTGAATAGTACTAGTTTGTGAATTTTGATTTTAATGCTAGTTTATGGTTTAAATAATATTATCTATTAATTTGATATTTTATATGAATTTTTTCTAGCACCCTACTAGAGATTGAGAAAACAAATCTTTGCCAACACCTTCTACGCTCTAGAATTTTCAATATTTATATCTTAAGATATGGAGAATCATATACACTGTGGTTTACTATTTACTTACATATAAGGGAAGCAACAATACGCTCTATCTAGCGAAATATTTATTAGAGGGTAAACTTTGAGCTCTTCACAAAGATCATTAATTATTACAAAACTACCAACAAAAGGTAAATATACACTAAGATTCATACGATGGTCAAATATTAATATGCACAAACATGCATTTCGTGTGTTTAAAAAAAACTGAATCTCGAGGGCCATTCATTAAGAGGTTTTCTTATGAAGAAATGTGTTTATCAAGACATGTATCAAAACAACATATGGTTTTGCAAAAAAGAATGATTTAATGGAATTATGTTTAATACCACAAACATTAGTGCACATAAAACTAATATTGTATCTTAACATTTAGTAGCAGTGGTTATTTTATTAAGTGTGATACAAAACTATACTTGTTAAAATGGTACAGCAAAGTTGTGCCTATTCGTTAGACAGTGGTTCAAATGACGCGGTAGATTAGTTAGTTTGGGATGTGATTGAGCTAGATATGTTTCGGACGTGATTACCAACCTCCTTCCTACATAAGTGATGAGATGGATTAAAATATGTATGGATCATTTGCTAGAAGTGTGATTGATTGTGCTTCGTAACAAAATGAGACAAAGTACATTAATTCAAATACTTAGCCTTACAACCTATTCAAATAATTAGCCACCTCCTGCCAAACACCCTATGAATTTTCGAGTTTCCCTACTCATTTACTCAATAAATATGTATTTATCATAGCTAAATCTACAACAGCTAAACATCCCATATTCTAGGGCTGACAAAACTGTCCCCTAGTTAACAAGATGATATTTCTTCACCCCTTCCTTTTTTTTCCAAAACAAACGTTTTATAGAAAAATCTCTTATACGCAGATTAGACTTAGAGCGAGTGTGACAAACATTACATAAGCTGACAAATAATTTTAAAAAGGTATCCTACATGTATAGAGTGAATGAGAAGGGTACGAATATAAAAAGGCTACTTATATCTATAGAAAACATGGTGTGTCTGATGTTAAAAAATAAATAGATCATGTAACTAAGATATCCAACAAATATAATGGTCAAAGGAAGTGCACAAAGTTCCTTTTGATGTTTGTGTATGTACTATATTGGATCCAATTGAATAGGTGATATTGTTCTAATCATCCGTCAACTCGGATAGTGGATCAGAAAAACAAACAATTAAATTAAGCATATGGTAGCAATATAAGAGACTTACAATAGTTTTTTTTATTGAATCTCACTGTGGCTCATATTGTTTTCCATACATTGGTTAAAGACGTCAACTGCATCCAGTAATTAGAGACGCATGTACGACCAATCGAAAAAACAAACAGCTTCCAACAAGGGAACGACACCCATAGGCGCCGTCATCGACGACTCTGGCCAAGGCCGGAGTACGTATTTCACTAGTAGTCTCACCCGCATATCCTAAAACAAGGATCCGATGAACCATCACGCCAAACCGAAACCCGTGCCTCCACGGCCAACCACACCTCGCCACCAAGTTCAAAGTGCTCCTAGCCTTCCTTCCTCTTCCCCCCACTGGACAGAGGATGCAACCCGCAACCGTGCTATTCGCCTCCATTCAAAAGGATGCAACCCACGCACAATGCCATTCGTCTTCTGGAGGATGCACCATCCACAAGCCATTCATCTCCCAACTGGAGGATGCAACACCGCAGCGGCGACATTCCTCTCCGCCTGGCCACCACCATCACATCCGCACGTCTACCGAACGCCTTGCTTGCGGACCACCATCAGGAGGATGCAACACCAATCATGGTGCCATTCATATCCCGCAGCTACGCAGGCTCCAAGCGAGAGGATGCAACACCAAATTGGTGCCATTCATCTCCCGTCGCGCAGCCGCCCCTCTTGACCGGCGCCATTCGTGTTCGTCTTCCTCCACACCACCACCTCCCGCACTGGCCAAAGGGTGCAACACGCTAGATCACCAGCACAGCCGCACGCCTCACACTGGTTAGCTCCAGATCGGGTCAACCTAGCTTTAGACCAGACCCAGGCCCGCAGGGGCCCAAATCTGGCCCGCGCGTCGATGGCACCATACTTCACTGGCGCTTGCCACTGCACCTGACCGAAAACAGCCCCGTCGCGCGACCGCGGCTGCACCATCCTTCTCTGCGCTCCAGCGTGCGCCACCGCACCACGGGCCACCATCCTCCACCAGGAGGGAGCCCCGTCGCCAGGAGCTCGCACCCGCCGGACATACACCTCACCGACCACGCCCAACCACACCCGCGGGCGAGCTTCTCACCACTGCACGACCCATCGAGATGCTGCCTCTCCGCACGTAGAGGGGGTGAGGTGGTACGCTCTCCACTCCCTCCACCTTTGGCGGCCTGGGTGGCCCGGATCTGGTGGCCTGCGTTGCTACGGTTGGTGCCCTTCGGAGCCGCCCCGCGCGAGGGACCCGGGAGGGAGTATGCATGGTGTACTGAACATATTTGAAACTTGATGAAACTATCCGATACAACTCATATGAGATGCATATGCATGGCAGGTTGATATTGCTGAAATAAAAGTCTGCTTTTACAAATAAACAAAGTAGTAGGGAAATCACAAGGAGCTGCAATCATGTTTATTTCAACGAAATACAAGGTTCTTTTTGCACATAAATGTTAACTTGTATGACAAGTGTGCAATCATCCATGTCATGGTCTCATGGATAGAGTTCAATAATTGGTCGAAGTCCTTTGGTCGGTGTAACCTTGTAATCGGTAAATCCGGCTTCAAGGAAAATCTTCCTCCACTCTTGATCCTCTCTCTCAATCCCGTCGACGGTCATCATGAGGACGTCGAACAAAACCTCAGTCTCCCGGGAGATGATTCCCTGCTGCGACGACCTCGCAGACCCAACCACAAAATCGATTATTATCACCTTTCCTCCTGCGTCCCTTGCTGGGATTGCTTCCTTGCATCGTCGCAGTATCTTCACGCAATCTTCATCTTTCCAGTCATGCAAAACACACTGCAACCAACAATTCATGCACACAAGTAATCTATACTAGATATAGTGGAGTGAAGGAAAATGCCTATTAATTTGAAGCCACGTGTGTGTACGTGTGTTGTGTATGTATACCATTAAGGTGTTGACTACTCGCTCCGTTCCAATTTAATTGACTTGCTATCCATCACATGTGTATGTATCTATAAATGTGTATGTATAGATACATACACATGTGATGGATAGCAAGTTAATTAAATTGGAACGGAGGGAGTATGAAACTAATGGATTTCGATTTGCTAGTTTGATGATATTGGTCTAGTAGTTCCTCCAATTTATCTTATTGATGTTACTGTTTATGAAACAACGTACAAATAATTACACTGTTGCTATCTATGTTCCTTATGTGACAAAATCATAACACCTACTAATACGCAAGGTGCGTACCTTGAGTAGAACAACGTCGGCTGGTGGGATGTAGTCAAACATATCGCCGGCGACGAATGTAACAGTTTCATGGGCCGGAGCAGAAGCAACGACGTGAGGGAGATCCAGCACGGTGCACTTGACGTGTGGGAACGCTCTTGCGACGGCCGCCGCCGTGGTGCCATGGCCGCCGCCGACGTCCACCAGCGAGCACCTAACGGCCCCGAACACGCTGCCTCCGCACTCGGTCAGGAGGTTCTCCATGGTAAAGCGAGTTTCGGCGTCCATGGAGGCCTGGAACATGGCGACGACCGCGGCGTCGGAAGCTGTCAACTCCCACACAGTGCGGCCATTCGCCAGCTCGAAGAGCGAGATTTCCGCCGCCCGGTCGTCGGTGAACCACTCACGCATGCCGAAGAGCGCCGCCGAGGAGACCTTGTTTACCATCCCCACCACGGGGGACAAGCCACCGGAGACGAGAAGACGGGAGACGCGGGTGAGCTTGTAGCATGCGGCGTCGCCAGACCCGGAGACGGAGAAGACGCCGGAGGTGGTGAGGACTCGCATAAGGCGCGGAGATTGGGGAGCTTAGTCGGATGGATGCCGGTGTGGTCGGCGAGCTCGGACAAGGTCGCGCCGGCGCCGCCACGGCTGTGGATGGCGTCGGTGATGCGGAGGTCGGTGGCGGCCTTGAGCGCCAGGGACTTGACGAAGCCGAGGCAGTGGTGGTACAGCTCCACCTGAGCTTCGAGCAACTCGTCGCTGCTCATGGCGTGCTCGTCTTCTTGTTGGATGAAAGCTGCCATGCTAGCTTTCCTTTTTCTGTTTGACGCGAACGGCAGGAGCTATATACAGTGCAATGCAGAAGTATAAAGTTGACAGAAACAGGGAAGCAGAGAAGAAAAAGACTGCGGAGCCGCTAGCGATTTCAGGGAAAGAAAGGAAGATCATTCCCAAAAGGGGTTTACGGGGAACTTTAGATTTTTCTCTGAAATTTCAGCATGACATTGGCTATTTTTTTGGACATTTATTTACATCACAAACAAAATAACCAGGTGCACAATTCTGGACTCAACTCCATCAGGGGTCTATTTAGTTTAACTAAAGAGAAATGCTGCGAGTTAAGAATAGAATTACACTATCACTATTACAACTTGTGCAATTTTTACAAGACTTGAAATTCCATCGGGGGTTTAACTAAAGAGAAATGTAATTTTTATTTAAAGCGTTGGTTTTTTGATAGTCTAACCTAATATATTTTGTTCTTTCTTTTACAATTTTCTCCATGAGGCGAGATAGTGATATAAGAAATACGAGCCAATTGAAAAGTTGTGGTATAAGAAACTGGATTGAAGTGTGTGCAAAAGCAAGACATTCAGTGCACGTAGATCGACGTCTAATTTGTTTGGGGTTTCGTTGAGTCAAGGTGATTCGAGGTGGAATAGGAGCAGTAGCTTATACAGACACTTAAATCTTCTGTCAGCTACTGTAGAAAGAAAAGAACCTCCAAGCTGGAAGAGAAGCTAGCTGGCGCTCAGATTTGAAGACCGCCGTGCGTCGATCGAGCAACGCATGAGCATGGAGATACTGTACTATTTTTGGCATGTTTGGTTACTCGCATCGTTTTTCTCTCTCTTTGCGTTTGCGTCCTCGAAGAAACTGGCTGAGGAAAAAGGTGATCTGTACCATGTTCTACGTCTCATTTAGTTGTCCACAATTTTCCAGCCAGTTCCGCTTGAAATGAAAGGAACATAGTTTGGTTTTATTTTCCTGTTTCATGTACTCTCAACTCTTATCTACATGGTGAACTTACTTCATGGCATCACACTTGAAACAAATCCGTCTACGTGACAACCTAATTAAAAGCGGTGAGCAGAACAACGGCGCGGCGTGGCAGCGGTGCCACGGCAGAGGTCACGGTAATAGCTCCGCCGGCGCCGGTGAAGTTTCGGCGATGGAATGGAGATCATAGGTGAGACATATAAGCAATAGTAATAGTGATGTGGCACTTTAAGGGCACGCCACTAGTAATAGATATACTAGTGCGTAACAACATTCCTCCACGCCACTAGTAACTTATGTCAGATTCGACAGCTGGGCTCCACTAGTGACGTTTCTTTGGAAGGTACGCAGTGGTATGTTATTAGTGGTGTGGCCTTATATTGTGATGCCACAGCCCACAGGTAATTTTCCCAAGTACCGGTGGCGTTGCTCCATTTTGGTGCGCCAGCGCCACTGGTAACAACTACTGATAAACACTTTTCCCACTAGCTAATGGATCCTTTCTCCTGTCGGAGGAGCATAGGCAGGACATGAATGTTGGGTGCTGCCATTTGAAAACGGTTGCACTGGATTTATACAAGCAATGCCACTATAGGCTTGATGATCTAAAGCTATCATGTTAATGCAGCGGCTTCTCATGCCTTTAGCTCTTTTGACTCATTGATCCATGTCTAAACTTTAAGTGATTTTTTAGATATACTCTTGTAATAACAAATTCTGAAGAGATAATATCTTCATATTCTCCCCCGCGTAACAATCTCCCTCGCCACCGTGTAGCGATGGGAAGGGAGACCTAAATGGCCACCGCCACAGGTTCCCACCGCTCCCTCCTCCTCCCTCGTCACCCCTAGAGGGCGCGTCCGGGCAAAGCCCAACCGGCATCTCCAGCGGCGGGTCTCGATCATCCTCTCGCGCAACGGGTGGGGGGCAACGCGGGCCGGTGTTTCTGGCTAGGGCGTGGTGCTGTAGAGCGCCCCGAAGTGTTTTCCTGCTGGCGCGCAGTGCTTGGTGTCGCGACGTACAGTGCGGCAGGTCGCAGTCGGCGCCGGCTGATGCAGGAAGGGGCGCCCAGATCCTCTCTCTACCAGAGTCACCGCCTCTGGTTGTGTCGGTTCGGATGGATTTGGGTCGTGTGCTCGGGTTTTTCTAACCCGATGCGACTCTTTCTTCTGCGTTGCTGGGTGTCTCCAACGATCATCTACGCGTCTAGATCTCTAAGTTCGAGGGACTACTGCCGGAGAGATATCATTTACCCGGATATTCCGTCGTGGATGATGCGACAATGTCTGAGGCGCTGCTAACCTCCTTGGAGGGTATAGTAATGGTTACGGTCCCGTCTGGTGTAGGGAAACCTCAGCTTGGCTTGTCGGACCGGACATTGGTGGTGTGTGCCGTCGTGTGCCTTCTTAATTCGAGGCATTGTTTTGGAGTTCGTATCTGCTCGTGGGATCTCTAAGGCGGCGCTGGACCACCACGTAGACCGGCTGAAAGGGATGTTTGCTCATTCTCCCAGATCGGATGATGGTGGCGTGTGTCGCCGCTCCCCCGCATGGTGTTGTTTTATGAGCAAGTGTTGGTTGGAGGGGCCCTAAGGTGGAGCAGCAGCATATCTACCGCGTCGACCACAACGGGTCAGGACGGGTTAGCGCAGTGGAGAATCGACGGCAGATGCATTATGCGCACATGAGGGTGGCGCTATCTGACGTCGTGGCGGCGACGACGGCAGGCCTGACAAGGGCAATACATTGATATCTCCTAAATATGGGTTGGCGGAATACGATGGGGGCGATTTCTGTAGCGCGCGCATATAGTGCGCGTCGAGAGTCTGCTAGACCGGTTTGTGTTCACTGCTTGCACACAAGTGCGTAGGTGTGATGTCAGTACACACGGTTCCGATTATGTCCACCCTCTTCATCAAGGTTGTAGTTGTAAGGAAAGTTGTGGTGAGGAAGATGGCTTCTAGTTGATTGATATATTTCTTGCTAAGACTTTGTTAAAAAATAATAAATACTGAATAAATTTATAAAGAGACTATATGCATCGATCAGTGTAGTTGCTCCGGAGCTATGCTTTTTCGGCATACTTTGTCTTGGTACTGCGAGAGAACCCGTGTTGTTAGGTCGCATTCTGGCATGACCCCGCCGTGGCGCATGCCAGCCGAGTACAAAGGGACGGATGGACCATGCGCACGCACTGCAACTTTTGAAGTCAAACATTGCATGCGCGTGCATGTGTTGAGCTGTATTCGATCGGTTCAGACACACAAATGTAGCTGCCAGCCTGAATCACACTTTGAAGTAAAGTCTATATCTTCATGCACTTTGGCTACCAACCAACTGATAGTACGTGCCTACCTACTTGTCTATCCCTGCTGCCAGGGAAACACTAGTTATTCTTATTCTTTTCCAAAATAGAGCTTGCCCTTGGAGATGCTCTAATTATGGTTTTCTTCATGAAGAGAAGTGCTCTAGCTAGCGGTTGCAAGTTTAATATGTTAATCTTGCACTAAAATTTTGGTTAATAAGGATCAGAAGATATATGCTCCGTCTTCTTTTCTTGGCCTCCTCCTCACTGCCTGTACCCTTCATTGGCAGAGCTAGGATTCTTGCAATGGGTTGGACAACTTGATGTGGTTTTTTATAGCATCACAATATTTATTTATAAGTCAAACTTTTGCCAAAATCTTAATACAAATGCTCTAGTATAGCTAACCTCACAAGTCACCCTAAATGTTCAAATAGAAATATATAGTATTAGTCATACAAAAGAGAAGATTGGAAGGTTTGCAACATAATACAACTCCACTTTAGGCTTACCATGAAAATCTCACGTATGCCATCACCACTTAGTTCGAAGAAGGCATCTTGTTGGATTAGAATGACCAAACAATTTTCCAAGAGCATATCATTAATTTGATTTTTCATCCTGGCTATCACTTGAGTTTTTTTTTACCCCTTGATAGATTTTCTACTATAATCAGTGGATCGTTTTCACCTTTGAAACTTGAGTATCGTCCATGCATATTTCTATTTTGCTATTGGAAGAACAAATACGAGTTAGTTCTTTCCCAATTAGGACAGCTCCAAGGGAACCCCCAATTGTTCTCATATATCCGTTTGACGCGCCCGAAAATAAATCGCGTCCCAATCAGGACAATTTTTCCAAATTTTGTCCGAACACCACCATTTACCTCCAAACTAGGGGGGGGGGGGGGGGGATTTGTGGGCGGACTTATGTAGAGACAGCTGCCTCGTTAAAAACTTGGCATCCACACTCCATTGTTTCTCTCTCTCTCTCTCTCTCTCTCTCTCCTGTCAGATCCAGGCGTTGCCGCTCCCATCTTCGCAATGTCGTTGGTCGACCCCAGGCCCAGCCGCTTGCGCTTCTGACACATTCAAGCCATGTGCGAGGTCACGCGGCGCAACGAACTGGGCGCGGGCGTCCCACAAACCCCGTGTTCGTCGATCTTCCCTCGTCCTCGCCTTCGATGTCCACTCCAGTCTCGCCCACATGAAGGTGTTCGGTCATTTGACCGACTAAAGTTTTAGGTATAATTTTTTTTACGAACTTTCTGTTATGACATTTTGTATGTGGTAGACAATGGATAGCGAGAGTTAGTTCTTCTTTGATGAATTTTTGGAATTGTCATCTGATGATTATGACGATGATATTTATATGTTTATGTGAAGAGTGAAATGCACCGGAGGTCATCAAGTTGCACAAAAATGAAGGATTGGTCACCAACTTGAAAAAGCTCAAAACGGGGTCACGAAGTTGTGGCTTAGCGTCTTTTGGTCATTCCGTACTGACATCAACTTGGAAATTCAATATCTAGAGATTTACAAATCCAAATAAATCAAATCCAAATGTTCTGGAAAGCTTATGAAATTGTTTAATCAACCCAAGTGGTTTCATTTCATTTAGATAAATAATAAAAATGCATTATTAAAAATACCACAGAAGGTTTAAAATATAAACTTGTTTTTTGCTGATACTCTGTTAAGCCAAATAATTCCAAACCAATTTTGTTAGCTTGGTACTGTGATCTATTAGCTTCCCTAATTTTGGTAGAATTAATTATGCAGTGATAATTGTTTAGCATAAAGTGGAAGTTAGAACACCCTTCTGCACTAAAACAATTATAGATGTTTATTGGTTAACCCAAATGAATTAGGACCAATTTTGTTAGATCACATTTGGTCATGGTTAGTCACCCTAAAAGGATTTAATTTTTGGATCGACAGAACTTGATTTGTAGCTAAAACTTGATTATTAAGCTACTGGATTAAAACAATTATGTAGTGAGTTTGGTAACTCCAATTAATCCAAATCAAATTGTGTTGGCTTCTACACATCGGTAGCTATCTGTAGAATTTTAGTTTGTATTTTTGTGACAAACAGAAATTGAGATATGCAATTAAACATAAATAAATAACGGTTGAATGACCAAAAGACGCTAAGCCACAACTTCGTGACCCCGTTTTGAGCTTTTTCAAGTTGGTGACCAATCCTTCATTTTCGTGCAACTTGATGACCTCCGGTGCGTTTCACTCTTATGTGAACTATGTTATTTGAGTGTTTGCTTTTTTGTTTAGTTTTGTGTATTAAAAAATACCTTGCAATTGATTGGCATCATAAGTACGTGAAACATGAAGAAAAACGAAATGGACAAAAGTGCAAAACGTACACTTGTTCGATCAGCTTGAGGGCCCATTTTTTCTGGAAAAGTATTCGGACACCTTCAAAGGAACGACAAGGAAAAACGCATGTCAAGCGAGTACGCCCAAGGAACGACAAGGCAAAAGGATGCAACACGACTTTCTCTTCAGTCAGTGCAGCAGCTGGTTCCGGCTGGTTGCCGCCGCTAGCGTGGACGTGGCTGGATGGTAGCTTGTTGCTGCTTGGTTTCCTAGCTGCACGGATGCAGCGGGCGCGGCCGCCGTCCACCTCCTCCTCCGCAAGCTCAAGCTTACTGCAACTGACACGCATGCACATTAAGTGGTTGTAGACTTGGATAGGAGTAGCTATAGGAGCAGCGTGATGAAAAGATGGGCACAATCTCATGTTACATTCGGACCGGCACTAGCAGGCAGACATGAACCTTTTTATATATTTTTATTTGGAAGCAAATATGCACCTTATAGTTAGGGTAAATACTATACATCAGGGTCCGATGCAAAGCAAAACGTCGGACCAATCCGACGCCGTCCATTTAATTCTCATCGAACGGCCCTATACTAGCATTGCTTCCAAAAAAAAAAAGAATATGTTTGACCCGTTAACCACGCACACCCCAAATTAAATCTCGTACAGTAGTAGGCCTCCGCCAAATCGATCTCGTGCTCGGTGCCTCCGCTCTCCGCCCGCCGCACACTCCAATCTACGTCGTGACCTCCGCATCCACCGAGAACCACTCCGACGCGGGCAGGCATGCTGTTCCGACTCGGGGACTCACGCTCAGAGTATCTGGCTTTCCGTTTCGTCGAGTATTCTGCTCCGACGCGTCAATCGTCCCCATCTCCAAGCTGTCGCTGGCAGAAATCCCCGCAACAAGGTGCACAGTGGGACGTGGTTCGGCAGCTGGAATCGTTTGCGAGCATATCGTGGGATCGGTAGCAACAGGTGCAGGCTGCAGCACACTCTTCCAACCTTTTGCTCTATCCTTAATCTCTCGTGGATTTCAGTTTCTATGGGATCTCGAAGTACAGTCGTACAGACCTCCAGACTTAGCACTTGATCCCTTTATACTGGATAGGTCGTAATATTAGATTCCAAAGCTGCTGATGCTACAGTATAATTTGAGAAACTGCACGGTAACATCTTTACTTGCAAACATGCTAAATTAGTTGTCTAGAGGATGGACTATACGACCATGCTTCTTAAGTTTTAATCGGTGCTTCTGATATCTCAAACACATGATTTACACTGTGGCAATACAACCATGCATGCTTCCTACGTTTGTGGTGTATATGTTTCCAATTGATTGCCACATGCTTCCTATATTTCCCATTTGTGTTGAAAATAAGGAAGGATGCATGACATCACTGAATTCGTTACTTTTGCAACAGGCACATTCAGGTAAACTTGTTCATATAATTAGCTTAATTAGTGTACGATTTGTGCATATGTATTTATGCGTTGATGTCACCTTATATCATGCTTCATATCTATGTATATCGTACTTCATACTTATGTCTACATGCTTCCTAATCTCTGATATATATGCGCCATGCTTCCTTTATCTCTTGATTATGCTTCTACTGTATAGAAGTTTTGCTTCGTACGATTCAAATCATGATTCTTTGTTTCTCACATATGTTTCTACTGTATACCAGAAATCTCCGTCATGGTCGTTTGTCACATGGTGGACGCACGACAAGTAACTGTGATAATAGCCGCCAGCGACAAGGAGCTAGACCAATGCATGTCGTCGTGGGCCGTGCTACCTATCCCGGGCATGATGAATGTTGCGCCTCAATGAACCATGACCTTTTCTCAATGGCATTGTTTGGCACGTGACCGTTCAGATACACACGTGGTGTATCCTTGCCGGTCAAGGTCGTCGTTGCCTCAAACTGCACCAAGCTTGCACGTTGCCGCTTGGTTGTTTGACCGCAGCAAGGATGACGACCTGCTTCTACATCAACATAGTTGACATGGGACTTGTGATCCTCTATGAGGAAGCAAATATCATGAGCAATGGAAAACCTATGTGGTTACCAATTTGTTCATGGAGTTCTCGATTGGATAGGAGCAAAATTTTAGGTGTCGCCTCGTTTATCCCAAAACATTATCCAATTTGTTTGAAGCACGTGTAAATTCTGGTGATGATGTTTATATTGATATTGATGAAAAATCTTATTTGGAAGGAAGCAATTTTGTAGTGTTTGGAAGCAATATTGTGATGCTTTTGAAACAATATACCTTACATAATACACATATTTGTGTTAAGCTGAAGAAACCTTCACTCACCTTGAAGCAAGTTCCTTGGAACAAAATGTGCTTCAGAAGGAAGAAAAGTATAAGATTATTTCTGTAAATATAAATACTTATATAAGTTTTCACATGGAAGCAAAATCTCTGATCTGTGGAAACAAGACTTTGATGTGTTTGAAGCAAATTTTGTTTGCGCAGAAAGCAAAATTGACTAACTTTTGAACTATGTTAAACTGGAATAAGAAAGCAAAATTTTGTTGTTTTGAAGCAAACTTCAGTTTGATACACTACCGGAAAATCGAGTTTTGCCGTGTATACGGCTCTTTGCCGTGTGTGTCATGATTTGCGGAACACGGCAAAGACAGACTTTGCCGTGCTGACCGGAAATACACACGGCAAAGATTCGGTGCACGGTATCGTCCACGCATACACACGGCAAAGAAATACACACGGCAAAGATAAGCAAAAACACACGGCAAAGAAATACACACGGCAAAGACAAAGGAAAAACACACGGCAAAGATAGGTATACGGCAAAGAAAATGGAGCCAAACGGAAACGCGAACGGTGTGGCCACGGCAGCTCTTTGCCGTGTGTTTGCACACGGCAAAGATTAAATCTTTGCCGTGTGTTTGCACACAGCACACGGCAAAGACCAATTTTTTTTTTCAACTTTAGTTTATCTACTTGTAACAACAGTATGACTATTCATGTGGCATAGTTTGTGATAAATTGTCCATATTTTACACATGGGTGTGTCTTGATAAGGCAAACAATGTTGTCAAAAACAGTTTTCAAAATATTTTTTGTAAATATTATTTTCTATTTTTTAAGTGCTAAAATGACTTTTTTTGTGAAGCAAGTACAAAAAATATGATGCAAAATGGCACCCATCTAGATTTCACACAAAGTAGACCATATTCTATGGACAATCCAAAAATATTAGGAATTTTCTCGCTTTCTACCTAATTTTGCGTATTTAAATGACTTTATGCCGATTTTTCGAAAGTAATTTAAATTTGAACTACAAGTGTGTGATATTTTGCTCTGAATTTTTTTCAAAAATCATTTTAAGATATAAAATTAGTGGTTATATCATAGAACCGTCGATAGTTTTGAAAAATTTGACCCCTTTCATTGAATAGACACGGCGGCCATTTTGACCGTTTTTTCAAAAAAATCAAATAAAGTGATAAATTGCTCAAAAAATGAAATCCTTTGGCATGGAGCCCTTTTATGTGTAGTAGTTGATATAAAAAATAATAAACTTGAGTTTTGACAAAATTTCTAAAAAATTCTTTCACAAAAAGGTCTGTCGTCTACAAACATGTTTAAGTTTCGAGACAAATAACCAAGATATGACCATTCCGTGGCATAGTTTGTGATAATGTGCCCATATTTGACACATAAGTGTGTCTTGGTATGGCAAACAATGTTGTAGAACTGAGTTTGTTCAAATTATTTTTATAAATATCATTTTTTATTTTTTAAGTGCTAAAATGACTTTTTTTGTGAAGCAAGTATAAAAAATATGGTGCAAAATGGCACCCATCTAAATTTCACACAAAGTAGACCATATTCTATGGACAATCCAAAAATATTAGGAATTTTCTCGGTTTCTACCTAATTTCGCCTATTTAAATGACTTTATGTCGATTTTCCGAAAGTAATTCAAATTTGAACTACAAGTGTGTGATAGTTTGCTCTGAATTTTTTTCAAAAATCATTTTAAGATATAAAATTAGTGGTTATATCATAGAACCGTCGATAGTTTTGAAAAATTCGACCCCTTTCATTGAATAGACACGGCGGCCATTTTGACCGTTTTTTCAAAAAAATCAAATAAAGTGATAAATTGCTCAAAAAATGAAATCCTTTTGGCATGGAGCCCTTTTATGTGAAGTAGTTGATATAAAAAATAATAAACTTGAGTTTTGACAAAATTTCCAAAAATTATTTCACAAAAAGGTCTGTCGTCTACAAACATGTTTAAGTTTCGAGACAAATAACCAAGATATGACCATTCCCGTGGCATAGTTTGTGATAATGTGCCCATATTTGACACATAAGTGTGTCTTGGTATGGCAAACAATGTTGCAGAATGAGTTTGTTCAAATTATTTTTATAAATATCATTTTTTATTTTTTAAGTGCTAAAATGACTTTTTTGTGAAGCAAGTATAAAAAATATGGTGCAAAATGGCACCCATCTAAATTTCACACAAAGTAGACCTTATTCTATGGACAATCCAAAATATTAGGAATTTTCTCGGTTTCTACCTAATTTCGCCTATTTAAATGACTTTATGCCGATATTCCGAAAGTAATTCAAATTTGAACTACAAGTGTGTGATAGTTTGCTCTAAATTTTTTTAAAAATAATTTTAAGCTACATAAATAGTGATTATTTCACAGAACCGTCGACGGTTTTGAAAATTTTGACCCCTTCGACGAATAGCCATGGTTGCCATTTTGACCCTTTTTTCAAAAAAATCAAATAAAGTGAAACATTACTCAAAAAATAAAATCATTTGTCTTGGAGCCCTTTTATGTGTATTAGTTGATAGCAAAAATAATAAACTTGATTTTTGATAATTTTTTAAGACACACGGCAAAGGGGAATACACGGCAATGTTTGTCCAATTAAATTGCACGAAGCAGCCTCCCACGGATCACCATTTTGTGCCATTCGATCACATTCATCCCACGGCCCATATCCCTCCAGAGAAAACACACCCTACTACCTAGGCAAGCCCATGCATGCACTGACAACGCACGCACCCACACCACCTCAGTACGCACGCACGCGATGCCCCTGGCCTTATCCTCTCGCTGGCCACCCGCGTGCGAGCACAGCAAGGCCGATCGCCGCCCCGTGCGCGTCGTCCAGCCCATCCCCTCCAGCGAGCCCTCCCTCGTCCGCTTCGACGAGAGCCTCGCCTTCGAGCCCGTGGCGTCGCGGGACGGCCTCGTCGTGCTCCGCCGCCTCCGCCTGCATCGCCATTCCCTCGAGGAAGGCCCGCCCGGGAGCTTGCTCCGCGTCGTCAACAGCGTCACCGGCGACGTCTCCGTCCTCCCTTCCGTCTCCATTAGGGACTACCGCAAGCACGCCTTGCTCAACGTCGAGGACCACGGCCGCAGCTCCTCCAAGCCCATCCCGGCCCTCCTCCTCATCCCTCGCCGCCGCGCCTGCTCTGCCTGCGCTCCAGTCGACGCGCCGGCCCCGGCCCTCGCCCCGGTCCCGCAGCTCCAGGCCGACGCGGCGACGCCCGCCGCCAACCCTCCCCGACGCTGCTCCTGAAGCTCCAGCCCGCCTCAAGCTCCACCGCGCGGCTTCTCCTCTCCGCCGTCCTCCGACCTCGCCAAGCCCCCTGCTTGGCGCCGCCGCCTGCGCCGTCCTCTCTCCTTTGACACGCTCCAAGCTCCGGACGACGAGCACGGCACCTTCAGCCGCCGTCGACCCTGCCATTGGCGAGCACCCTCTTGCGGTGTGGGCGGCCACGCCGTCCAGGGCGAGGGCGGACGCTGACAAGGCGTGCACCTCGAGAGACGCCGGACCGCCGCGATCTGCAAGGAGCACGGTGACCTGCGCGACTCGCCGGCGACCTGCGCGCGAACTCGACGCCTCCACCGGTGTCCCCGCTTGCCCGCCGCTCTCCACGAACTCGCCACCCCTAGGCCTGCTCCGCCTCGCCGCGGCGGCGCCCAGCCCCGCGAGCACACAGCACCGTCGGTGATTTTTTTTTAATCCTATTTTACCTGTTTGCCGGGTGGAGAAAAAACACATGGCAAAGTACCGGTGAAAAACACACGGCAAAGAATCGGGTTGGTCGTCCCAACTCTCGCAAATCTTCGGTACACGGCAAACCGTGGCGCACGGCAAAAAGTCTTTGCCGTGATGTTTGCGGAAAGCGCACGGCAAACGCTCTTTACCGACGCGTATTAGGCCGTGAGGAGTTTGCCGTGCAGTTCGGCACGGCAAAGCCTTTGCCGTGTTCCGCAAAGCCTTTGCCGTGCAGTTTTGCCCCCACGGCAAATTCCAACTTTCCGGTAGTGATAGGAAGCAAAATTAGAATAACCATGAAAACAAAGCGTGCTAGTAACCGAGCTGAAATATTAGTTACTTTCCTTAAAATCGAGCATTAGTTTTCTAAAAGTCAGGAATTAGTTTCCTATAAATCAGCAATTAGGAGTGGTTAGAGGAAAAGTCAAACCCACGTAATTAATGTTTCAGAAACTCCCGGGTGGGATTGGCAGCATCCTTCAATCAAGCTGCCTTGCATCCAACGTCCAGCCTGCTTTTAATCGTACGGTTCAAAGCTGGTCCGATGGGAAGCTCCATGTCGGATGCCGATTCCTAGTGATGCCAGTTAGGTCGTAGGATAAGATGGCTAGGTGCTCACATTAATTCCGGGGTTGAATTGATCTGTCTTTCGTTGTACTCCGTTGAACACGGAACTTTATTATGTGCCGTAACGTAAGAGGTGACGAACAGTACTGTCGCTATCAGCTGTGGCTGCTGGTTGCTTAATTTGGGTCGTTGTCTCATCTCCCCACCACGGCGAGCTTCCGGATCGATGCGCCATCAGCAACTTGGAGCTAGCTAGCCATCGCTACTGTTTTGGCGACGGGAACACTTCCCACTCACGACAGCGTCTTCGAAACGCAGGGCCGGGAGCATGTATCTATGTGGAGATATAGAGGCAGAGATCATAGTTGCCAGAAATCCGGATCGTCCGGGTCGAGGAACGGGGTCGCGGGTCGAGGATCGCCATCCTCGGGAACAAGGTTCGACAAGGGGTATACATCTTCGGTACGCCAATTTTAGACGTGGGTCGGGATCCACATCATTTTGGGTCGATGAACCTGTCGCTGTCGCGATAAGATGGGTGGTGGTTCTTTTAATTACAACTTTTTTTTTTACTGAATTGTTTTCCTCAAATTACGTGGCATGCTAGCAAAGATCCAGCCCTTTTTTTAGGGAGTAATTATGATCTTCTGATCTTTTTTCCCTAATATTGCGTTAAGGAAATAACTCAGCAAATAAAAATGAGAAAAGAATATGGGGTCCACAAGTCACCCACGACCATGTCCATTGACTCAATGCATCTCATTGCCGCCTTCTTCCTTTTTTCCCAATGGAGAACAAATCCATCTCATCCTTTCATATGTCAAACCATGGATCCATCCCAGACCTGCGTTGCCTCCCCTAGTGACTGCCAGGCCTGGCGACCATGCGGCAACGGCGACGACTACAGTGCAGGTCGACAGATAAAAGGAGCTGGTGTGCAGAAGGCAGTGCGGCGGCGTGAGAGTGAGGCCTTCTGGCCGGCCGGCCGCCAGCGTACCCAGGCGGGACGGAGCTGCGCATACGGCGGTGCGGTAGCTTGACTGACGGCGCGTGTCCTGGTATGTACTCCGTATTATTCTCCTTGCAATCTTGGGCACTCACCGGGCCACCAGCTATCGATCTGGAACGCGACCCGGCCTCGACCCTCGTGGACCCTCTTTCGACCCCGACCCGTTTCTGGGTCGATGGACCCCGGGTCATGGAACGCGGCATGGACCCCGTTTCCGGCTACTATGGCAGAGATATCTGATCGATGGTGATGGATGACGACTGGGCGATCGAAAAACAAAGTGATTAGAGCATTTCCAGTCGTGGCCCCAATAGCGGCTCCACTCCACAGTTATCTGGCTGGGTTACTGATCCTAGCATGCTTTTGCTCCAACTTCTTGCTATGGTAGAAGATGCTCTTGCCAATGTGCCACATTCTCCTCAACTCGGTCTAGCTGCGTGCGGCGGATCGTTTGATGCGGCTCAGAAAGCAGCTTGCCTGCGATGGTGTTCTCCGGATCTGGGTGTGAAGGTCTCCCGTCTTTCTTCTCTCTGGTGGTGCTCCGGCGGCGGCGGAGGTCGACGGCGGGCGTTGGGTCTTTTCTGTGCAGGGCCTCCAAGGTATTCTTTGTATTTTTTTCTTTTCGGAGGTCCTTTCTGCATATGTGCCTGGACACCTGTGCTTCAGGCTGGTTCTAGTAGCTAGGGTTACGCGTGTGTGGTGTCTGTATCTTTGATCTTGTTGAATGAACGCGTGGAATTTCTGGTTCTTTATTTCTGGATGACTAACGTACCAACAAAAGTCCTAGTTTTCTTGTTGTGTTTTGCATCCACCTCTTGGGCCCTGCGACTGAGACCAGTACAACAATCTCTCTGTGCTTATATTGTCCCTCTCAATGTTTGTGGCTTCTTTTTAACATTCAACACCTAGGCTAGCTGACAACCGTATCGATTTTGCCTGTCTTCCAAAAGAGAGATGGCGGCCGAGCTGAGCAGAGAGGAACGGTGGAGCCTCGCCGGCACGACGGCGCTCGTCACTGGCGGCAGCAAAGGAATCGGGTACGCACATCAGCAAATCTTTTAGTTCTGTGCCTTGGGCGTGTACACTGATTGTATACTCACGCTGCTGCTTGTTTCCATGCATAGTCATGCCATAGTTGAGGAGCTCGCCGGGTTTGGGGCGCGGGTGCACACCTGCTCCAGGAACGCAGCTGAGCTAGAGGACAGCCGGCGGCGGTGGGAGGAGAAGAACATGCGAGTCACCGTCTCCGTCTGCGACGTCTCTGTGCGCGCCGAGAGGGAGATGCTCATGGAAACGGTCAAAGAAACCTTCGACGGCAAGCTCGATATACTCGTAAGATTTTGTCACCGATCCCTTCTTTGCTATTCGTATTCTAGGAAAAGAGGAGGAACAATAACCTCTCCCTAACCTCCCGGGTCGCCTCACGGGCGACTCCGGAGGTCTCCCCGCTGCCAGCCCTAGGCTTCTAGTTCCGCTGCCCAGTCCACCCTGCCGCCGTCGGAGGAGGCCGTCGCCGGCGGACGGCGGCGGTGGGGTGCCCAATAAGTTTTCTCCTATTTCTTCGCTGGCCCTAGCTTCGCGTCCATCTCGTCGGAATTAATCCGGCTGCCGCGATCTGGCCGTCCACGATTTGGCCGCGTACAGTCGCCTCCGGCCTCCGGGAAGGCTGCCGATATGTGCCCCTGATTGGGCCGCAGCTGGCCATCCCCGAGGGCACAAGCGAACGGAATCGTTCGAATCTTGCCGGCCGGCCGGACGGAGCGTGTGCTGGCACGTATTGTACGCACCAGCAGCATGCAAACTCGGCTGAAGATGGGCATGATTCGATGCTGGACGGATCTGCGTCATGTACGCATCTGCGCCAAGGAGAAGATTCGTTCTGCGTGTTTGAGCCCCTTTGATCTTGTCGATTTCCTGCCAGAGACCTATACGGATCAGCGTTAAGCCCTATACGGATCAGCGTTAAGCCCTTGGTTATGTGGATAGGATGGAATCTGGTCGTGCGTGCCCATATCAGCCTGTGTGGTTTCACGAGGGTACGACACGAAGCTCCGCTGGCTATTGGAACCATGGAGCATGTCGGCATCTCGATTTCTACGGTGTATACATCGGTGGAGAAGGTCATGGTGGCTGAGATTTGAGGCTAAAGTTGGCGAAAAGGTTTTTCGAGACGATGAAGACTTTGCTTCGTAGGAGCCGGTGTTCGGATCCAATTCGGACATGGCACTTGTGTGCCTGGTGTTTGATGACTTGCAGGAGCAACCTTGGCGAGTGGGGGCAACAGCACCGGAGGAATTCAAGTTTGATGGCGCTCTTCGAGTGTCGTGTCTTGAATTTCAGGATGAAAACCTAAGGTCTGACCTTCGTTGATTGTGTCTGGCAATGGTCTTGCTGAAAACATTGTTTAGAGAGATTGGACTTTATCCAGGGTGAAAACCTGAGATCATGGATCGGGCGACGATGGTATTTGTGCACTGTTTCCCTTCTTGGAGGCGTCGCTTTTGGATAACTTTTTGTATTCCGGGTGTTGTCTTTGGTGGTGGTTTGTGGGGCTGCGGCTGCGAGAATTTGATTACCGTGGCGGGGCCTTTTTCCTTTTCTTTTTCTTTTTAGGCTGTGTGCATCCTGGATGTCGTTTTGTGACATTTTGTTGGTGCAGAGGCTTGGTGTAATTGATATTTTTTCGATATTAATATATTCCCTTTATCTAAAAAAATTCTAGGAAAAAAATGTGAAGGCGGTGACAGATACAAATGTTCGTAATTTTTGTGTAACTCCATGCATGCATGCAGGTAAACAATGCGGGGCAATTGTTCATCAAGGCGGCTGCGGAATGCACAGCGGATGAGTACTCGCGTTTGATGGCCACTAATTTGGAGTCGACCTTCCACCTCAGCCAGCTCGCACGGCCTCTTCTGCTTAACGCCTCCGTTGCAGGAGGAGGCAGCATCATCAACATGTCCTCCATCGGAGGCACAATCAGCTATGCAGGCGCCGCGATTTATAATGTCACAAAAGGTACTACTACTATATGCTTTATTTGTGCTCAACACTTTACTAGATAAGAATAGAGGGAGTAGGTTTTCTTTGGAGTACACAAGTTCCCAAAAAGTAATGAAGGATTCATAGAGAAGTTATTGCATCGTCCGAAGAAAACGTACGGTATCTTCTTTTTTGAAATATAAGGCAAAAGATTCGCCATTCAGAGACAAAAAATATAGGTCTCATGGAGTTATTTGGGAACTAAAAAAGTTCGTCTAGGGCCTAAAATGACGAGTTGTATTGTAGTATTTGTTAACATAATCTATGTTGGTATGCATGCAGGAGCGATAAACCAGCTTACAAGGAGCCTTGCTACTGAGTGGGCACCGGACAAGATCCGTGTAAATGGTGTCGCCCCAGGCTTTGTCACGACTGATTGATCAAAGATGTAAGTCCATACACCTCTATCTTCTTTAGCACCCTTACGTGTCAAAGGAATAAACTGGAGTCATTCTTACATTCCATAACTAAGTGTCAATGATCATGACATAACTGTGTTGTGCACAGACAACTAAGGATCAACTAGAGGATGAGCACTCCAAGACGCCTATGCGCCGAAGCGGCAAGCCGATGGAGGTTGCTTCGGCGGTGTCATTTCTGTGTTTGCCAGCCGCTTCCTTCATTACCGGCCAGGTCATTTGTGTCGATGGTGGCCGAACCATTAGTGCTTAGCTGCTGCTGCTGCTGCTCCACACAAAATGGAAAGAATAAATTCGACGCCTTTTGTGAATAAAGCATATGCCTTTTGTAAATGGTGTCGCCCCAGGCTTTGTCACGAAGTGGAAAGAATAAAAATTGGACGCCTTTTATTAATAAAGCATATACCTTTTGGCAGTCACAAAGCCACGCACAAACGCTGCTCCAATCATCGGCCTAGGAGGCCCTTGACGATCGTGACAAGATGTAAAGTCTTGCTCTTGAAGTAATCCCTAGCCTCGCGGGTCGGCTCGCGGGAGACTCCGGAGGTGTCGTGGGATTGTCACGGCAAGTGCCATTGAGGGTGGCAAACGAAGAAGTGAGGAGCAAGGCGGCGTGGAGTATCCGGGAGCGGGATTGGCACACTATGTACGCAGGCTCGGGCTCCCCTCGAGCAAGTAGTCACTAAGTCCTACTTCTGTAATAATACTGATCTCTCAAAGGTTACAAAGTCACCTGCTTATTAGCTTACGTGATTGTGGTTATCTAGATTATATGTACCCTATAAGGGCCGGGTCTTCCTCTCGGCTTTATATAGTTAGTTGGCTAGGGTTACAACAGTACCAAACCAAGTCGGTTACGACTAAGAGACCTAGACTAAGGTGGCCAGCCCTGTCGGTCTTCCACTCCAAGTCGTCTAGCGTCGTATAGCCGGTGGATTCCCTGTTGGATCCGGCTCAGGCCTCCCGGTTGTCCGGCTGGATTTCAGGCTTCACCTTGTAGTCCTGGGCCATCCGGCGTGTCTGCCGACACAGCCGCCCATGGGCC
The DNA here is from genome assembly GCA_947311845.1 of Poa pratensis. Taxonomy (NCBI): domain Eukaryota; kingdom Viridiplantae; phylum Streptophyta; class Magnoliopsida; order Poales; family Poaceae; genus Poa; species Poa pratensis. The sequence continues at coordinate 56,151,961 of CAMZMU010000058.1, read as the reverse complement.
ACCCCAGCCTGCTATAATCTCTCCAAGCGATGGGGAGCGAGTTGTAAAAATCTGATGAGGCTCTGCTACGGCTACTGCTCTGGTTGCCGTTGCTGAAGGCGGTGTCGTCGCACCCTCCAGACCACCGTGGTCGACGGTGCTAGAAGCATGGGGCCGCGGTGCTGCGAAGCCATGGCGGTTGCGCACTTGCTGCGAAGGAAGAGCAGCACAGCTACTAACCGTCGATGCCAGAGCTGCAAATAGTGACGCGCGGTGCTGGAGTGCAAATGCCGCTGCTGCAAGGCGGCGCCGCCACCCACAGGCGGTGGTACCAGCAGGTGTTGCAAATGCCGACGCACAGTGCTAGAAGCCCAAAATGCCATTGCTGCAAGGCGGCGCCGCCTCCTGTCGGTGGTCCTGCAAGCCACCAATGTCAGAGCTGCATACGACATGTGTGGTGTTGGAAGTTGCGGATGCCGCTGCTACAAGTAGGCGCCGACTCCCGCCGGCGTGCTGCGAGCCGCCGACGCCGGTGCTGCAAACCATAACGCTGCTGCTGGAACGAGTTTCTCCCCTAGCGGCGGCAGAGCTGCAATGGCCATCTTCTCCGACGGTAGCCGTGGTTCCTGGAGGAGCGACGCAGTCCCGGAAGCCATGGGGGACGTTCAGGGGAGGGAGAATGGTGGGGGCTGGGGCATGTTTGCTGCCTCGGCGAAGCTGCAACGGCCATCTTCTCCGGATGTGGCCGTGGTTTATGGAGGAGTGACGCAGATGCGGATGCCATGGGAGGTGCAGCGGTGGGGATTAGTTTCTTCGGGGAAGATTGGTTGACCGAGCGAGTTTAATCAGATGGCGCCCAGCGACTGAATCCAACGACGCGCGAGGCGGAGGATCAGGTTGATCCTCCGGAGGACGCTCAGCATGGGCCTAGTAATAAAAGTCTAAGGAGAGGATTGGAGCGCTACGTACCTTTGCTTTGCTAAGATACCCGATCCGTTGGTCCTTTAATTACCGGCAACAACTATTGAACAATAACCTTCGCTTTGCTTTCGATAGTCTCTCGGCATTAGCAAATCTAAAAAAAGAGTAGACCAAACTTATAGTGTGGCTCTTTCCCCCTCACCCTCCTTTAGCCACACTATCGGAAGTTGCGAATGTATGTAATGAGATGAGGAGTAATGGCGGGTCAAAGGCTGTGTCCTTGGCCGCTCGAAAGATGCGGTGATGCCAGAGGAGAGAAAATACTAGGATTTTCTTTATAAAGTTCCATACGAGAGTTTGCAACAAAAAAAAAAAAACCTCGCAGCGATCCACCACGTCCACATCCGCAAACAGCTGCCACCTGGCAGACATGGATTCCACTGAATTACGAGTGTATGTAGCTACCGAGTTTAGGGAACCGCTTTCAATATATGTTACTTGGTGAACGACTGAAGTGCACAATTATGTTAAGTTCATGGATCTGCAATGCAATTGCCCCTTCAAAATAGACTTACAAGCAATGAAATCGTAGTCGATCTGGAGATTTTTCTTTTGGGGCGTGTCACTTGTCACGCACTTAGACCATCTCTTGCAGATCCCGGAAAAGAGCCCCGGCCCGGAACATTCCGGCCGATATGTGGGTCGCGCCGTTTTTACAGCCCGAACAGGCACCTCATATCAGCCCGGCCCGGATAAGTTTATCCGGCCGAACCATTAGTGCTTAGCTGCTGCAGCTGCTCCACACGAAATGGAAAGAATATAAATTGGACGCCTTTTGTGCATAAAGCATATACCTTTTGGCAGTCACAAAGCCACGCACAAACGCTGCTCCAATCATCGGCCTAGGCGGCCGTTGACGGTCGTGAGAAGACATAAAGTCTTGCTCTTGAAGTAATCCCTACCCTCGCGGGTGACTCCGGAGGTGTCGTGGGATTGTCACGGCAAATGGCATTGAGGGTGAGAAACGAAGAGGTGAGGAGCAAGGCGGCGTGGAGTATCCGGGAGCAGGATTGGCACACGATGTACCCAGGCTCGGGCTCCCCTCGATCAAGTAGTCACTAAGTCATCGCGTGGCACACGTGATAAGCTATCTCAAACCAACAAAACAAAATGTAGTCACTAAGTCCTACTTCTGTAATAATATTGATCTCACAAAGGTTACAAAGTCACCTGCTTATTAGCTTAGGCGATTGTGGTTATCTAGATTATACGTACCCTCTAAGGGTCTTCCTGCCGGCTTTATATAGTCAGCCGGCTAGAGTTACAACACTACCGAACCAAGTCGGTTACGACTAAGAGTCCTAGACTAATGCGGCCAGCCCTGTCGTGTCTTCAACTCCAAGTCGTCTAGCGTCGTATAGCCGGTGGATTCCCCGTTGGATCCGGCTCAGGCCTCCCGGTTGCCCGGCTGGGTTTCAGGCTTCACCTCGCAGTCCTGGGCCGTCCGGCATGTGTGCCGACATAGCCGCCCATGGGCCACCCCGGCCTGCTAGAATCTCTCCAAGCGATGGGGAGGGAGTTGTAAACATCTGATGAGGCTCTGCTACGGCTGCTGCTCTGGTTGCCTTGGCTGAAGGAGTTGTCGTCGCACCCTCCAGACCACCGTGGTCGACGGTGCTGCGAGCATGGGGCCGCGAGGCTGCGAAGCCATGGCGGTGGCACTGGTGCAGCGAAGGCAGAGCAGCACAACTACTAACCGTCGATGTCAGAGCTGCAAACAGTGACGCGCGGTGCTGGAGTGCAAATGCCGCTGCTGCAAGGCGGCACCGCCACCCACAGGCGGTGGTACAAGCAGCTGAGGCAGGTGTTGCAAATGCCGACGCACAGTGCTAGAAGCCCAAAATGCCATTGCTGCAAGGCGGCGCCGCCTCCTGTCGGTGGTGCTGCAAGCCACCAATGTCAGAGCTGCATACGACATGTGTGGTGTTGGAAGTTGCGGATGCCGCTGCTACAAGCAGGCGCCGACTCCCGCCGGCGTGCTGCGAGCCGCCGACGCCGGTGCTGCAAACCATAACGCTGCTGCTGGAATGAGTTTCTCCCCTAGCGGCGGCAGAGCTGCAATGGCCATCTTCTCCGACGGTGGCCGTGGTTCCTGGAGGAGCGACGCAGTCCCGGATGCCATGGGGGACGTTCAGGGGAGGGAGAATGGTGGGGGCTGGGGCATGTTTGCTGCCTCGGTGAAGCTGCAACGGCCATCTTCTCCGGATGTGGCCGTGGTTTATGGAGGAGTGACGCAGATGCGGATGCCATGGGAGGCGCAGCGGTGGGGATTAGTTTCTTCGGGGAAGATTGGTTGACCGAGCGAGTTTAATCAGATGGCGCACAGCGACTGAATCCAACGACGCGCGAGGCGGAGGATCAGGTTGATCCTCCGGAGGACGCTCAGCATGGGCCTAGTAATAAAAGTCTAAGGAGAGGATTGGAGTGCTACGTACCTTTGCTTTGCTAAGATACCCGATCCGTTGGTCCTTTAATTACCGGCAACAACTATTGAACAATAACCTTCGCTTTGCTTTCGATAGTCTCTCGGCATTAGCAAATCTAAAAAAAGAGTAGACCAAACTTATAGTGTGGCTCTTTCCCCCTCACCCTCCTTTAGCCACACTATCGGAAGTTGCGAATGTATGTAATGAGATGAGGAGCAATGGCGGGTCAAAGGCTGTGTCCTTGGCCGCTCGAAAGATGCGGTGATGCCAGAGGAGAGAAAATACTAGGTTTTTTTTTATAAAGTTCCATACGAGAATTTGCAACAAAAAAACCTCGCAGCGATCCACCACGTCCACATCCGCAGACAGCTGCCACCTGGCAGACATGGATTCAACTGAATTACGAGTGTATGCAGCTACCGGGTTTAGGAAGCCGCTTTCAATATATGTTACTTGGTGAACGACTGAAGTGCACAATTATGTTAAGTTCATGGATCTGCAATGCAATTGCCCCTTCAAAATAGACTTACAAGCAATGAAATCGTAGTCGATCTGGAGATTTTTCTTTTGGGGCGTGTCACTTGTCACGCACTTAGAGCATCTCTAGCAGATCCCAGAAAAGAGCCCCGGCCCAGAAAATTCCGGCCGATATGTGGGTCGGGCCATTTTTACGGCCCGAACAGGCACCTCATATCGGCCCGGCCCGGATAAGTTTATCCGGCCAAACCATTAGTGCTTAGCTGCTGCAGCTGCTCCACACGAAATGGAAAGAATATAAATTGGACGCCTTTTGTGAATAAAGCATATACCTTTCTGTTATGACATTTTGTATGTGGTAGACAATGGATAGCCAGAGTTAGTTCTTCTTTGATGAATTTTTGGAATTGTCATCTGATGATTATGACGATGATATTTATATGTTTATGTGAACTATGTTATTTGAGTGTTTGCTTTTTTGTTTAGTTTTGTGTATTAAAAAATACCTTGCAATTGATTGGCATCATAAGTACGTGAAACATGAAGAAAAACGAAATGGACAAAAGTACAAAACGTACACTTGTTCGATCAGCTTGTGGGCCCATATTTCTGGAATGTTCGGCCACCTTCAAAGGAACGACAAGGAAAAACGCATGTCAAGCGAGTACGCCCAAGAAGGGGTGGAGCAGCTGGTTCCGGCTGGTTGCCGCCGCTAGCGTGGATGTGGCTTGATGCTAGCTTGTTGCTGCTGCTGGAGTGCTGGGTTTCCTCCTTCGCAAGCTCAAGCTTACTGCAAATGGCAGCAGCACTAGTGTTCATCATATTCATGTCCCTTGCCCTGCACGTTCAACCATTTGGATCGTCAGTAAGAAAGAAGGGATCTTGAAGTGAGAAGAGCAGCTAGATTTGGTGACGAAAGTGTATGGATCGAGCGACGACGTGATCTCCAGGCATCACTCCACTGACTGAATGTGCACAGCCTACTCTTAAAATGAAGAAGAGATTACTCCGCATCTATGAACCTCTGATTCCGTGTTGTTGGGATTCCCAAGGTTGATCCGCTGTTTGTTTCCTGTCGCTTAAAAAAAAGTCTTTACGCGAGAGCAATAGCGGTGGGGTTGGGACTGTCTCTACGTGAAACAGAGTAGCAGCACGTGGCTATATTCAGAGATGTGGAAGAAAGGAATCGTTCAGAAAATTTGCGCAACCAGAAATAGCATCAATCATTTGGGGGAAAACTCGATCACAAAAGTAGCTTTTTCATATGTTGAGGCTAATTCTCCGAATTGTCCCCTATGAATGTATCACTGTACTATGTTATCCATAAGAAGTTAAGAAACTGGGAAATTACTTCTGTCTTCAAATTACAGTTCGATCACTCTGTTCTAGCCGGGGAAATTGTCCGATTTCATACTTCCGAGTTTTCAAAAAATACGAAATAAATCATGGACATGGGCTATCTTATATCTTGCGCATCTACAAAATTTTGTTCCAAAATATGTACATATGTGGCCTGCACAAAAAAGACAAATGATAAGTGATTAGCACATGATACTATTCACTTAGATACTTCTCTTTTCTGCACAGGTCACATATGTACATATTTTGGAACAAAATTTGTATATGCACAAGATACAACATAACCCACGTACATGAATTATTTCACATTTTTTAGAAACATCTAAATATGACATCTGACAATAGGTTGCGGGTGCAAACTAGTCGCGGAATATTCGCATTCCTTCTAGCCTCACTACTACAGTGCACGATGAGCTAAGTAGTAGTACTAGCCAGTAGCTAATGCTACCTCTCCGCATTGTACGACGACGATCTCTTGAGCGCGCCCAGCTCGCCGCCAACCTCTTGGTCTCCACGAGGCTCCCGCTGAAGTACTCCCGCTCCATGCCCACGCCTACGCCGCTCATGCTGCCAGAGAAGCCGTCCGCGGCCGTTCTGCTGCTCAGGTCCGACCGACCGCGCGGGAGCCGCCGCTCTGCCGCGTGCCTCGACGGGCCGCCCTCACGCTTGGCGGGCGCGGGGATTGGGCCGCAGGACAAGGGCGTAGGTATGTAACGAAAATATTCAAACTCAAATTTAACATTTAGCCAAATTAGTAGTGAACAAGATCGAGGGTTAGCTTAGTCATTTTGGTAAGGGCTGAGGATCGATGCAGGAAAGTAGGTGTGGATGTCTGTCACTCGTTGGTGTCTCTTCTACCCGACTGCAGGAAAGTAGGTGGCCAAACACCCCGGAAACCCCTTTTGGAGCTCGGGCACCAGTGTACTGGCTCTTTCAAAAAAAATTGAAAAAAATTAAACGATTTAAAAAAAATCCAAAAAAATACTAGCTGATGTATATGCATGTCCTCTACGTATGGTACAAATTATTTGAGAAAAACAAATCGTATTACGAGCTACATAAAAATAACAAATTCGGGAGCAACAATAGCATGGATTTTCTGCCAGAAAGTTATCTTTTTTCTGTAGGCCACAAAATTTATTATTTTCTCACGAAATTTCTTGCGTACCTTCATAACATGTATATCGTGCTGTGTAAAAAAATGCAGATTTTTTTGAAGCAAAAAAGTATGATTTTCAAAAAATTCAAAAAAAGGCAGCAGTGTGCCCGAGAGCCAAAACTGCGCGTCCGCCAAACACCCTGCTTCTTGTTTGAAACAATGTACCACGCGCGCATGCAATGTGTCGGGGGGCTACCCCGAGGTAGGGTCATGATAAAGTGTAAACATTGTCCAAGGGTGGACCGAGGTATAGAAAAACCGAGGCAGTGAGGCCCGGATGGGCCCGAGGTATGGTCTTAACCATGTCACTTACCTCATTGAGCAGAGCAAGGCCCAGCTGCTTGTGAGGCTCCCTGACCGAGTTACGGTACTGAGGTAAAACCGACATAGCTAGGCCCGGAAGGGGGCCGAGGTATGATGTCGCTGTAAACCGAGATAAGGCTAGGCCCAGAAGGGGCCGGGTTATGTTAACCGAGATATGCCGACCGACATGTTTATGTCGGTATCTTTCTGTCTTTCCTCTTGTGCAGGGAGATTAACTATAGCTGATGTCCGAGGTATCCGTGCCGAGCTAAAGAGAGGTGTCAAGTTAACTCGGCTGGAAGTCAAGGGTGTGGTCACTTCCCCCCTGACACGGGAGCGTGTCAGGAGGAATGGTGCAGAGGAGAAGTAATGGGCGTGCTTATCTCTGACAGGAGGCAGACACTGGGCTCGAGGTAACGCTGGGCTCGAGGCACTGCGTGACCTTGACAGAGGCCACAATGATGACCAAGAAGCTGACACATGCGTGCGTGTCGGTGGCAGAGGGGGTCATCATGACCTCGTGGCTGACTCGGAAGTGACGGCTACAGTGTCAGAACTGACGGCTACAGTGTCGGTTTTGGATAGTAGTGTTTGGACCGTGGTGTTTGGACTTTAGTGGTAACACTGTAACTCGGTTTCAGCCTATAAATAGGGCTGCACCCCCTCCTGTGTGAGGGACGACGCACGGGAGACAGAGAGAAAAAACCACGGCACACTGCAGAGATACTTGGTAGTCCTTAGTTTCACATTCTAGCTAGAGTTTATCCACCGTTGTTGGATCACACAGCTCAAGGAGCACCACCACTGTATCTCGGTATCCACTGTTATATTCAAGACAGACAGGCAGGAGTAGGGGTTTTACCTCCCCACGAGGGCCCTGAACCTGGGTAGTTCTTGTGTGTGCTTCACCATCTTTGTGTGCGCTCCTTAGCGTGCTAGCCCTCCCCGGTACCACCAGCGTCCATCGGTCCCAGTTCAAGCCATCCTATGGCATCTGCCGTGATCTCACCACGACACAATGCGTTGTTTGACTTGTTGAACCGCACACTACCGCACGATCGCTATCTTCTACTGTCATGCACGATCTGAATAATTATTACAGTACAATCTATAGTTTACGCTACTTTGAACGGGTCATTTTTTTCGTTTTTTACGTCATCATGTTGATTGTTGATCCACCCAGCTGTAACAGTGAGGCGACCCACCGGGAAATTAAGCAACCTCTATCTCACTCCTCACGTGTTTTTTTACTTCATGCTTTTGGATTGATCGACACCTGGACTTGTGCAGTTGTGCTTACAGTGTCACTCACTGCAACTACAACATTCATCCTCATTGCTACGGAGCTTGTGCTTGTGCTTGCAGGGAGATCGATCGATGTCACGAGCGCGCAGTCCAATGAATATTATATCTGACTACCAACTTTATACTCGATCGATCACTATCGGTTCATTTGCTCACACAAAGACACAAAGGGCATGCTGACGCTTAGTACAACATGTACATGTGCTGCTACCCTTTCGACGATATCGAAGGTGACATTAGTACAGTATAAAGGGCGCGAATCCGGTTGCCAGATGTGCTATTGGGTCCGACAAATTTGTCGCCGAGAGACGTTTCAGTCCCGACGCGTCAAATAGGCTACTGGTAGCGTTATTGGTAGCCGGTGGAGATACTCCAAACTTAGGTAAAGAGGCGGTCTTAGATACGTACCATAGCATGTTTGTTCAAATTTATGCTCGTCAATACAGTCACAAAAGAAAACCAACGTAGGCAACTCTTTCAAGTAGAAGGACGAGGAGTCCTTCGCATGATTGTTCAGATCGACTCTTTAGATAACTATGTAACTATCATCTTCATTTCAATATCACTGATATTTGAGAAATTTCCGCTACGTTCGACGTGAGGGTCTCTTTCTAGCAATAGAAACAACGAAGCACACTCTAGAACTTCTGTTCATGTATTTATTTCCTGGTACCCAATATGAGCTCTCTAAAAAGATGTTTAACCATGGGAGAAATCAAACAAGAAGACGTACATGTATACTATGTTTATTGAAGTGCCTCATATAAATATGCGGATGTGTGCAATTTTGTATTTTTACGTACTTTCCGAATCAGGGTATTGCTTTCATTAAATGTTTTCTAAGAGTCAATGAACAAAAATAATAAAATATGGCTTCGGGTGGACATATTTTTTAGAATTTAGTGAAAGTGTGTGTTTGAAACCTCAAACACTAAAATTGTATGAAAATAATTAACATTTAAATATAAACATTTAACAAAAGTTATGTGGTTAATTTTATTAAGCGTGATAGAAAACTATAAGGTCTCATTCTGCATTCTGAAGTAGTGTAATTTCATGGTTGGCTGGGGATAATGTCTACATTGAATGTGCAAAACATGAAAATATTTGTTTAAATTTAGTAAAAGTGTGATACGAAATAATTTGCAGGGGATAATTTTTAACATGGAGCAAGGAGATCATGTGGGAGGTGATGATAACTTGTATGATCATGCACGACATGATCGTTGAGTATGAGCATGATGATGCGAGTCTATTCGATCAAGGATGGTAATTTTAGGGAGAGTTGGTTGAGTCTACACCTGGAGAGGCGATGTTCCAGCAGTATATGCACGTGCATCATGAGATGCGTGATCAACCTACACACATCCGGCTTCAGAATGATTTGGTGGAGCATATGTGGACTCATTTAGGAAACCACTAGTCGTTTCTGATCTCTTTTTATCTCATTGAATTGACTATGTTATTTATTTTATTGTGCGAACTTTATTGTAAAATTATGAACCATGTAAATTTATCTATTTTTGTACTAATTATTTCCCATTATTTTATAATTCTATGCTACTTATTTGCAACAAATTTGATCAACATGAATCAAAATGGCCAAAAAACATATGCAAATGCCGGATCAAGGAACAAAATGCGGCCAGCCGTTGGGGCACCCCACCCAAAACGGAAAAGGCCCAAAACCTATCTGCAGTCCACCCCAAACAGACCGAATTGGACACATGTGGGTGTCCGTTTGTGCTGGGCGGTTGGAGCTGCCCTAAATCTGGTGAAGAGTACAAAAAACTATGGGCCTTTTTGGATTGTTGTAACTTCATAGAATTTTGTAAGATTCCAATCATTAGGATTTTTTCCAATGGATTGCTTTTGGATGAAAGTAAACTACCAAATATTTATGGATTGGATTCCTATGACCGAGGCACTTTTCCTGTGTTATTCATATGTTTTCCCCAAACAACTATTCCTGCAATTTTCTTGCATTTTACAATCCCCTGTTTGTGTACAGATAAACCTGTGAGATTGCTATATTTTGTCTATTGCTATGTTTGTCACTTCTGCTATCCAAAGAGGCCCTATAGACGGAAGGAAATCTGTAATATCCTCATCCGTGCCTAGTGCCCCTAGACTCCGCGGCGGCCTTCAATTCCGTATGAAGCGTACAATCATGGCACGTGCTGGCGTGCGCAAAACGCTACACCAACAGTTGCCTATAGACACTGATGTATTCTGTCCAAACTACCTGTAAAGCAATGCATGCAAGTGTCAACTGTCAACTCGTTCATCTTTCTCGCAGTAGCAACAGAGAACCAGTAGCCGGAAAGTGCCATCAGCTCTCGAGCACGCTATTGCCTTTTTCTTTTTTAAATTTTTTTAAAATTTAAGATGGTCGATATCCATCGATCGAATAGATAAAATAAAATTGACCCAGTTTATGCATCTCCAATGCTTAAGTGCAAAATCGATTTAAGATGGGCCTCATCTCACATGCTATAGCGAAATAAAAACCTCACAATGCTTAAGTACTGGGGTCTGGAGCCCACATGCACATTAGTTTTTTCTTTTCAGCCAACCGCATATTTCCTTTTCAAATGCAGCTGCATGCAGATTCTCTAGCTCGCATGAATTGGAGAGAGAAGAAACTACTTGTTTATTCTTAAGACAAGGCCACAGCGGTGGTCGACCTCAACGATTTTCTAACTATGGTCGACGCTCACAATGGTTCAGGGCTGGTCTTTTTTTTTTGCGAAGAAGGAACAGTACATCAACCAAGGAACTTACAGAAAAGCCCAGAGACTAAAAAAATTACAACGGAGTCCCTCTGGACCCTGGCTTCGTCTTCGTCGAGCAGCACGCCGCGCCGGCGAAACCCACCGCTCCACCTCCATGACTTTGGACTGGGAGGTGCCCTTCCGCGAGTAGGAAGTCGAACACTCCTCGGAGCCGAAGCTCCTCCATCCTGCACGATAGCCGACGTCACCACCTTGGTCTTCAGCACCGCAACCTTCGGAAACGTCAATCTCCGGATCCACCTGCCCTTGGACTCCGGCGAAGGGGACGCCTTGTCGAGAACTCCGCAGAGCCGCGAGCAAGGCCCTGGCGACAGATCCGCGGCGGAGCTCACACGGAGCCGCACCCTCGGAGAGGAAGTCCACCGCCACCAAACAACACCAGCGCCGCCGCTTCCACACCAACGCCGCCGGCGACACACCCCACGCACACCTAATTCACATAGCCGGATCCGTGGATCCCCCGTCCTCCCGCCGCCGGAGCGGCCGCCGGAGGGCGGGGAATCCGACGAATCGGCGGCGAGGAACTGGATTGGTTCAGGGCTGGTCTTAAACTAACTTTATTGCTTATGGCCTCTTCTTATTTCTACATTGGAGACGCGTGACCCAAAAATCATACAAAATGTACAATGTCCTGTTTATAAGGAAAACATGGCCAAAAAACCACACAGACGATGCGACCCGCCGCCCATATAACACAAGCCGACCAAACGCCACAAGACCAAGGAAAAAAATAGCGTGCTATCAAAAATAGCGTGGCCCTCCTCCAGAAGCTATACAAGTTATAGCGTGATATAGCGAAGTTACATGTAAAATAGCGTGATGAAAAAATGCAAGAAATAGCCCAAATATTAAAGATTTCAGCACTAAAAATTTGTCCAAAAGCAATATATGCATAACCAGGTAACCATATTCAAATGCCAAGGCCAAATCCATGGCACAAATACAAATGTGAGGCTTAAACCATGAAAAAGTAATAAACTAAAAGATAAACAGTTTTAAACTTTAATCAGAATCATTAACATCGTCTTTAGAATAACTAGAAGAACCACCAGATTGCCCGCCATTCTCATCACCTAACGTCATTTTTAGGCTTTTTGCTAGAGTAGCTATAACATTACCATGTTTAGTGTGATTTGATGCGTATAAAACGTAAATAGCGCCGTAGCGTCAACTTTAGGCTAAATATAGCGTAGCCTCTCCAAATACGCTATATCGTGCTATTAACCGGGAAATAGCGTGCTATTTTTTTCGTTGGACAAGACACACCACCCCCTCAGGGGCCGCCGCCCCGGCGTAGCAACCAGATCGACCTTCGTGTTGCCCTAAAGCGATCCAGTCAAGGTCGACAAATCCTCTGCCCACGCAGTGTTCATCCAGGTCGCCACCAAAACCAATCTGTTCCGGGGCCGCCCCGGCGTAGCAACCAGATCGACCTTCGCATTGTCCGAAGACGATCCAGTCAGGTCGACGAACCCTCTGCCCGCGCAGTCTTCATCCACATCGCCATACAGACCCACACTCAACAACGGTTCTGCCTCATAGAACCGTCGTCGTGTGGGAGCTCGAGGCAGCTGCCTCGGCGTACCGCCACCGTCCGGGGCCACCACCCCGGCATCCACCTCCCTGAACACATAGTCATCCTACCCATCCGCCACGAACCTGTCACACCGAGAGAGCCGGTGACTCCAAGACGACGCCTCCAACAAGGTAATGACACGTCCTTCACCGTTGCCCGCTCCCGACGGAGCCTTGGCTTTCACCCGGAGATCATTGGACCGCTCTCGTTACGGCGGATATCAAGACTCCACAACGATGCCAGCAAGAAGGAGAACGACTACCACGGGCGACGCCATCGTTGGCACCGACCGAAGTCGGTGCAAGGCTTTCGCCCGGAGTTCGATCCGCCCATGAAGCAAGGGAGCCGCAAGATCGTAGATCGCATCCATGGCCGACCACCTAGCTCCACCGCATGCCGAAGCCCCCGCAACACCTCACGCAACGGAAGCCGACATGCCCGTCGCGCCTCCTGCCGCGGTCGTCGATCCGGGGCCGCCGCCTCGACTTCCTCTCCCCGGGCAACAGCTTCCCTCCCCGGCAACACGCGCCAGAGGCCGCCCATGTCGCCGCTGCACTCCAGGTTTTCGCGCCATCCGCACGCCCAGACCCGCCAGGCCCAGATCGAGCCCGGTCAGGCCTAGAACGAGCGCGAGCATGAGTCCTTCCGCATCGCACCACGGCCAGTAGGAGCCCGCCGGCTCAGCATCCCCGACCCCGACCGCCGCCGCCCCACAGGCCGGTTCGCCTCCTAGCTGGACTTTGAGAACCTCCCCCCGGCCACCTTTTGGCAGCGAGGGGGCGCCGCCACCGCCGCGTAAGAGGCCAGCGACGGCAGCGGCGAGGGGTGGGGGACGGTGAGAGTGTCTGGCGGCGCGAATTCTTCTCCCCTGGCGCCGCTTGGGGGGTGCGACGTGAGGGGTGGGTTACAGGAACTCCTGTACTGTTGCATTTTTCTGAAAATTATAAACCATATTTGTAGGTCTCAAGAAATTCCGAATACAGTATTACATGTACACATATTGTAGTACACCAGTAATTTCGTTAAAATAAAACTTTATACATTGGGTTAAACGAAAAAGAGAAATTTCATGGTGAACAAGGAGCTATTTTCCTTTTTTTCGACAAGCACATTTTTTTACGTAGTTTCGAATACTACTAATTAAGTAATGAAATATTGCCACAGCGTACGATCCGGCGTGCAATAGATTGAAAAATTAAACAATGTTGGACGACGTACTCTACTCTTAATGCTATCATTGGATTTCGTTTTTTATTTGATGTGTATACAGCTGTAACAGTGAGGCAACCCACCGGGAAAATTAAACAACCTCTCACACATGTTGGACGACGTCCAGACGTTGACAAGGCAAAGGATGTTGTTAACCTTAGTCGTCACGGACAGGGATGGCAGGTCAAAGGCCGGTTTGCTCAACAAAACAGGGGCCATCACATGCATCGATGGCGCGCAATTTCTTCTCACGTGCAATGCAAGCGAATGCACGCATTTTACGTCCCCTCGTGCTGGAATATAGACTAGGCCCTGCTCTGGATACAGGTTTATTCCTTCCAGTGGCGAAATTAGATTTTTTTTCAAATATAGCCCCCTGCCCAACGCAATTGCTAAAAATGGCCCCCTCCGAATTTTATTGTCAAAAGTGGTCTTGGCGGGAAGACAACAAAGCGACACGTGTCCTCCCGCCATCTGGAATGGCGGGAAGTCTCCTGCGGCGACACGTGGCACATTCCACCGGATGGAGTGGCGGGAGGTGGTGGGGTCAGAATGACGAGACGTGGACTGGTGCTCAGTGCCAAGGGATTCCCGCCACTTGGTACGGCGGGAGGAGGCTTTCAGCCACTTGGTATGGCGGGAAGAGACTTCCCTCCAACTGGAATGGCGGGAGGACACGTGTCGTTTTGTTGTCTTCCCGCCAGGGCCACTTTTGACAATAAAATTCGGAGGGGGCCATTTTTAGCAATTGCGTTGGGTAGGAGGCTATATCTATAAAAAAAATCGCGAATTTAGACTGGCAAGGGTAGATTAGTCAATTCTCAGAACAGGCAATCCGGTGTACTATGTCACTTGCCCGTCTGATCTGCGAGTGAGTACTACATGAAGCTTGTTATTTTTCAAAATTTGGAATCGATATTTCCAAGTTCTAGAAAATTCCGAAAAAAACCTGCATGCATATACTCGATGTTTTCTGTTTACTTGTATCTAAGTGGAACAACCAAATATTCTCGAGTCATCTATCCACGTATTTATTAGATGTACCCCATTTAAGCTCTCCAAATATATTTTTAACCGTATGAGAAACCAAACAAATTGGCATGCAATTTTGTAGTTTACATAAGTTTTGGATGTAGGGGGGCTCATTTCACTTAAAGATTTTTTCAATAAAACGAATGAAAGAAGAAACATGGTTTTGGTTGCAAAATATTGTTTAAATTCATTGAAATCTTTGCAAACCAAACGCTAGAATTGAATAAAAAGTAACCTTAATATGAATATTCAAAAACACTGTTACTTAATTAGTTAGTTTTATCAAGTGTGATAGAAAACTATAATTGTATAATGTTGAAAAAACTGACATGTATTTCCCGGTAGTCTTTCGACGCGAGCATGGTCATCGATGTATGAGAACTATTTACACGCTCTTCATATATTGATACTGATTATGTTCTTTAATTATATGAGGATCGAATAATAGAAGCACAGAGCACATGGTGCACAAGGGTGTGAGGGCTTACATTCCACGACCACGGCCACGGCCACCACGGCCGCCCCCTCCTGAAGTGCCTGCTTCATCTCCTCTAGCACTTTGGCAAAGCTAGACCCCTGTCCATCACCCTGGTCTTCATCATGGTTTTCAGCATTGTACAAATCCTCCATCAGGTCGAGTAATCTGTCATCTTCATACTGATCATCCTCCTCCAAACCACCAAACAGGTGTGCTTGTGCATCAGGTTGAGCACCGGGTGATTGTGCATCAGGTTCAGCATGGGGTCCTTCTGCATCAGGTTCATCATCTGAATTTTCTCCATGATGGGTCCACTTATCATACGTGCTTGCCATTCCATTCAAAAGGAGATAGTTCTCCACTCTCCCAAGAGATAGGTGTACACGGTTCAGACAAGTGCGGCATGGACAACGAACTTCAGCATCCTCGGCAACACTTCTGCGAACAAACTGCATAAAATCTTCCACTCCTTTCAGATGCTCATTGGAAAGTCTTCTACATCCTCTAATCCAATTTTTGTCTATCTGCCAAAGACAGAAAAATGCTACGTATTAGCAATGAACAGATGCACTTAAGACAAAAGCATGTACAAAGCACCAATTTTTGGACTTCAGGACAATAGCTAAATTCAAATCACTAAGAATCAGTAGCTAAGAAATTTTTATACAGTAGCTAAATTCAAATCACTAAGAACTGCACTTAATACAAAAGCATGTTCAAAGCACCATTTTTTGACAGAATTAACAGCACTAACACTAGCCACAAGTGTGCTTCTCTGAACACTAGTGCACAGCCAAGAAGCTGAAACAAACATCACATGGAACTAGTGCACAACCAATTTTGGACATCAAAACCTAGCCAATGTTCTGGACATCACAAAGTGCTTCTCTGAGTCTAGTGCTTCTCTGAAACTGTACATCAAAACCTAACCAAGAACACAAGTGATTCAAAGAAAATCTTACAGCTGCACCCGCCGCACTTGGTCCAGCTCGAGTCTCCCGGCTTCCACCTCCTTTCTCTCCGGCTCCAGCTTCAACCTCGGCGGAGGTGATGGCCGGCCCGCGCCGCTGCTGCCCACCGCCGCCGATGTCCATCGCTCACAGTTGGTTTACTGAATCAAGGAAGTTGATTTTTAACTAAATGAAGGAAGAGAGCCACGCATCACTACCGCAGAAGAAGAGGGGAGAGACGAGAGGGGTGCAGACCTTGGTCCTGTAATGGCCGAGGCGGGCGGGATCTCGTCGCTGACGGGGGCGAAGTCAATGTCGTGGCCGAGGCCGCCCGTCACCGTCGTAGCACCCAGCCCCTTCCTCCGTTTCACCGCAGACCCAGTCCCCTCCGCCGGTCACCGCCACCACAACCCCAACCTTCGTTAATGGTAGCCACAGCCGCCTCCTCCGGTCACCCCCACCCCAGCCCCCTCCTCGATCCGGTCACCGCCGCCCGAGCCCCCTCCTCCGGTAACCGCAGCTCCAGCCCCCTCCGGCGGCCATCGCACCACCAGCTAGCGCCCTCCGCCGTCCTAACTCAGCCCTGTATCTCGTTCTCTGTTGGAGCGTACCCTGTGTGCCCCTGTGTCTTAACCCATGTAGTTTTGTTAGTATAGCTAGAAAACCATGTAGTATATGCGAACATCACTTTTGTAGCATAGCGGTACAGATCGGACATGGCGAGCGCTGGGTCGTGGGTTCGACTCCCCGCTGCGCAAATTTTTGGAACTTATTCCATTATTCCACCATTTAGTTCTCCTCCTGTGGCGTCATGGGGCCCACATGGCAGGGTGCAGCGGGACCCGCATGTCAGTAAGATGGACAGGTGGAGAGCGGATGGACCCACATGACAGGTGTGGGTGAGATGGAATGGACCCACTTGACAGTAGGGATGGCCGGGACCCACTTGTCAGTTGGGGTGGTGTAGGGGCCCGCATGGCAGGTAGGGTGGGTCGGTGGGACCGAGATGACAGGTGGGTGCGGCGGGACCCACATGACAGGTGAGGCTGGCCCCACATGAAAGAGGGGTGGGACCCACATGTCATGTGTGTGACGAAGGGACCCACTTGACAGATGATGGTGAGGCGGGATCCACATGGCAAGTGGGTGGGCCTACGGGACCCACATGGCATGTTGGGTCAACAAGTCAACAGTTAATGGGTCCCACCTGTCAGTGAGTTCATATGTCTGAATATGGACACGTAAGCGACAGATGGCTGCCACATGGGCATGATTGATGAGGTGGCTGTCCAGTCGTTCCTCATGACCAATCAGAATGGTCGTAAATAAGGTCATAGGCAACAGCTGTCTACATTATGACCAATTTGTGTAAATAGATAATGACTTTTTTGACTAAATTGGTCATTAGTTTTTTTGGATTCGGACCCTACAAAACAGTTCATGACCAAGTGGGTTAAAATGGTCATAGATCTATGACCAGTATTTTGAAAGTCACTAACAAAAAGTCACTAGTTGACATATTTCTTGTAGTGCTGCTCCCCCGCCGCCACCACGGCCGCCTCCTTGGCTAACACCGTTGCCAACATTAGGGCCCCTCCCACCACCATTCTGCCTTCCTTGGCTAGCAACCCGAGGGGATTAATCTCCCCGGGGGCGGCGAGCGATGCAGTAGTGATGTAAGTGATAGGATCGGCGTCATGAGACTAAGCGAGAAGCCTATGACTTGGAGTACACAGTATATCTCTAGTCCTATATGTATTCTAACAATCAAGGGACCATGTTTAGGCTCTACACACTCGCATCTCATCTCCCTATCAAGTTGTTCCCCATTCGCCTTTTCGTTGTCGCATTAGAGCGGGTATGATATTGCGAATCTTCATGTTGCGAAAGTTGATAACTTATGCATAATATATTATATGATCATGACATATCTTATCATCTATTTCATCTGATAAACTCAACATGTTTGTCACTTTGATCTAAATTTGCTGCATGATTCAAGTCCTCTCTTGGTTCTGACAAGCATCTGCTTTCTTTTCTGTGTCCGCACCGGTATTTGTCTGATTCCATCTATTTTTTTCTATTTTGGTTTTCCAGATTTTTGTATCTGTCTCCGTTTTCACAAAATAATATGAAAACAACTTTGACATCACTTGGTACGTTCGGTCCGTATCCACTCCATTTACATCGATACGGCGAAGGAACGACAAGAGTAAAGGATGGATCCGATGTAGCTTTTGAAGTATGACGGCCACGAAGTCGAACACTGCATCCACATGCGCATGCGTCCATTCGTGTTCAGTCGAGCACACATGGTTCGGAGAGGGAAAGTACGTTTGAAGTTGACAATTCTCTATATCGAACGATCACTGGCCTGTCTGCTCCTGGCACCACTGTTTCGTCCCTTCTTCCCCACTGCCGAAATGGGTTCCGATTAGTTTTCTTCAGTCAGTGCAGCTGTTGGTTGCCGCCGCTAGCGTTGACGTGGCTTGATGGTAGCTTGTTGCTGCTGCTGCTGGGTTTCCTTGCAGCAGGGATGCACCGGGCGCGGACGCCGTCGACCTCCTCCTCCGCAAGCTCAAGCTTACTGCAACTGGCAGCAGACCTAGTGCTCATCATGTTCATGTCCCTTGCCCTGCACGTTCAAAAACTTGAATTCAGAAAAAATGAATGAATCTTGAAGTAAGAAGAGAAGCTAGCCAGTCAGCTGAATGACTGAATGTGCACTGCCAGCTAGATCATCGAGCAAGGCAATCTATCACTGAATGACTGAATGTGCACTGTCAGCTAGGCAGGTACATTCAGAAAAGTCGATGCTATTACGATGGCACTGCCTAAAATCAGTTATGCCTGGAATATTACGTCTGCCCAGGATTACAGTTGGATCACTCTGTCCTAGTACAATGCAGGATGAGATAATCTGTGTCAACAAGCTAGGTAGTATAGCGAAAGAGTAATGCTACCTGTCGGCATTGTACGACGACGACCTCTTGAGCGCGCCTAGCTCGCCGGCATGGTCCTCCCTCGCCGTCTTCTTGGTCTCCACGAGGCTCCCACTGAAGTACTCCCGCTCCATGCCGACGCCCACGCCCACGCCACTAATGCTGCCGGAAAACCCGTCCGCGGCCGTGCCCGTGCTGCTGCTCAGATCGGACCGCCCGCGGGGGAACCGCCTCGCCGGGCCGCTATCACGCTTGGCAGGTGCGGGGATGGAGCCGCAGGAGATGAGCTGCATCAGCACCGCCGAAGCGCGCATCCGCCCGCCCGAGATCACGCCCACGTCGTCGCGCTTCTCCGTGTATGCCTCTATGGGCACGGCGTTTGCGGCGGCGAGGCGGGCGTCGTGCTGGATGAGCGTCTCCAGCGTGTCTGGGCTGCTGGACGATGGCGGCGGCGAGATCTCGTCTATTCCCAGCTCCGTTCTCGCTGCCTCCTGGTCCAGCGGCGCCGCGTTCCGGCGCCGACCACGTCTTTCGTCCGTCTGCGTGGCCGCGTCCGCCGCGCCCATCTCGGCGCCGCGCGAGACGGCCGCCACCCTGTACTCGCCGAGGTCGAATGAGCTCCAGTTCTTGCGCCGGGCCGCCCTACCAATGGCCGTGGGCGGCATCCTCTTCGTGTCGGTCCCTTGGAAACTGGAGGAAGAAGACGACGAGGAGGCGGAGGCGTCGCGCGGACGCACGGGGAGCTGGGGGAGGAGCAGGAGCTCGGAACCCTTGAGAACGTACTCGTTGCCGTTGGCGGGGTGGACGGTGTCGTCGGCGGTGAGGTCCTGCCAGACGTAGCCGTTCCTGTAGCTCCGCTTGGATGACCACGAGTACGCGTCCGCCATGCCGGCGCCACGCAGCACGTTGAGCCGGTCCAGCACATCTGCGCGTTCCAGCACTGGTCGTCAGAGACAGAGCCAAATGGCTGAAAGCAGAACAGCGCTGCAGGAAAAGAATGGCTTGTACCTCGGAGGCAGAGGCCGTCCTGGGGTGAGGAGAGCGCGACCTCCATGAAGTGCGGGTGGTCGAGCTGGCCGTTGCGTGAGAGATAGTACACCACGGCTACCTTCGTCGGCTGCGCCACCGCACCGGCGCGCCTGGCGGTGGATGTCTTTGGCGGCGGCTCCGTCCACACCACGGTCCGCTCGGGGCTCGCCCACCGGCCTCGCGACGTCGCCATTGTTTGCTTGTCTAGCTCTCGAGACCTTCCCGACCGCCGGCCGGAGCAGTAGCTCGCAGTTGACTAGTGGAGCGACGAGCGGTGCTAGCTAGTGAGAAGGTGCCCTGCCGTGTGTGCGAAGGAGAATGTGTGCGTCACATTCACAGGGGAACATGTGCCATTTTTATAGGGAGATGGTGACGCCGTGCTCGCGATGGCGACGCGAGTGAGTGAGTGATTGAGTGAAGTGGCGGCGGATTGGGTTCAAACTGAAGTAGAGCGCGCTCGTGACTGGGTGACTGACTGATCACTGATAGATCGAGCTCATGGTAGAAATTCGGCGGTAAGGTAGAGACAGGGGGACGGGGACAAAACGCCTCAAGTCAGCCGGATCACAGTCGAGCCGTCCACGCTCCACAGTTCACACGTCGGTCGCGAAAATGACCACTCTGCCCTTTTCTCTGTCTGAATGTGCGGCGGCCTTCAATTCCGTACAATCATGGTAGTACGTGCCTTGCCCGGCAAAACGCTAGCTGCACGTACACGTATCCTGTGCCGTCCTCATCAGTCAAGCTAATTTCTCGTACATTCGCAAAAAAAAAGAAGCTAATTTCTCGTAAGCAATGCATGCATGTTTCAAGCGTCAACTCGTGCATCTTTCTCGCGCTCCTAATAGAGAGGGGTTAGATTAATTAGAATTATTTTGGGCACTGGTTCTCTAATACACAAGGGGTGAGCCACTCGCCTCTGTGATGACTGACCGTAGTTTTGTGCATGCAAGAAAGTAGGTGGCTTCCGGGCAGGCAGACACATGCGTGGGTTTAACTTGTTCATCCACACTGCACATGCCAATGGTATAGTATTTATTGTGAAAAATGGGATGGCCCTTTGGCAAATTAATAACACGTCTAGCCTATTTTGAAAACTATTTACTCCCTCCGTTTTTTAATATAAAATGTTTTAGGTATCCTACATGTCGTCTAGATGCATAGTGAAATGAGTGAATATGCAGACTAAAATATGTCTAGATTCATTTATATACATGTGCATGTGGACAAATGGTAAAACATCTTATATTAAAAAACGGAGAGAGTAAAATCAAACAACTGGTCCTGGCATTAATGTCAATGACGCCGACGTTGTGCATGTCAACCAGGATTGGCAGGTCCGGGTGATTTGTTAAGATTCAGAGTGGAGTGGCACTATTTGCACAGATCATCCAATTTCATCGTGAGATGCGTGATTAGATGATCACAAGCAACTTAAAAATGATTTGATTGATGACATGTGGACTCATTCTTGGAAACCAATAACTCAGTTGACTTAATTGCTACCATTTTATTTAATTTTGTTGTACAAACTATTTTACTGATTTGTATAATCTTATGCAACATTTGCCCCCAAAGAATATGTGTTCCAATATGTTAAATAACAAAAAGAAAAAAAAGGGACGAGCCAAATTGCTGCAGTGGACAGAAAAGGCAAGAAAGGACCACGCATATCTGTTTCCTAACTCAAACGGACAAATCCAAACACATTTTGTGTCCGCTTGCGTCGACGGTTTGCCCTGATATCACCATGAAATCAGTACGACTCGATATGGCGGGGAATCGACTGAAAAATAACACTACAATACAGTGTACGAAACTGTATATATACCACTCGTTAGAAAAAAAAAAGTATACAACTCTGTGTGAACACGGTCGGGAATAAATGACCACTATGCCCCTTTTCATCCGTGTGAGTGCGCGTCAGTCTGTGCCTAGGGTTGCGCGGCGTCCTTCAATTCAGCAGTAGGGACTGGCGTACAATCATGTCACTCGTTGGTGTCTCTTCTATCATAGTGCGACTACTTCCAACACAGTTCAGGAAAGTAGGTGGCACAGCGAGCGAGTAGTTTGAAAGGGTGTACCGCGCGCGCATGCGTGGTTTGACTTGTTGATCCCAGCGTACACAGCACTGCACATGCTATCACTATCTAACTAATTACTACTGTCATGCGCCATCTGAATAGTACTCTGTATTACAGTACAGTGTATACTGTACTCTGGTACTCTATCTGAATGCGTCATTTGTTTGGTTTTTTTTACTTGATGTAGATCCCATCCAGTTGCCACAGTCCAGCGACCCACCGGGATTCCGGGAAAGCAACCTCTCACACATGTTGGGCGACGTGCAGGCGTTGGCCACACGGCGAAAGTATGGTCTAACCGGAAAGGAAAATGTCCATTTTCCAACCCTGTACTCGTACAGGTTTGCTGAAATAAACCTAACGTCGAAATCCCTGTAGATTGTACCTGACTCAGAAATTCGGGTCTAAGTTGAACCCTAAACCCCTTTTCAGATAAAAAATAAAATATTCCCTCCGTTCGGAAAAGGATGTCACAAAAATGCTCTACCTATAGTTCATTTTTGTGACATCCTTTTCATTTTTGTGACATCCTTTTCCGAACGGAGCGAGTAATAAACTTCTACTCCCGTTGACTCAGTGGGTGCCCTTCGAGCCCGACTTGGCCTTGGGAAGCTGTTCCCCACGGTGCGGATGCCTTTCTGATTGGGCTCCCCTCGATTGAGGATCTTCAGCGGATGGATGGTATGCAGATGGGTATCCCCTCCTCCTCAGCTCATGCTACTATATCTGTTTGGAAGAAAAGTGATGTTCTACCGATGAGAGTGCTGGAGCAGGTTTGGGTCCATGTCCAGGGGGTTCCGTATCCTCTTAGGCACTTCCTTGGTATTTGGGCTATTGGTTCTTTGATTGGGACGACGCTGGACGTCGATCTTGTCACGTTGCGGAGCTGAGGCATTGTGCGTATTCTAGTTGGGATGCCCAGTTCCGCGCCTCTGGACAAGCAGCAGGACAACCTTGGACCTTACATTGGCACGGCTTGTGTGGTTAAATTGAAGGAGTTTGCTTTCATTTTCCGCCGCGAGGCAGCGGGTTTTGTCCCTGATCCAGAGTTCGTTCCCTATTTCTGGCGTCGCAAGGGAGATGATGCAGACGATGATCACGGGGGTGTTAGGAGGGTTTGGAGGACTCCGTGCAAAATTCTGACATGAGTGCTCCGCATAATACAAGTATGGACGTGGATTCTTCTAACTCCTCGGGTGTGGTTAATACCGGGAAGACCGTGTCCACTTTGACTAATTTTGTTATCACTCCGTATAACCCAAACCCGCAAACCCCTCGTGGGATCGAGATTGTAGCAAGAATTCGTCGGAGCTCGCCGAGTCTTCTGCGAGATGTTGAGGCAGCTGGTATCTCACTTGGTGGTACGTTGGTCCAGGATGCTATTTCTGAACAGCAGCTGCCTGTTTCCTCTCTGCCGTCGATCAGCTCTATTGGGCCAGAGGAGCAGCAGGAGGTGAGCTACTGCGTGGATTCTGGCCTGCATGGGGCGCTGCTGCTAGCTCCCGGCCTGCAGGCGTCGGACTCTACCGACCGAGCGTTGGCGGTGGTTAGTGGCCCAGCTGAGGTATCGCCGGCCAAGTCTGCTTCAGCGGGGAGCCTGCCCGGCCCGCAGGCGACGGAAGCGCATGTCCCCGCGTCTGCGGCGGATAGCGGCCTTGCTGGGCCGTTGGTGGACAAGGCTGGCGCGCGTCTGAAGGGCGCAACAGGGTGGGCCGAGCAGGACTCGTTCCAGGCCGATTCGGTGCCAGGCCTGGATGCGAGCGTTCATGGTTCACTCGCTGGACTGGCTGTCGGTGCTGTGCTGGTCTCCGGGGAGGGTTCTTCTTCACCACTACCTCCCCCGGATGGACTAGCTCCAGGCGCTGCCGGGTCGGGCGTGGTGTCGACTCCGACAAAGACCACCCCGTCCACTCTGCTTCGTATGCTGCTGCGGCGATGGCTGGGTCGACTGCTACTTCGCCAGTGTCGACCTATGCTGCTGCTTCCCCGGGGTCTGCTACTTCTACTCCTCCATCCTCGCTGCCGGCCTTTTCGGTCGGGGTCACTCCGAACCGTCGCAGCGAGAGGTTCGGGGTGGCGGTGGATGGAGCTTTTGTGTCGGATGAAGATTCCATGATGAAGGCCATGCGTCGCAAAGCGGCGCGCAACTTGGACTACTCCGGTACGGAATTGAATTCGAAATCATTTCTTTCTTTTTCACCTCAGTCAATTCATTCTAAGCTTAGTAGTGTAGGAGTTAATTTGGGTAATAATAAATTTCAAGTTAATGTTTCAACTAATGTCTTGAGACATATGTAATTTGACCGTCTTACGGTTATTCCTAAAGTTTCGACTAAGTTGTCAGCCACCTATGTTGATGAAGAAGAAGCGATTGCCACATCAGATGGTCAGCTTCTCTCTCATCTAATTGGTGAAGTGTTGGAGGGTGGTTTGGATGACGACGGATTGAGCTCATTGTATGAGTTAAAAGCATCCGGTCGGAAATCAAAAACTACCACCAACAAGTCGTCCCGGAAACGGGCCAAGTTATCCAAATCCCCTACGGTTTCCCAATGAATGGCATGTTCGCAAATAGCAGAGGTCTTGGTGACTTGGCTAAACATTTGCACTTTGCTGGCTGCATTCGGGATCATAATTTGGATTTCTTAGCTATTTCTGAGACGGGAAGACGTGAGTTCTCGCAATCTCTATTGAATCGACTTTCGGGCGGTATAGAGTTTGAATGGTACTCGCGTCCTCCCCATGGCCGCTCCGGAGGCATTCTACTAGGCATCAGGACAGATACCATGAAAGTGTTGGATGTTACGGATGGTGATTTTCATATAAAAATGCACATCCGTAATAAAGCCGATAATTTCATTTTGAGTCTTGTAGCCGTGTATGGGCCGGCCCAGGAGGTGGCGAAGACGGCTTTTCTTTGTGAAATGGTAAACTTGGCAAGAGATAACCCGCATCCTTTGATCATTGGAGGGGATTTCAACTTGCTTCGTTTTCCTTTCGAGAAAAGTAGGGGTCGGTTTGACAACCGTTGGCCTCTTCTGTTCAATGCAGTCATAGACAACTTGAACTTAAGGGAGATTTCAATGGTCGGGAGACAGTTCACTTGGGCTAATTCTCTCCCTGAACCTACATACGAAAAGCTAGACCGTGTACTGATGGATACTGATTGGGAATCTAGGTTCCCATTGGTGTCGGTACGGGCTCTAGAACGTATTGAGGGATTGTCAGACCATGCTCCCATTCTTTTGACCACCGGCTTACCTAGACCACAATGTAAACCACGTTTCAAGTTTGAACTTGGTTGGTTGCATCGTGAGGGGTTCCATGAGATGGTTAAAAGAATTTGGGAAAGACCAGTTGCGGGTGATACGCCTATCCAGCGGTGGAACAACAAGATACGTGCTTTACGCACGCACCTCGTTGGCTGGGCTCGTCATACTTCTGGTTTACTTAAAAAAGAGAAGGAACGACTTTCCTCGATAATTGATGCTCTAGAAGCATTAGCAGAAATTCGGTTACTATCCGCGCAAGAGATTGAGCTAAAGAGCCAATCCAATGCACAGATAGCGAAGCTACTGCGAGTGGAGGAGTTAAAATGGTATCAAAGATCCAAAGCCCAATTTATCCTAGAAGGGGATTCGAATACTCGGTATTTCCATAGTTATTCTCCGGCATGGATGGCAACATAGTCTCCGGATCGACCTACCACCAACTTAGGCGGCTTTACAATTTCTCATTATGATATGTAATTCGCCTTTTTTTAATTTTCAGCACTGGGGACTATTGAACTTGTGGACTTGTGGCTGTGTGCATCCTAGTTATGCAGAGGCCGGGTGTAATGGTTAAACCTTTTAAGTAATAAAATCCCTTTATCTAAAAAAGTGGGTCCACGTGTCATATATATCTTCTTCCCCGCATTGTTCTCCTCCCCGTAAATGTAGACCTCACCGAGCCGAGTCTGTCGTCCCCACTACGTCGTTCTCCAGCACCGTCCGTCCTAAGGGCAGTCCCAATGCTCCAGTACTTCACATTGTATCTAAAGCAGCCATGTCCGATAGTTTGCTTACGTGGAACGATATTTAAGAAGAAAGAGAAAAGGATCGTATCTTTTTGATACGTATCTTGTTGGCAGCCCCGATGCTAATTAATTTTCTGCCCAATCCGTCTCTCGTTTCCCATCAACGCGTCCCTGTGTGCTCGCGTCCGCCCAATCCGTGAGCCAAGCTAGACCAGCAAAAAATATTATCTAGGCCCACTTATAGATACGATCTGTTGTGAACTTGGAGTCTCTAATTTGACATGCAGTGAGCTGGAAGCACTGGATACGATTTTGCCGTTACGCATTGTGACCGCCCTAATGATCACTCCACTGCTAATGATCCTCCTCATCTGGCTCCATAAGCTATGGCGCTGCCCTCCAAGTCCGAGCATCCCCAAGGCAGCACAAGCCAAAGGCAAGGAGGAGTGATGTCGTTGACTTGGGTCGTCACAGACACGGAGACCAGGTCAAACGTCGGTTGGCTCGGAGAAGCAGCGGTCGGAACACGCCTGCTCCGTTTTGCGCCGCAGGCGTCAACAAAACAGGGGCCATCACATGCAACGATGGAATACATATTGTTCTCACGTGCAATGCAAGCGAATGTCCACGGTATTGCGCTTTTTGAAGCTCCGTAAACAACGAGGATGTTAGTTGGAGTGCGTGACGCTGTGAGCACAAGTCCAAGATGAAGTAAACTAAACAGGTGTCGTGTACGGAACGGAGAGTGAATTGTTTTTCTCCTCCACGATTGTCAGATCACGCATTGGCGTAACAGTACTACAATGCAGGAGCGGGGCTGTTAAACTGGGGCTTGGATGAAGAAGCGAGTCAAACGCAGGCAGCATGTGCATGTGCATGACGCGCGGCGCTACCTTTCAAACCAGTAATCCACATCGAGCTGCTTCCTCCTGCTCACTGCAGATCAGATGAACCAGTGACAGACCACCTCACCCGACACCCAAGTGTTTACCGCTTCACTAGGTTAGTCCGATCGTACGTGGAAGTTTTTTCCACACACGTTAAAAAAGTATGTCCTCTCTTTTTTCAAGGGGCAAAATGTATGTCTTAGTTGATAACCATGTCTCGGTTGATTTTACGAAGTTATCCATATACATGTCTAAAACAATGTGCATGGTGATTCACATACTGAAAAAAAACGTGCAGTTCGTTTTCAGAGTCCAGAAAACGTGCATTTTTACAACGTTGGGTGTCTAGTGAGACTTGAATCTCGGACTAGAAAACCAAAATAAATACCTAGTATGTGGCAAAGATGCATGCTTACCAGAAATGCTGGAACGATTTTGTTTATTATTTTGAGAAACAAATAGGAAGGCCTAGAAGTAGAAGCTCCGATGAGATGGATGTTAGAATTTGGGCCCGCCCGTCTCGTCACGACGCGCCGCGCCGCGGGTTGCGGGAATCTCGCCGAGCCGAGCTTGACAGCAGGTCTCCGGAACCGCTCGTCCTTGTGATCCTGTACGGGAGAGGGCGAATAAGGTTTTTGGGAAGCGCTCCGCGCGACTGCTTTCAAGTTCTTCATCACGGCTCGACTTCCTGGACGATCTCCAGGTCCGCGGGCGACTCGTCTCCAACGTCGTCTTCTTCGAGCTGCTACCGTCGCCGCTCAAGCTGCTGCCGTCGCTGCTCCAACGGCTACTTCATCTACAATCGTTCGGTACGTTCGTCACATTCCGATGGCTGTGTTTGTAGATGTCTGGCTGCTGTTCATGTTAATTAATACGTTTAGTATTTTCGAGTTTAACATGTTAGTAGCTGTTGCGATCATGTTTACTATTCTGGAATTAATCATGAAAATTATGCCTAATAATCCAACAATCCAAAAAACCTTATGTTTGTTATAGGCAATTTCCTGAGTTAAACATGGGACATCTATCTGATGCTCTGAGGCCAGACAAGTTTACCGGTGTGGACTTTAAGAGATGGCAGTACAAGACCACACTGTGGTTGCGATCTCTGAAAGTGTTCGAGGCCAGTGAGGGTTTACCTGAAGGAACTATATCTGACGAGGATCAGAATAAGTTCAAGGAAACCAATACTGCCTTTGTGGGACTCGTTCTGAGTGCTCTTAGCAACAAGCTGTTTGATGTGTACATGCACATTACAGATGCCAAGGAGCTCTGGGAGGCACTGAACGCTAAGTTCGGTGTAGCAGATGCTGGCAGTGAACTGTACATCATGGAGAGCTTCCATGACTTCAGGATGGCTAACAACCGTTCTGTAGTCGAACAGGCTCATGAGATACAGTGCATTGCTAAGGAGATTGAGCACGCTAAGTGTGCCTTACCTGACAAGTTTGTGGCTGGATGCATTATTGCAAAGTTACCCTCTTCATGGAGGAACTTCGCCACAACTCTCAAACATAAAAGACAGGAGATATCGGTTGAAACCTGATAGCGTCTCTTGATGTTGAGGAGAAGGCTCGGGCTAAGGACACTGCTGAGAGAGGTGGTGAAGGTCAGTCTAGCGCCAACATGGTGCAGAAGAACTTTCACCACGGCAAGAGCAAGGCAAAGAGCAAGCCTTCCTTCAACATGCCTACCAAGACTACTACTTTCAAGAAGAAGAAGATGCTGAACAAATCTGAGCTACAGTGCTACACTTGTGGAGAGCCCGGACACTTCTCTAAGGACTGCCCAGAACGTGCAGACAAGAAAGGGAAGATGCCAAGGAGTGTCAACGTCGTGAACACTCCCAGCCATTCTCCCAGTTCCAAAGCTTTATCTTCTTTGTGAGGACCATTGTCTTTTTGGGAGGACTAAAGTTCAGGCCCCGACATCACCATTTTCTTAGCGAAGACGATGATAGATTTGAGGAGAAGCTTCTGCAATCCTAGAGTATGTGATCTCTGCTTATAAATTATATCTTTTCAATGAAACTTAAAGAGAGAAAAAAAATAGAGCCCTGTAAGAACACACTTTAAGCAGTGTACATTGAATCGCCCGCGGTGAACAAATATATGGTGGAATATATATGTACCACAAGCATTTAAACCACACCCTAAATCCCTGATCACAGCAGTAGTACTCATTCACATTAAAAAAATTGTACCAAGAACACACTGATGGATTGAGTACATAGCTATGCTAACAAGCTCAAGCACTGCTTGGTCGTGCCACTGGAGAAGACACGGTTCAACTTCTAGGTGGGATGAAATGAATCCCAGAAGAAGTAATTGTCGGCGGCGTTTCTCGTCAGAGGGCACATGTCGTTGCAAAGGTACTCCAACTCAACCTTCCTTGTCACGCAGCATCCCTCCGACATGTTCTCCAGCCCAAGCTTCCCAGGATGGATGATGAGGTCCACCATGCCGTCGTAGATATTGACGTATGCGAGCCTGAACCCTTGAAGCTTGGCCCGGACCCTTGCCGTTATGGCGTTCACCTTGACGTTGTAATCTCTAGCCACCATGTTGTACTCCTCGTTGCAGCCGCCGCCACCGTCGTGGAGCACAATGAAGGTGCGCTCTAGGGCACGCACCCGATGGCGGGGAGCCCCTCAAAGATTACCCGCCGCGATCCGAGCCGGTAGATGGACGCCAGATTACTCGAACACCCTGAACTCTAGGAACCGCCCGATGACGAGGAGGTAGTAGTACTCCAGGAAGTCGTTGGTGCCCACACTGACGATGTAGGAGGCGTTGGAGACGATGTGCTTGGCGCAGGTGCTCCCGACGTGCTTCGCCAACCCTGCTAGTACTCCACCTCCTTCCACAACGGTAGGGCTGCATGCACGGAGAGTATTAAGCTAGCTTGTCAACTTTGCATTATATGACTTGAAAAATTGTAAGTCCTATTTAAAATAATGGAGACAGGGTACCGTAGTTGACAATGAGTTCCGCCTATCCTGCCGTCCTGTTTAATTTCGTGTAAGCAAAAGACACGCATTTTCCAAGTGTCAGCCTATATAGCTCGGTGCCTCTTCTCCTCGCTCACATCAATAGGAAACTAGCCAGTGCATTTTGTTTGAAAGGATTCTCAAGTAACACAAGCTCGGATTAGTCATTTCAGTCAGGACCGAAGATGCAGGCAATTAGGTGTGGAGGTCTGTCCCTTATCTCTATGATGAGTGACTGCAATACTGTGCACGTGCCTGAAAGTAGGTGGCACTCAGAGTCGACGAATGTGCGACCCGGGTCAAAGGCGGGCAGCAGCGGTCCGAACCCGCGTGGTCAAACAAGCGACTCGGCCAAGCAAGGGCACATGGATCCTTGGATCGATTATGGGGAGGATTAGCTTAGTTAACTAATCTTGCCAAATCATTCGACTTCATCATTTTTTTAATAGAATGATTCGACTTCATTAGCTGCCGTCGGTGCGTCGATCATTACTGCAGCAAAATGAGAGTTGAGAGAGC
This sequence comes from Poa pratensis, assembly GCA_947311845.1. NCBI lineage: Eukaryota > Viridiplantae > Streptophyta > Magnoliopsida > Poales > Poaceae > Poa > Poa pratensis. The sequence continues at coordinate 56,121,464 of CAMZMU010000058.1, read as the reverse complement.
TGTATGCCTGTATTAAGAGTGTTCTTTTTTCTTCTTCTTCTCATCTTTATTTTGGCAAACGCCATAGTACGTAGTAGCAGGTTTTTTTTTTTTTTTTTAGAACACGTAGTAGCAGGTTTATTTTTTGAGGGGAACGTAGTAGCAGGTAAGGCCTATAGTTGGAGTCTTTGCATGGCCCAACAAAGGCCTAGCTACCTAGGCCCTTCAGTTAAGAGGATACGCGAATGGTTGGCCTAACTGAAACTGCAACACGAGAACGGGCCTTATAAATTGCGTGTCGCGGCCGGCAATGTTTCGCATGTTAAATTGCGTGTCGCGGCCGGCAATGTTCCGAGAGTCAATAACTAGGACCTAGGTTTTCATCTAGGGTTTGGCGACTCCGGCGGCGATTTTTCCCGTCGAAGGCTTCTCTCCGGCCGATCGCGATCCCCCATCTCCTTCTCGCTTCCCCTGCTCGGGCTGACTAAGGGGCCGGCTGGTCCGGCTGCCCGGCCTTGGTAGGGGTTTCGAGTAGGTTTTCTCGGAAGCGATTGGACCGTGATCGCCATGGCGGCTGAGAGCTCGACGGCGAGGAAGGGGAAGGAAGTAAGGTTTTTGATGTCAATGAGATGCTGAAGAACATGAAGCTGCATGAAGCAGAGATGAATGACGTTGTCCTTGGCAAGGAGGCGGTTGGAAGCTGGCCAAAGGTGAAGTGGTTGGCGGCGGCGAAGGTGCTCACCACAAATCCTTTAGCATGCAATCTCTGAGAGAGACGATGAATGCGGCTTGGAACCCAGCACAGGAGGTAAAGTTCCATCCGGTGGAGGTGAACTTATTCGTCATACAAGCTTCGTGTTTGGGAGATTGGAAGAGGATCATGGAAGAGGGGCCATGGTTGTTCCGTGGACGCGCCCTGATGGTTGAGCCTTTTGATGGCTCGACGACAGTCCCGACGGTGATCCCAAGCAAAGTGCAAGCATGGATACAAATTCACAAGCTACCCCCTTTATTCCGCAACAAGGAGGTGCTATCGCAGCTTGCTAGCAGGGTGGGAGAAGTTGTTTCAGTAGAGATGACGGCGGTGCAGACTCGCCGTGGAGAGTTTCATAGGGCCAGAGTTAATCTCAACTCAACCCAGCCGTTAGCTCGGATGGTACCTTTGAGCCCTGAAGGTTATGATCGGATGATCCTGCAAATCATGTACGAGAAACTGCCAAAATACTGCCAGCATTGTGGTCTTATGGGGCACACCCACCTGGAGTGTGGTACGGCGAATTTGAGGAGCATGAGCTTCAGTTTGGCAGCTGGATGGTGGCGGAAGAACAGTTCTGGCGTGCAGGTACCCCGGGTGTGCGTCGTATTCAGAACCGGTCCTTCATGGAGGAACCGGGGCACTGGGGAGTGGGGGTCGCGGCGGGGCAGTGCATGGCAGTGCCCCGTTTAGGAGTCAACGAAAGTGGAGACCCAAAGCTACAGCAAGCAACCAGGCGCGTAAGCGTACGTCTGAAGAAGCTGGACTCTCAGAGGGAAAGGAAGCTGATCTGAGGATACAGCGAGAGTCCGCTTAAAAAACCTACTGAGGTAGTTGAACCTGATGAGTCTGCAGGTGCGCGTGACAAGGCGAGTACTGCAAAAAAGCAGCTGAATTTAGATGGGGAGCAGATAAGGAGGGGTCGGAGCGTGTTCCCTCTCCACCGCCTAGTTATGTGTCGCCCAGGAACAGAAGAAGCGGCTGAAGCAGTCTGATGCCAGAGTGGCAAAGGAAGGAAAGAATGGAGAACAAGGCAATGATGGACAGGGATCGGCGGCCTCCAAGGCGGAGGACCGCCGGGCGCAATGAGTGTCTCAAGCTGGAATTGTCGCGGAGTTGGCATGGCTGCGACAATAAATGAACTCCGTATTTTTGCACGGAAATATGCCCCCTCTATTTTATGTGTAGTTGAAACTCAGGTGCATAAGAGTAGAGTGGAAGGACTAGCGAGAACGCTAGGTTATGATCGCAGCTTTGCTGTGAGTAGCTCGGGTCGCAGTGGAGGCCTAGGAATCTTTGGAATAATGAAATAAATATAGAGATTCTCCTTATTCTCAGTACCATATCGATGCTATTGTTTCGTCGGCAACAATGGAACCTTGGCGTTTGACATGTGTGTACGGAGAAGCTCAAGTTCGAGAGCGGCACAAAACATGGGACATGCTGAAATATATAAAATCGTCCTCGGACTTCCGTGGATGTGCATTGGAGATTTTAATGAGGTACTCCTAAGGGAGGAGCATGACGGTGTAAACATGAGAAGCAACCATCAGATTGCAGGGTTTCGTGAAACCGTGGATGTGTGTGGTTTGTCTGACTTGGGCTACATCGGAGTCCCTTGGACTTTTGAAAAAAGGGTTGTAGGAGGTAGCTACTGTCGTACAAGATTAGACAGAGCCCTAGCCTCGGCGAGCTGGTGTGAGAGGTATCCGATGGCAGAACTATCACATTAACGGCCTCAACGTCGACCACTCACCTATTTTGCTCCGATTTTGCCACCTGAGAGTGAATCTCAGGGGAGGAAGAGGGTGTTCGTTATGAGATTATGTGGGAAGGCCATGAAGATCTTCAACCTTTTGTTAAAGAGGTTTGGCAGGGGTGGCCAATCTGTTAGTACGGAGCAAGTCACAAACAAGCTTCGGAGATGTCAAGAGGACTAAAGGAATGGGACAGGAGCAATTTGGAAGTGTGAGAGGGAAGATCAAAGCCATGCAGCAACGCCTCGACTTCCTCCGAGCTGCGCCTGGTCGGGTTGGTCCGAATCATGAGGAGATCAAGCTGTGTGACCAGCTGGTAGAACTCCATCACCGGGAGAGACAATGTGGCGGCAGCGTTCACGCATACAATGGTTGGCGGAGGGAGATAAAATACACGGTTCTTTCATCAGCGGGCAAGCCAAGGAAAAAGAAGAATAAGATCTCTAGATTACGGCGTCCGGATGGTGTGGAGACTGAGGACCCGGAGGAGCTTAGTGCTCTAACGCGGGGTTTCTTTCAGAACCTATATGGTTCTGAGGCACGAGTGGTATGGATGCAGTTTTGAATACCGTACCAAATAGAGTGACTAATCAGATGAACATGGAATTGACTGAACCATACACTGAAGAGGAGGTGAAGACGGGCCTTTTCCAGATGTTTCCCACGAAGGCACCTGGCCCGGATGGATATCCTGCGCATTTCTTCCAACGAAATTGGGAGCTGTGTGGCAAGGAGGTGACTTCGGCTGTCTTGCGATTGAGGGGTGAAGATAGCCCGGAGGTGATAAATGACACTTTCATAGTGTTGATCCAAAGGTAGCGAGTCCAACAGAACTTGGGCAGTTTCGCCAATTAGTCTTGCAATGTTATTTACAAAATTGCTTCGAAGGTGCTCGCTAACCGTTTGAAAAAGATATCCCAGATATTATCTCGCAGGAACAATCAGCTTTTGTGCCAGGGAGGTTAATCACCGACAATATTATAGCAGCTATGAGTGTCTACATTTTATGAAGCAATAAAGCAAAGAAAAACAGATTTTGTGCACTCAAGCTGGATATGAGGAAGGTATGACCGGGTTGAATGGTCATATCTGGAGGCCATGCTACTCAAGTTGGGGTTTGCTCCTGGTTGGGTAGCTTTGGTGATGAGAATGATATCATCGTAACGTTCTCAGTTTTGTTTAATGGAGTCCCTACTGAGAAATTCAAACCAACTAGGGGATAAGACAAGGAGATCCTATATCACCATATTTTTTTTGCTAGCAGCGGAGGGCCTTTCGTGCCTGTTAAAATCAAGAAGTGTTATTCCATCATCGAGCTTACAAGGTTAACGGTGGCGAGTTCCGCTCCGGCGGTTAACCACTTATTATTTGCTGATGATAGCCTGCTGTTCGTGAAGGCAAGTGTGGAGGGTGCAGGAGAGGTGGCGGATGTGCTTGATATTTATTGTCAAGCATCTGGTCAGCGCATCAATCTGGATAAATCGTCGTTTTTTTCAGTAAAGGATGTCCGCAGGTCATTCGTGATGCAATGAAAGATCGTCTAAACGTGCCAAATGAGACCCTCAGTGAGAAGTACTTGGGCATGCCCTCCGATGTGGGGCGTTCGGTCAATGGAGCTTTCCGATACTTAAAGGACCGAGTATGGAAGCAAGTCCAAGGTTGGCTGGAATACTTGTTATCCTTTGGAGGCAAGGAGATATTGATCAAAGCGGTAGCTCAAGCGATCCCCACGTTCTCAATGTCATGCTTCAAGCTACCGAGAGGTTATGTGAACACATAAATGGCATCCTACGGAAATTTTGGTGGGGCTGCCGAGATGGACAGAGGAAGACGTGTTGGGTGTCGTGGGAGGACATGACAAAGCCCAAGTATGCAGGTGGTCTAGGTTTTCGAAATATTGAGCTGTTCAACCTAGCTTTGCTAGCTCGGCAAGCGTGGAGACTCCTGCAGAATACCGAAACCCTCAGTGCTAGAATTTTGAAAGCAGTTTACTTTCCCAATTGTGATATTCTGAATGCTGAAGTGGGCAGCCATGCGTCACAGATTTGGAGATCAATTGTGGAAGGGAAAGAAGTTTTGAAGCAAGGTTTGATTCGAAGAATTGGCTCCGGGGAGCACACTCATGCATGGAATGATAATTGGCTCCCGAGAGATACTGCAATGCGGCCAATCGCTTGCATCAAACCGAACCCTCCGGTTGCAGTAGCTGAGTATATTGACGAGACCTCGGCAACCTGGAATGTATCAAAGTTACGTGAGTTTTTTCTGCCTATGGACATCGAAGTGATCCAAACCATCCATTGGGACAGCTAGGTTTGATGATTCTTGGGCTTGGCAGTTTGAACGTACGGGAATTTTTTCAGTTCGCTCTGCATACCGTATGCTGGTCAAGACCAAGCAGCGACGGGAGGCATGGTGGAAGGCTCAGCGTCTGGTTCCAACCATGAAAGAGAAGAGCGAGACTGGACTATACTGTGGAAGACGAAGGTACCCTCAAAGATCCGTGTCTTTCTGTGGCGTCTTGCAAGACACTCGATACCCACTGGTGATGTTCGTTTCCAGCGCCATATGGCCGCGGATTCAGCCTGCTCGCTATGTGGGATGGAGGACTCCTGGCGTCATTCTATGCTTGAATGCAATATGAGCAGGAGTGTGTGGGCTTTGGCCCCAGAATCCATTGCTGAATTTGTTAACCATGTCACAGTTCCGGATGCAAAGCAATGGTTATTCAGTCTGATTAGAACACTGAAACATGAGGAGCTGACATATTGTTTGGTGACGCTGTGGGCGGTCTGGTCAGCCCGCCAAAGCCATCCATGAAGCAATCTTCCAAAGCCCTCTCTCTACACATGCCTTTGTGGAATCCATGATCAGAGACCTGGAGATTGCATCAGCTCTGGAGAAAAAATCTGCTCCACGATGCTGTGCTCCAAGTGAAGCAAGATGGATGGCGCCACCACTGGAGTAGCGAAAATAAATGTGGATGCTGCCGTGAGGAAGCAAGGGAATGTGGGTGCCGTCGCTGCGGTTTGCCGTTCGGACGATGGTACCTTTTGGGGGCATCAACATTGGTTATACAGGGGGCTTCAGACCCAGCAACGCTTGAAGCAATCGCGTGCAGAGAAGCCCTGGCCCTGGCATCTGATTTACAGCTGACACGAATCAAAGTGGCCTCGGATTGTTTAGAGGTTATAAATAGCATGGGAAGCGATTATAAAGGAAGATTCAGTGTCATATGCAGGAGATCAAGTTGAGATCAGCGGAGTTCGCTTCGGCAACCTTTGCCCATGAGCGAAGAAACACGAATAAAGAAGCCCATGGCCTTGCAAGGTCTTCAGCTTATCGAGAGTATGGGCGGCATGTTTGGCTGGATGAGACTCCAGACTTTTTTTGTATTCCTATGAACGTTAATCATCAATAAAGTAGCTATGTTAACCCTCAAAAAAAAAAAAATGTATAACTTTTTTTTTCCGGGGATGATTCATTTTTCGGACAATCTAACGAGGGGACGTGCCCCACGAGCTGTTTCTGTCCGGCGTTCAAAGATTCGTGCGGAACAGGAATCAAACGGCATCACGCCCACGCTTCGGTCTTCCTCTATAAACGGGCGCGACCGTGGAAATATTTTCAGATGTACCCGGTAAAACCGCTCCTGACCGTGCTTGTGTGGAGTCGTGTTGATAGCCAGGCCCACCTGTCAGCGTCATATTACGAATTTTGGGAGACGTGCGCACCTACCTGGGTTAATTTTCCAGCTGCTCCTCGAGCATTCCCCACTTTTCAAGAGAGCGGTTCTTCCTCCAGCGAAACGAGGGCGATTTCAATTTCGCCGTTTGGATTCTGGTCGCCGCCGGTGCTGTCCGCGACAACGGTGAGCAGGGGACGCGTCGCGGTGAGTTCGTCTCTCCTCTCTCACGTTTCTGTCCGCAAATACTCTGCGTCGATTTCGTTCGCCGGAGAGCTTTTTGGGTATGGTTCCCTCCGTCGGTGGTTGCGCCGCGGCGTGCTGTTGGTGTTCGTGTGGGTTCCCCGGCGAGCGGGCATTTTTGGTGTTGGGTACGGCGAATCGATTTTTGTGATTTTCTCCATGACTGGTGAGCAAGTAGCTCGTGTGCGGCGTCCATGGAGTTTGTTTGTTTTTATTTCAGCCGCGGCAAGCGCCGATCTGATGCGCGGCGAGCGTGGCTACCGTCGATCTGATGCGATGTGAGCGCGGCGACCGCCGATCTGATGCGCGGTGAGCGGGTGAAAGTTTTGGCCTATCGCACTGAGCTTGGTATCTTACTGTGCGGGACTGATCTCGGCAACGGTGGTTTGCCGATGGCATGGGTGAGCGCGATGAGCGGATGAGAGTTTTTGGCCTGCCGCATGCTGAGCTTGGTGTCTTATCCGTGGGATTGATCTAGACAAGGGTGTGGTGCTGATGGCCCTGAGCGATGTATTGCTTGCAAAGTGTTGATGCCGCCTGTAATTTTTTTCCAAGTGTGGCTCTTGCTTTTGTGGTTGCGGTAAGCAGAAGGGATTCATCAGGACAACTGGTTGAAGATTCCTTCGGTGATTTGGTGAGTTCATTAGTGCGGAGATGGTTCTAGGCAGGGGATTGGATTTTTTGTTCCTGTCTCTTGACAAAGCACTTGCATGCTTGTGTGGAAGGGGAAGACACAACAACATTTTTGTTAGGTGTTTTTCGCTGTGGTTGTTTTGTGTGTGCAAGGTGTGGGAGGGAGAGGGCAGTGCCATATTTTTTGTGCGGTAGATAACTTTCAGCTGTGAACAGAAATGCCTAACCACTCATATTGTTTTTTGTTCAGCAAGAGGGCGTGGCTGTGTCATAATGTGTAGGCGCGAACAAGCTCCAAGTAACGCCGACGGCGATGGAAGAGTACCGGGTCCAATTCCGAAGAAGAGGCAATTTCTTACTTAGAAGATTTTTGATTCTCTGGTAACTAAGTAGCTATTGTCCGGCAACTATGGAGGCATGTGATGGAAACTGCATATCTTTTCACCTAATTGGATTTTTGATCCTGGCAATTTCTTACTTGTTGCATGGTGTATGTGGTGTTAACTGCTATTTTGTTCCCTACTACTTGTAGTATACATTATCTGACATAAACTCACTTGTTGCCCTTAGTTATTAGGGAAACTTTCTGTTAATAAGGTGCCAACCTCGTGCAGCAATTCCTGAGACGCTTGGGAACTGGGAATATTAAAGAGGTGAATCGCATCGCACCTGCAGAACTAGGACTGTTGAAAGTAAGCTGCACTGCACCAGTTTTGAAGGATACAAACGAAATTTTGAGCACGCCGCCAACGAGAATATCAGAACCAGTGGGGTATGCGTCATTCCAGAATTCAACCTTTTTCCTGTTTTTTGATTTAACCTATTTTTGTAGCTGTGCATCCATCTCCTTATAACTTTCCCTTATTTCTCTTTTATCTCATTTTCCTGGTAATTAAACAGTTATAAACTGGCAATTAAGGACACATGGGGGGTTCTATTTTTTTACCCCCGGTGCCTCAGTGGACATTACCCGGCAATTGCTTTATTGGTAATTAATTATGCATTACCTGGTAATTAGGTAGGCGACAATTGGCAATGAAGTGGTCATGTGATGGTAACTATTAAGTTTTCACTGGTGCCCAATTAGACAGTACCTGGCAATTGGTGTCTAGTTGCATGGTAATTCAGTATGCATTACCTGGTTACTTTAAGTAGATATAATTATTTTTAACTGGGGGTCGGAGTAGGATCTGGTAATTAAGTAGTTATAAACTGACAATTAAGCACACATGGGGTGGTCAATTCTGTTCTTTTCCTGGTGCCTTAGTAGACAGTACCTGGCAATTGCTCTATTGTTGCATGGTAATTAATTATGCATTTGCTTGGTAATTAGGTAGGCGTAAAATGGCAATCAAGTAGTCATAACAAATTACTTCAACATAATCTGGCAAATTATTTCAAGTAGCCTGGCAATTTGATACATTTCGCCTGGCAAAAAATGAACTAAAATGCATACCTGGGTTTTCGACTACAACTCCTGAAGTAACTGCGGCCATCTTGGATTTTGTTCTTGTTTTGGTTCACTAACAAACAAGGTTGTGTAAGGCGCAGATCGTAAGCAAACACGAGTATTCAGATTTTCTCTCTCCACTAACCTTTTTGTTTGCTTGAGCAATTGCATCCATTCCCTCATTGCGTTCAATGTTGTTATTAGAGAGTATGCTTAAAGCTCTTTTATTTCCATTTGATTTTCTAGCACATGATGTTTTTATGTTAACGTGCAAGTAGAATATTAATCACGATTTATCTTTTTTTTTTCAGATTCGTTTTGTTGATTTTTGAGGGAGTCGCCAGCACGACAAGGCGACAAAGTACAAAAAGGATCCGTGTATTGTATGGACTGATGGAGGTTGTGCATTTGGGGTGTCAGGTTTTTCAGTATAGTTGTTCGAGGTTCTTCAGTTTTTAGCGGTTTCCTACAATGCAGTTGACATGTTCCTAGTTTCTAGTTTCCATATTTCAAGACCCTAGTCACCAGGTTCTAAATATCCGGTTTCCACGTTCCAAGTTTCTAATTGCCACATTCGTAGTTCCTAATCACCAGGTACCATGTTCTTAGTTGCCATGGACAATTTTATCTACATTTTAAGTGGCAGACAACTCTTTTGTATGAACCCTACTACCATGGTTATATGCTGTAATTACCACTTTTCTACTACATCTATGGATCCATCTGTTGTTGCCTAAATCTTGCTTGAGAGAAGTTAGGGTGGGGAGAGGGGCTGAGAAGTATATGTCCCGAATTCTTTGCATTTTTTTGGACGGGGATAACTTCAGGTTGAAGGAACAAGTATTTTACTGCCTAAATATTGTTGCATTGGGAGATTTTGGGGTACAGAACTTTAGCAAGTCTTGCACGGAGGAGAGAGGGTAATTGCAGGTTAAGAAGCTGGTAAATTTTTGCCCGTACATGGCGTTGTTTTTGGTGTTGTTTTTCTTGCATCGTATCTGAATCTTGCTCTTGTTTGTCCGCTGTAAAGTCCATGTGCTGAGGAAGTTGGATACAGGGTGACACTCGTCCGATTTTATAGTGGGCCAAGCCATGGCCCAATTATAAAGGTGTAGCACTTTTGTACTGGGCCGAGGCATGATTGGTTAGGAAAGCGCTGGGGCCTCGGCTCAGTTTCTCCGGGTCGTTCGCGCGTGCGCTTCGTTCGATCGCGGGTTGTGGGGCGCCGTACGGAAGTGTGCTGCTGGGGCACGGTTGCTATGTAGTAAGGTCCTTCATTTTTTTGTGTGGGGATGGTAAATGCATACGCATGGTGAGGGAATATCTAGTGCTACCACATGCATGCATGCTCCCTGTGCTACCACTAGGAAAATCAATTTTTTATGTTTCAAAAAATTCTACGAAAATTTGTGGGTGTTCATAACATGTGTCACTACAACCTCCCAAAATTTCAGATCCAAATTCAAAATGAGCATCGAGAAACAAAAATGACAAATCTGAAATGAATAGTGTCACAAAAAGACAAAATCAGAAAAATGACACTATTCATGCTGATTTTCTCTTTTTTGTTTCTCAGTGTCCATGACGAATTTGGACATGAAAATTTGGGATGTAGTAGGGACATACTTCATGAGCACTTACAATTTTTTGTATAATTTTTTGACACATATAAAAATGTTTTTTGTAGTGGTAGCATTTGTAGTACACGAAGGCATGGTAGCACTAGATATTCCCTATGCCTTATGCCTATTTTCAATGTGTTCCTAGTGCCTCTGCCACGTTTTCTACGTGCACCTAGTTTCTACAAAAATGTACTTTGACCATCGTTCCTTCTAAGCATATATTGGTTTTAATTTTCTTTCAAAAGTACATACTTTATTTACATAATTTATGTATATTCGCCTTGAAGGCAATTCCATGGGTTTTAACCTTAGGAAATCATGAAACCATACATGTTCAAACACAATCCTAGTGTTAGATCCAATCAATTATTTAATACCACACAGCCTACTTCAGCCGTATTTCTCGCCCATGGTTCTGCCAAAAACAAACATGCATGAGATTACCTTTTGGGCCAAGTACAAGAGTGTTCTGCCGCCTCGGTCCGGTCGCTCCTCCGTCCAACGCCACACAATCAAAAGGCCTAACACCATGATGCAATGACGAGACGATGGAAGCCTAAACGGTGAAGAAACCGAGTAAGGATGCTCCGAGTGGTGGCATAATAGAATTCCCCTCCCAAATTCCACCCAATTTCCCCGCCTGAGCGATTAGAGCCTCGCAACAATATGAACAAACCACCACCATTGCACCCATACCGCGTGTAAAAGCTCCCAAAGAGACGCCTCCAAAAAGGTAACAATCCACAAACGCGGTCGGGCCATGTATAATCACAAAAGTCAGAAGATGAGTTTTCACTCCGGAGAGGTCCGATCTCCAGACAATGATTTTAACAAGGAAACAACTAGAGATCCGTCATTTACAGGTACAACCGTTGAAAGCTAGATTTATAGTTTTCACCCCCCAAAAATTGTGAGGCACGGCCCCCACTTGCCAAGCTGCTGTTATTCACTAATCGTCCGGTTCATAGCCATCACGTGCACGCTTCCGCAAACTGTATGCACACAATGACCAGCGGATCATCGTATTCTCCCTATCCTCTTCAAGTTCTCTCTGGGACAGTCACCGACGGTAGGGGTTCTCGACTCCACATGAGCATGCGACATAATACCTTTAGAGTCTAATCGATTTTCAAGCACGACCCCTTTAAATACCCACGTCAACACTTTGGAATCTGGGCCGTGGAGGTGCCGATGCCGATATTTCCGCCGTGAGAATAATCTGGGGTTGACAATCCCAAACAACCGAGCACCAAAGAAACTACAATATAATATTATTTGAAGATTATTTTATCATTATTCATGTAGCCCAAAATACAACTTATTTTTCACCAAAAATTTGAACATTCGTATAAATTATCTTTTATGTGCGTTCGTACAAACTATCTCTATGTACCTCTAGAAAAGCACAGTTTATTAGAAACTTTAATACAAAAAGTTCTACGCTCCATGCTGCCAGGGAGCGATATGTTTGCTCTACCTTTTGATAGTGGTAGTAAGCGCGCGTTACCGTTAGTGGCACTCGAACTTATCTCCACTAGCAGCACCTGCATACACCACCAGAAGCATAGGCCTGAAACCATGGAACATCTATGCCAGGACAAGAAGAGATGCACACTATGTCCTGGACCGACGCGCGTACGCAGATATGGATTAGATCTGCACTTACTGAAAAGCCCTACAATTAACGTCATGATAACTATTCTTGGTAACTGGACTAATCCTTGCTCACCTGACGGCCGTGATTGGTGCATATACTGAAGAAAGAAACAATTTTAATTAACCAGCGCCAATTAGTTTATGGCCGCCGGAACCATTAGAGTCCTTGATGATCAATCGAAGCGAGCGTGATGGAGATCGATGTGACCCATCGATGGATGGATGGGGTTATCCTAGTTTTTTAATCAGCCGTGATTTCACCAGGATCACGCACGTATCTACGTATCCATATCGCTACTTAACTAAAGACATCATGATTATCTCATCCATTATCCTCGCCTTTTCTTCCCACAATACTAGATAATTTGCACTTTGTAAGCTAGCCATGAGATTAACCATTGGTGAATTAATTTGGTAATTACTAGTAGTTCGAAATTGACGAGAAGATGTATCTCTAGAGAAAAAAGTGATCGACTGAGTGAGCACGTAGAGATTGATCAAACACCTTTAATTGGTAGCAAATAGTTTAGAAAGAATTAGAGAAACAAAATATATAGTACAGACATATTTTATTTTTTGTTCCTTAAGTAATTTTGTAACTGCAAATTAGCTAAAAACCTTACATACTGTTTCTAGGGTAAAAAACATTACATAATATTTTAGAGGTGGTAGCTTTAACACTTTGCCGTGTGGTATACATCTGACAAGAATAAATATCTCTATCTAGCTAGCTCTTAAAATAGTTACATCTTCCGAACAAGCTCCCAACGATGCTATCCATAGGATTAAAATACGTCACTAGCTATGATGATATGATACGATAACACTAGCTAGGCACCCCGGTCAAGGATAATGTCATGCTTAAGTATAAACTATTTCTTAGGACGGCCACCACCACTCTCATATGCTGAGAAATCTGAAAGGAGCGACACGTACGTGAGGGTATTTAACAACTCTATGACGCGCGCTCTACTTGCAAAAATCAAAGAGGAAGTATGAGCCTGTATTGCCGCTGGTGCTACACTTCTCGCACAATTCATTCCATAGGACATGTCTATGTGTGTGGCCCAGCCCTTGGTTTGTCGCGCCCCGTTTGTGTGATGTGATGTTTTTTACTTTGGCCTAGGACACCCTGTTTCTTCCTTCTATATCAATAAAAATACAAATCTTTTGCCGCGTTTAAAAAAAGTGAAAACTACATAGCTACTAGCTGCCAAAAGCATATCAAGTGGTGTCAAGTGCAATGTACCGATGTAAAGTTACTGTGAGATAGAAAATAATGGGCACATGGATGTTTTTCTCGAAGATAAATATACCCTAAAGAACCGAGTACCATCAGTGGGCTACATAGAAAACTTTGCCATGATACATGAAAACTTAGCAATCTTTCATTGTCACATGGTGACATGAATTTGTTTTCTAGGAGACGCGGTATTTGTATGTTGGGTCAGTCGACTGCAAAGACAATAGAGCTAGTCCATGAAACTACGGGGCCCTTCAAGGATGCGGCCCATTCAGTTGTGGACCGCAGATCCATTCAGAAGAAAACAAAATACTTCACTAGACAGCATATGTAGCCCACCCAGGCAAAGAATTAATGGGTTTTCTCTACTCCCCACATTCGCCTTATTGAGTTGGGCTATCAACCGGAAGACCAGAATATTGCAAAATTAAATGGAGCTGCCGGAGTGGTGGTTGACCAACTAAATATTTGAACAATTCTTTGGAGTCTCGTATTCACTACTCGTTTAGTTTTCCTATATATCTCATATGAGTGTGGCTCATATATCTTGTCACTACTAGAAATACTAGCCATGTGACAAGAAAAAAGTGTACTTAGATGAACAACAAGTAATATTTATCCCACGGTGATGACCAACTAGTAATATTTATCTCATGGTGAGGTGGCAACAAGTAATTTTAACCAGGGAGTTAGCTATATGAATCCATTTTTGAAAACTAATTATCACCTCGTCACCCTCACCACATGCACGTTGTTTCACGTATAATTCTGTTCAGTCTTGATGTAAGAAAGGTGCATATTGGCATTTTATTTGACTAGGATATATACAAGAAAATAAACAGAAGTCATTTATTTTTATATAAAAGGCCAAAACAAGTGAAGGCAAAATTCTAGCTAGATAAACAGAAGTTTTTTTTTAACTATGAAAGCTGTATTCATTTATTTATTTTATTCATGCAATCAGTCGCCATGAATTGGGGATGACATGTCACAAATAGAAGAAGCATTTCGATAAAATTAACTCAAAATAACGCAAGGCATGAATGCATGTGCAGCTAAAAACAACTCTCGTGAGGGCTGTCACCCCGCAAGGCAGCATTGATCCTTATCAATCTCCAAAATAAAAAATGAAGCCCATGGAGAGTCGAGGAATGGACACCCTAAGGTGTAGTAGTATTAGCTAGCATCTGCTCAACATTTCCTAGAATAGTAATCCATTAAGTCTTATTAACCGCCAGCTAGCTTGATCCCATTCACCACCCCTTCGTCGTAATTCCACTAGCAAAGAGCTAGCTATACATATGCATGTGAATAGAGTTCATACGCATGATAAATTTCCAAGACAAACTTGAGAATTATTTTAAAAAAATCATGTGGAATGCATATCTTTATCTGATATATGCTCCTCGAGGAATGCGAAGAATCGAGAGTGCTATTCAAAGTGTATGAGTTGCTGTGGGAGCAAGTTCCTGCTAGTGAATTAACAATGGGTATATATGTGAGTGATAACTCAGCATGCAGGCATGCATACGACAACTCAGCATCCAGAGAGCAGAGCAGTGAGCCTCACGACTCTTGTTCGTCACGCGCCTATACAAACACTTCCCTGCAAGGCCGTAGCAGCAGATCCATCCACCTACCCTAGCCTCTCTCTCTCTCGATCCTCTCTCTGAGTTTCAGGTTGCAAGGCAATGGCGCGTCGCCGCACGAGCATGGGCCGCCAGAAGATCGAGATCCGCCGGATCGAGAGCGAGGAGGCGCGCCAGGTGTGCTTCTCCAAGCGCCGCGCCGGGCTGTTCAAGAAGGCCAGCGAGCTGGCGACCCTGTGCGGCGCCGAGGTGGCCGCCGTCGTCTTCTCCCCGGCTGGCAAGGCCTTCTCCTTCGGCCATCCCTCCGTAGAGGCCATCATAGACCGCTTCGCTCCGACCGGGCTGCAGGGAGCGGGGCTCGGAGGAGGCGCCGGCGCCGGAGAGGACAACAGGCAGGTGGCGGAGCTTAACCGCCAGTACGGGGAGCTGAGGGCGAAGCTGGACGCGGAGAAGGTGCGAAAGGAGCGCGTCGAGGCGGCCATGGCCAAGGAGCGCGCGGCCGAGAGCCCCGTGGCGGCGTGGCTGGAGGCGGACGTCCGCGACTTGGGGGAGGTGGAGCTGATGGCGTTCGCGGCGGCGCTGCAGGAGGTGCAGGCCGCCGTCGCCGCGCGAGCCAACAAGGTGCTTCAGGACGCCCTCAACCACGGCCGCGCCATGGCGGCCAGGGCCGGCCCCTCCACCAACAACAACCAGGTGCAGCCACCGCCGCAGCAGTTCCTCCTCCCGGACAACGGCGCCGTTGTGTTTGATCAGTTCGGTGCAGGCAGCGCCAACAACAACGGTGCAGCGATGGACATGCAGATGCAGCAAGTGATGATGGCCATGACGCCTCCGCCGGCGCCGGGGTTCGCCGGCGTCGGCATGGAGATGCTGCTCATGCAGCAGGGTTTCGGCCTCCCCGGCCTATACTGAGATCCCGAAAGAGAACGAGTTCATTCTCGGTATGCATGCATGGGTGCATGCGTGGATGGACGTCTATGATGAACTCGGGAAGAGATCGGATGCATGCTTCGGTCATAGATCTTCGTTTTAGTTTGTTTGTCACAATTGGTCCCTGCCTAATTAGTCGTTATTGTCGTTTAAATTTTACCTGTTGCGGTGCACCGGCTCTGGTTCGTGC
The DNA here is from genome assembly GCA_947311845.1 of Poa pratensis. Taxonomy (NCBI): domain Eukaryota; kingdom Viridiplantae; phylum Streptophyta; class Magnoliopsida; order Poales; family Poaceae; genus Poa; species Poa pratensis. Next base: position 56,105,733 of record CAMZMU010000058.1, on the reverse strand, counting down.
AACGTGATAGATTAGGTTCGATTATCTGTGTGTAATGGCTTGTAATGTGTTGCTCCAGATTAATGAGAATAAAAGTATTTTTATTAATTCTTCCATGCAAGCAATGACGGTAGTATTATATTGTTCCAATACTCATTCAAGCATACTAAGTTGATCGATCGGTAGTATTATGCACACCGATCGATCGATACCCTCCAGGCCTCCACCATTGTTAGGCACAAAACCAAGGTTCCACAAGTGCTCCTATTATGCTGCATGGTGGCAGGACCGTTAGGGGATTGGCTTCGGTGTAGGTAGGGTCAAATTCGCAGGGGTCATGTAAATACATATGCCCTTTTGTTCTGACGAAGTGTTTAGAAGGCGATTTCCGTTCTATGGTCTCTCTGAGTAAAGGGTTAGGGGAGTGGTAGGGGCCCTCTGACTTCTAGCTATGTGTTGTGTGCGATTCCCGTGAAGAGAATGAAGGGAGTCGGCACAGAATTGAACACGGGTTCAACCTAGGTGCTAGGCATACACAATGTTATGTATCATATTGAGTCTTAATTTCATTCTGTTTATGTTGTGACTGTCCCTAGCGGCTAGCGCCTTATCTTGATGCAGTGTTTAATTTTGTGGCTACTACTCCAAAACCGAGCCGAAAAGAAACTCCGTACGCAATGAGTAATTTTTTTGTATGAATGATCTCTTGTAAAATGACCCAAACGAATTAAGATGCAAGAACTACAATTAATACAAAAAACTGAAAATATTTATTTGATAAATATCTAAAAATGCTAGGTGTACAATAAATGCACGCATATATATATACTGGCAGGGGAAATTATTGATAAATTAATACCATCTTCCATCTCATCACAAGATAAGGTTTTATTGTCCACCTAGCCATCATTAAAGTTTTATTAAGTCGATTAAATATTTTCCTTTTCTTAGTAAGTGACTTCCCATATTTGTAATGATTTACTGATTTGCATATATTCTAGATAATATTTTTTAGTATGGTAAAATAAACCCGGCCCTCAACTTTATTGTGCACGATAGTTTCATTGCATGATATAACTAGCTACGATTAGGAACAAACAAGTAGCAATGACTGGCATCTCATCGCAAGATATGAATTTCCTATCACTAAACAATCATCGTTTTTGTACAGGGAATTAGTATGATATCCAGCACATGAAATCGCCTCAGCTAATAACTGCACATCCAAAACTAAATGAATCTAAAAGGCCACAAATAGGGGTGGAGAGTTGAATTGATAGCTACGAGTGGCTAGACAGTGCGTTATGGCTGGGATTGGGGACTTCAAAATTCTTAAAATTCAATGAGAGAGCCATATGGGTTCCTACTCTTATGCATAGGGCCATTATCCCGACGATTCTAGGTCTGGATCTGCTCTTGCTACACCGAGGTTCTTCGGGATCAATCGGAGAAAGAACCAATGGAGCATTAATATGTGAAAGGGTTACAAATCCGACAGAGAGGCTAAGGAAAAATTTGTGGATAATACAACGCACCAATGTAGAGTGTAAAAAACAGTGTCAATGTCACTCCCTGTTTTGGGAGGAACTACGATCCTTAGGGGAAATGATCCCACAGAGTGACAGAGGTTCTAATAGCCTGTGAAACATGACAAACATAGCTCTTCTGAATAAAATTTGATTGTTGAATACATGATTAAAAACCTTATAAGTTATGACATACGATCACAATTGCATGTAGAGAATTCAACACTCTTCCTCTATCTGGATTTTTTTTAGTGCGTCCCTATCTGTTCCATAATAGATTCTTAGGTTCTGAGCGTCGAAAAGGAAACACCCGAGAGTTCATAGGAGGACAAAGAGCTTTACTATGAAGAACCATACCTATTCAAAAAAATCGACTATTTCATTGCATATTGAACTGGAGAATTGACGGATACCCGAGCTATACAAAGGATAAGAATATCTTGGTATATCCTACATGACTGGCGCACTACAATATGTAGTGGTGTGCGGGATCACCGCATTCTTGTAGGATATATATAGTCGTCATTGTAATATCTAGGTTATGATTTTGAGAATAGACACCACGAGCGTTTTGGGTTAATACCATGTATCCACTTTCTAGAAAGCGGTCTAAAGTTCTCTGATTTTTTAGGGTACCCCTGGCAACCTACATGTCAAGATTTCATGTGCAAATCGTGAGTTCACTATCGGAAATCCTTATTTCCCTATTGTTTGTATCTTTCCCTAATAAATGCAAGGGAAACAAAACACTCTCTAAAGTTCGACTAAATTTGGTGGGAGTCCCGGGCGTGAGAGAGTTTATATACAAGCGACTTTGAGTTGCCACTGTGGCAAGGTTTTTCGAGGATTCCACTTTTTCCTCCAACAATTATGGAAAAGGGTTTTGGGCGGGCAATCGATCACTCGGTTCGATCAGCCAATCCGACTCGTAGGGCTTCCTTCTTTCGTACAACTCCCCCATCTTATTCCTCCCTCCAGTTCTCTCTTAGCCATGGAACGCTAATCCTCCTCCTTACTCTCAAGTCGGTCCTTCCTCCACAACCCACTCCCTGTGCTCCTCCTTCTCCACCCTCCTCTCTATCTTTGTACTCCCTCCGTTCCAATTTAATTGACTTACTATGCACCAAATATGGATGTATCTAGACATGTTACATGTATAGATACATCCACATGTGGTGGATAGCAAGTCAATTAAAATGGAACGGAGGGAGTAGCTCATAGCTAGAGAACTCAAAATCGATATTGACTTGAACACTAGTAGGGAAAAACTTATAGGTGAGATGCTATCAGTGGCGCACCAGCTCCTAGTGCGCCACTGATAGTCTCTCACCTGAGTTCATGGATTTTGAAAAAAAATACCAGTGGCGCACAAGATTCCAGTGCGCCACTGGTAAATTTTTACCAGTGGCGCACCGTAAACCTGGTGCGCCACTGGTAAGTTTCAGCTAAAACTTCAAAAATTTCGAGTTGGAGGAGAGAGATTACCAGTGGCGCACCAGACAGTAGTGCGCCACTGGTAATTTTTTACCTGTGGCGCACCTGGAAGTGGTGCGCCACAGGTAAAGTTTTTACCAGTGGCGCACAGTGGGTGGTGCGCCACAGGTATTTTGAAAAAAAAAATATGACCACCCGCGCCTAGTGAAACCGACCGGGTCGGTCTCTGGTTCGACCGAACCACGACCACCCGCGCCTCTCTCTCTCCCCTCGCTCTCTCCCTCTCGCGACGCCCATGGCGACGCGGTCGCCTGCACGCCCGCCACCGTGCGCTGGCCGTCTCCGGCCACCGCAGGCCGTGCCTCCGCCGCCAAAACGCACGCCTCCTTCTCCCCTCTCTCCTAGCCCACGGAATCGAGCGCTAGCGCCCTATCCAGGCCTCACGCAACCACCCTAGCTAGCTAGGGTTTTGGGACGGCGTGGTGCTCGTCGTCTCCGATGAGGTTGGGGTGCTGCAGTCGGCCTTCCTGGCCCTGGCTGGCCTCCCCTTGGCTGTTTCCCGACCAGCACCGGTCGTATTCCCCCGGCGTGGGGGCCCTGTCCTGGCGGCCACCGCCTTCTTCTCCAGCTCCGGCCACGGTGAGCTCGGCTCACCTGGCTTAGGTAAGCCTCCTCCTCCTCCTGACTACCTAGACCTCCCTGGACTAGCCCTAATCGACTCCCTTCCCCTTTTCACCAATTTGGGATGTTAGGGTTCAGTACTGAAGAATTTCTTTAGTTTCATCAGTGATGTGGGCTCTGTGGTGCTCTAGCTAGTGTTATTCTAGCTCCTTGTGATGTGCAGTGACTCTAGGGATGGCATTTGAGCTTGATTGCTCATGTTGCAACCAAAACTCTAAACTTTGACACTTCTGTCAGTGTTGGGTTCAGGTGTTTATCTGATGCTATAGTGCTTGCTTATGTGCTACTAGTGCTTTAGCTCATACAAAAAATAGTACTCATAACAAAATAGTACTCAGTGAAAATGGCACCTTAGGGTTCAGGAATGGGTGTGTATGTGTGTTGTATAGGATTATGATGAGGTAGGTGGTCACTATAGGTGACTGCCACTTCCTCTTCTTCCTTGAGCTCACACATAACATTTTCATGGTTGTGCCCATGTGCTTGGCTCTGCTGTGGTGTTCCTCCTTGCAGGGGATGCACAGTGTTGCCAGCACTTGTGTGTGCTACCACTCTCTCTCTCTCTGCTAGAAAAAGAAATTCTAAATGAAAACCTTTGAAGATTCCTAAGCCTGCTTGGTGTAGAATTGGGCAGCACCTCCCTGTCTTGGATATATTCATAAGAGAAATTACTTTGATATATTCGATTGTAGTTCTCACATGGTTGGTTGGTTCACAAGTTGGGACTTAATTTCCATGAGTATCATCTTGTTATGAATTGCCCAAACCAGCTACTTCTTATTCTGAATTCTGGGCAGCAGACTTTATAATGTTGCTTATCAGTTACTTGCACACTTGAAACAACCACAAAGTAATAATGATGTAGGAGTATGCCTGTTGGTGTTGAGATTGTCGAAATGCTGATGTTGTTATTGGTATAATATTGGTATAATGCAGGGTTGGACAACCATGGCGCTGCATGTAGTCTAGCTAGGCATGTATGTAAGAAATACTCAATTCTGAATAATTTAATCTAGCCAAGCACTCGTTGAGTTGAAGTAACATAACGGCTTGGATGATTCATGTGTACTACTTAAAAATTCATTTAGGCTTGTTGTAGTGTTTTATCTCGTTTTCTTAATAAGCCTAAAAACAGGAAAAGTACTTGGAGCCTATTCCCTATGTTAGATATGTTAATTGTATTTAACTTGAAAATATATATGTGTATAAAACTAACTGTGTAATGACTTGTATGTGCATGGTTTTGTAATGACTTGTATGTGCATGCATAGTAACGATGCTCTGCCCCATGCAAGATGAAGAGCACCAGCTCTGATTTATTTTATTCTTCTTCCTATGCAAAGCACCTAGCTACCAACGGCAAGTAGTTTCTACAAACCGTGATTTCTCCTTTTATTTCCCACTGAAAAAAACTTTGCTCTAGTCCCCGGCCATTCTTCTCGACCTGTTTGTCTCAAACTAGGCTAGTGTTATTGTTAGCTTCTTTCTTACGTGTGACAACACATTACAGTGCTCTCAAACACACACACTCACATATCATGTTTCTTTTGCATGCAGTTTTCCCCCAAGTATAATAGTCGTGCTGCTGCTGTTCCTACGATGGCTGCGAACTGCTAGGCTCTTCTTCGACTAGTGTCGCCGCAGCCATGGTGGTGATGCTCCAACCCCCTTCGGTGAGCTCCTCTCCTACTTGTTCGCCGATGACTAATTGTATGTGCTACGCTTGCTGGTGGGTGTGGCCACTAGATTTGACCCATATTTTCCTATTTCGACCATTCTGTACAATGCAGCTAGCTGCATGACGACAATCCTGTAGCAGCGTTGCTGTCTTGGGTCATCAGCCAAGACACACACACAAGCAAGCTTGTTGTTTGTTCACTGCGTCGACAAGTGGTTGTGCCGGTGACGACGGTCGACGACATCGACACCGACACGGGGCTGCGTTGGCTGAACATTTTTGTCATTGTGATGTTACTAGAGATGTATGAGAATATCAAATTATGTGCATGTATTCAAGTTTTGTGGTTTATTCTATATTCGAATACATGCTGTGAAACAATTATTTTTCAGATTAGATTTTTTTTAATCCCTAAATAGATACTAGTGGCGCACCAAATAGAAAGGGCGCCACTAGTAGTATATTTTTTAATATTCCCAAATTATTAGCAGTGGCGCACAAAACAGCATGTGCGCCACTGGTATTCACTTACCAGTGGCGCACATTTTGTTCTGTGCGCCACTGATAACTGAGAAAGGTGCCCCACGGAGACTATCAGTGGCGCACCAAAATAGACTATCAGTGGCGCACGGGCTGGTGCGCCACTGATAAGTCATGTTACCTGTGGCGCACCGCTAGTGCGCCACAGGTAACACTTACCAGTGGCGTGAGTTTAGTGGCGCACCACTAGTGCGCCACTGATAGCATATTTTGGTGCGCCACTAATAGGCTTTTTTCTACTAGTGGAAATGCGAGCTCAGAAAGACAAGATTCCAACGGGAACGGGAGGGGGGTCGCTCAATATTACAATAGAGAGGCTACGACACACCAGATTTGTCGCCGGCGATCCCGATCATGTAAGTTCATTGCTCAACAGAAGGTTAGGTTTTCATGTTTTTGATGTTGCATTTGTGTGTTTAAATTGTATCATTCCCTTATGTGTTCTGTAGCGAAACCATACGCGAGATGTTGCAAGCTTCTAGGCGTTAGTGTTTTCTCGGATTTTCTGATATGGCATAAGAGTGATTTTAAAATGTTGCAAACACTTACATGTTTCGTTGCATTACTATTTTCAATACGTTGCACCTTTTTATGCGAGTTTGTATATCTTGTTGAACACTTTGTTTCGTAACCACTTTTTTTTGTGTTACTTTTTTTGAAATGACGCGAAACATGTTTGCACTCTTGTAACATCTTTCTGGAAAAATGCTGCGAATAAACTATTGCACATCCACCTTCTTATTGCATTACTTTTCAAAGTACCGTGAAATATTTTTCCATTTATTGTAATATTTTCTGAAAATATTGCAATTTAGTGCATTTTTTGCTATAAGGAGGATAGAGATTTTGGTTCAAAAGACGGTGAACCAGATATGGATTTCATCAACCGATTTTTCCAATAATAATTGCTGCGACTTGTTTCTCCCCAAACACGGACCACGCGAAAAACACGAATTCATTGGGCAGGAGACTTGTGTTTGGACTCGTGAAATTATTGTGGCAGGAGACGCCCAGCTGGGCCGCTGGATATTGTTTCCTTGTTTAATCGGTTACCGTAATGCTCCCGAATTCGAGTTATTCCTCGCGTACGCGCTACTGCATCCTAATTCGAATTGTCGCCGAGTAGATTCGAGCAGACATCGTAACTGTTGAACCGAATCCAAGTCCACTCCGATTTCCTCAAGAATCTTCGAGACCAAAGCCCCGCAGAGGTCTCAATATAAACGAAGCCCAAAGCCTCCTCGAGCCGTCAAGTCGTCTGCATCCAAAATCTCGACACGCGAACGAGTTCACGAATCAAAACCCTAGCAAGCAGGTAGCGGCGGCCATGGCGATCATCTCCGACATGCAGGAGGAGGAGGCATCGCCGCAGCAGCAGCAGGCGGCGGCGGCGGCGGCCGAGAAGGAGGAGAGCAAAGCGAAACAACCAAACGCCGGCAACGGACTTGACCTGGAGAAGTATTCCTGGACTCAACAGTTGCCAGAGGTCAATCTCTCTGTTCCTCTTCCTGAAGGAACCAAGTCACGCTTCGTCGTCTGTGAGATCAAGAAGGATCATCTCAAGGTCGGGCTGAAGGGCCAGCCTCCGATCATCGACGGCGAGCTCCACAAATCCGTCAAGGTCGGCGACTGTTTCTGGAGCATAGAGGACGGGAGGTACCTGTCTATACTACTCACAAAGCAGAATCAGACGGAGTGGTGGAAATCTGTGATCAAGGGTGACCCTCAAGTCGACACCCAGCGCGTGGAGCCGGAGAGCAGCAGACTTTCTGATCTGGATCCCGAGACTAGGCAAACTGTGGAGAAGATGATGTTTGACCAGCGTCAGAAGCAGATGGGTCTCCCCACAAGCGACGAGATGCAAAAGGATGAGATGCTCAAGAAACTCATGGCTCAGCACCCGGAGATGGACTTCTCGAGTGCGCGAAACTAGCTTGATCGAAGCTGCTGCTTGGACCAGAAGCAATATAATCTACAAGGATGTTGAGAAATCGCTTCTACTTAGTGCTGCATTGTTTTTAGTAGTTTCTGTTTATCCATATTATGCGTCAGTATTCTACTCATGTCTAAGTTCGTAATGGTTTGCCTAGTTTCAATTTGTAACTCCCCTGAGCCCTGTCAATGGGATACAGTGGAGAATCATAGCTATTTTACTTACTGTAATCCATTCAACCTACCTATTGCTGAACTTGTGCTTATGCAGTTAGTATTTTGGAACTTCAATCATGCAAGCTACCTGTGTTTTTTTGTGTGTTTTCCATACAAGAGTATGTATATAAATGGGCACGGCCTGCCCCTTTCAGTCTTTCACTAATGTAGATATATAGTGTAGATTTCCAATGTTTGTACTACTGGTTGTTCGTCTGCACCTACATATATGCTGATGATGAAAGTGATGAGCATCGACCCTCAGAGAGCCACAGACAGAGTAAAAAAGAAACACATGGGAAAGTAGCTTACCAACAATTCGCATAGGAGTAATTAACTTCCAACAGGTTTCTAGTTCTTACACATAACATGTCATCTTTTAACATCACTTTCATCAAACCCGACTCAGTAAAAGTTGAGCTATGGAAATTTTATATCATCACCGAGACTAACTCGACATGTCCAGTTCCTTCATACCAGCACCAAAAATTGCCAGCGCGAAGGAAATTACAAGGTATCAAATCTGTGTCGGCGTACGTCCTTGTCGCCGGAAAACTGATCAAACCAAGTCAAGGAGTGATCCACCTGGGCATGGCACTGTTGGCCTGAGCTTTCCGGCCAGACATCCAACGTAATCAAATCGCCAGTAGCCTTCCTCCATGAACCTGCTGTTCTTGAAGAAGCCGTGTGCCAGCGAAAATCTCATGAGCTTAGAAGCATCTGTGTGGCAGCTGAACCAGAGCGGAATGCCCGGCATCAGGAGAGACGACTGCACTTGGGACTGGTGAGATGCTCTGCTCCTCAGAGTGCGGTGCAGGTTCCGCATTATTCAGTGGAGTGGGGAAATGGTTTGTTCAGATAGGAGCAGCTCATGCTTGACTTGCTTCGGGGGCTCTTGGACCAACGAACGCTCTGCTCAGGACAACATGTTCCTTTGCCGAATTCTTCCGAATCAACCTGCTGCCACATTCATTTGTTTTGTCTAAGCGACGCATTTGGAGTTCAGCTTGCCTAGCTGTCAACTACAGAATCAAATAAATAGTTCAGAATTCAGCTAATTCCTTGAGAAGAAGAAAAACTAATTGCATTGGTTCGTATATCCTGCATACCAGTATGGACAGCGGGAACAATGACTGTCAGCATCTGAGCACCACAAAAATATGCTAAGGAGAAACAACGATGAATTAGCATATAGTGCACCACAACAATGGATAGAAACGGGAGAATTCCCATATGCATTCCCTGAACAGGGGAAGAAAAGGGAATGAATGACTAGCGAAATAAAACTCAACAGATTCAACCATGTAGAATCAAACTACATCATCTCTATTTAGTATTTACAGAATGAATCCACAAATATTTCAAAATAATTTCAGAGGTAGAACCAGGAAAGATGGTGTACAATGCTCCATTAAGACCCTAAGTAGATCTGAGCACTGATCCAAACATAGTATGGAATAAATCGCCATCAATCTTTCACAAAATAGACTATAAAGCTTCACTTTACCCAGTAGGAGTCGAGGTTAGCTTTTATGTTTTCTCACAATCGACTATAAAGCTTTACTCTTGGTAAAAAGTTAAGTTAACAGAAGGAGTTAAGCGATTGAAATGAAGATTGCATATAACCACATCAATTTCTCAACAGAATAAGAAAATTATGATTTAATAAAATGAAGACAAACATATGCAAAACATTTCCAATAGTATTTCTTCATCTCTGTAGTTTGTACCCCAAAAAGAAAAGAGTAGCAACACTGCAGCTGTGTTTAGTAGTCATGACTCGTTTGTTGCAGAATGATTATGTTGTCATGACCTCACAGCAGTGTTCAGGTGAAAGAAACTAACCGCCACCATCCACAACAAATGTGTGTTGCAATAAAAGGATTCCCCGAGTGAATTAACAAATCTAAAAAGAGATGACATAAATCCATCTCCACTTTTGAAAGTATATATCCTTAATGATTTCACTATTGACTGGATATCAAAAATAGGATATGGACAGACATTCAGGATCATGACAAATCGAGCCAGAAGCAAAAGTTGCAATACATCTAAGATTTCCTAGAGAGAAATAAACACAGAACAGGTTTTAGATATTAAATACATTAATGGAGGTTCACAAAACGATCATAATATCCATGTCACAGTAGTACAACTACATGGGCTACTAGCAGCTATTACTACATACAAGTACACGAACAAAAGATGAGTACTAAGTTAACTGCAATAGGGAGCCAAACAAAGGCAGGGCATGAGTACACTCAAGCACCAACAGAATATATCACGACTCCATGAATGAGTACCCATGTCACTTCTGCCCGAGTTCAAAAGCCCACTCCAGTAACATCAGATAACTGCGAATAAACTGCACTAAGCAAAATTTTTAGCGCCCATCTGCCAATAGCTCTGAGTACAAGGGAACATATGGAAGATAACAAGTCTTGCTCCAATGAATTTTAACATCCCGTCCAAGTTGACATAAAGAACGCAGCTCCCTGGTATCCATGTCATATGACATTATTGTCTCCTCATACCGACAGACTAGAAAAACCAAACTGCGGTCAGGGTGGATTGATAAAACACTATAACCAGCCGCATATGCTGAGTACTCTGTTCCAAACAGCTGCAAGTGGCTGATCTTGTGCTTCAAAGTCAAATTTTCACTACTGGGGTCCTCAAGAACCCAGATTGATAGTTCAGAATCACCTTTATGTGCAAAATACAACTGTCCTTGTGATAGACAGATTTCATAATAAGGGTAGCCACGACATTCTGGCGTAGGAAGAGGAATGACTTTCCAATTATTTTCCTCCACGTCAAGAGCTACCAGTTTATGATCAAACACACATAGATATAGCACCCCCATAAACAAGACGCTTTTTGACCATGGGGCTGTCACTATGTCATAGCCAACCCAAGCATCGGCCTTGTGGCTCCAAACTCCAGTTTTGGATGAGTAGATCACCACCGCAGCAATGCTTCGATTTGGGTCAATATAATCGCCATTAACCCAATCTATCTCGTCTACGAACTCGCAAACATGGAAGTGGGAGGAGACTGCCGGATCGAACGCCAAGTGAACATCCGCCTCGCTAGACCAATCGGTGCCAGGCACAACCACCCATTTCTCAGTGGCAGAGTTGCAGACAACATAATCCAACTTCTTGGGATCATTTTGCCTACAAAAGGAGCAAAGGAGTAGGCCATTGCAGCAGTCCCTGATGGTAAGTGCGTCGAATCTGGGCAGGAACGATAGCGATGGGTCGACAAGAGGGTCAAATTTCCCAGATATGTTGGTAAAATAAGAATCCAACTTGAAGAAGCCGTAGCTTTCGTAGAAGAAACCGATGAGGGACTGTGGCATCTTCTTGTGGTGGTAGGGATGGGAGATGAGGTCACGCCAGCGTGTGCAGACGCACTTGCAGCAGCAGGTGGACTTGTAGGGCATGCGCGAGATAATGTCGGCGAGGATGTCGTCTGTGAGCCTGGCCGTCGGGTCACCCCTCACGGAGGCCACTCGCATGGAGACCTCGGCCATCGCGTGGATACAAGAAACGGCCAATCTGCAGATCAGTGGTGGAGGTATTAGACTCTAAGAAAAGTAATCAATCATATATATGCAGATATCATGTAGCATGTGTTGAAGTTCATGTACTTCAATCTAGCCATCAGGCGTATTACAAAAGACTACAGGTCAACATCAACATGGCAAATTAAAATCAGTCATATTCCCGTTGGTTCTTTCAATGGTTGGTACTGTACTTATTACAGAAGCAGCTCAAGAAGGTGTACAAAACGGTGAGGTATGAGCTAACTCAAGGTTTTAGTTGCTCAATTAACTGCAGCTGCTGTAGTTCATACACAAAAGCTCTACACAAGTCGTATTACCATGTAGACTAGTGAGTGGACTCCTAATTAGAACGAAATGAATGGTTGGCCGCTACTCTGATCCAAGGAGGGTGAGAGACAGAGCTCTAATCTGGGCCTGGGCTCTAGAAACTCACAGCTCTAATCTGGGCCTGGGCTCTAGAAACTCACACCTTGCATACTTGATATCATCATGAACTACACAAACAATTTGCATACCCAGCCATTGGATCCCTAATTATCCACCAGATCCAATTCAATTCACTAGGAAAGACACAGTTGTTAGAGAAACAGGAGAGGCGCCTCACCGGGAGCAGCAGGTTGGGGAGGTGAAGTGCAGCAGCAGCAGGATGGGCACGTCGCCGCCGTCTTTTTCTTCGCGGACACCAGCAGCGGCTTGAGAGGCAGGCGCTGCAGTGCAGACAGTGCCTCGTGTACGGGGGTGGACTGGGTAGGAGGAGAGAAGATGGAGGAGGTGGGGGAAGCCGGTGGAGGAGAGCTTGTGCGGTGGCGTCGATCTACCTGCTGCTGCTTCGCTTCTCGGGGCGAAGCCGGCACGCACACACGATCTGGTAATGGGGCTTGCGAGGTGGCGGAATCAGGAAGAGAGAGTAGAGAATGATGAGAGAGAGAGAGATGAAGGGGAAGGGAACAGAGGCATAGAGCAGAGCGAACTGAAGAAATGTTCAAACCGCTCCGCGACACTTGTTGTGCGAAATGTGAAAATCAAAACATTGCACCTACAGTAGGAAATACTCCAGTAAACTTTGCAAACACTTGGTTCTTTTGTAAGGAAAACTCAGGAATTAACAGAACAGAGTAAGCGACATGGTATGGCCAACGGACGATATCAAGGCAGCAAACTGGGTTCTGATTTCTGAAACTTTCTTCAGAGACAAGTTCACCGTACGTACGCACATGTTCGTAACAAGCAGATCATTGTACAGCTATTTATTTCGTAGGTATTTTTTTGTACTGTAAAATTGTTCAGGGTGGTTTCAGTTAGGTTTAGAAGGTATGGTTTACCAATCTGCAGATCAGTGGTGGAGGGGATTAGATTCTAAGAAAAGACATCAATCATATATATGCAGATATCATGTAGCATGTAGTGTTGAAGTTCATGTACTTCAATCTAGCCAACAGGTGTATTACAAACTACTACAGGTCAACATGGCAAATTGAAATCAGTCATATATTCCCCTAGGTTTTTTCAAGGGTCGGTACTGGATTATTTTTAGAGATTTAAAACTATGCATACTAAGATCCACATTTTTGTGAAGCTCAGAATACAAAGTATTTCTAATTTATCTTTTTGCAAATTTGTAGGCTAAACCATTGGCAACATCTTGAATTGTTTTTCAAATTTTTTAAAACTCATAAATATGATTTTCAAATATTTTTAAATGGCAGAAATCTCCACTCCACAAGCCACAAGCGCAAGCGGAAGGCCATTCATAGATAGATATAGAGATATAGAGGAAGAAGCATTTTGGTTCCCGATTCATATGCTCCTGTTATTTCTTTAAAAAAATATAAAAACACTTTAAAAAAAGTCAAAAAAGATTGGGCACAAACATATAGAAATTGTGACACATATTTTATCTTTTTTCACAGACCACAAAAAATATCATTTCCTTTCAAAATTTTGCACGAACGTTGTAAACTTATATTTGTGCCAAATTTTTCAGATTTTTTGGAAATATTTTCATACTTTTCTAATTTTGAAAACAATAACAGGAGCATATGCACCCAGGAGGCAAAGTGGATTTCCGGATGTAGTATTATCTATCATGTATTCATGTTCGTCTCCACAAACAACACAAACAATGCTCCTTTCTTCCAACCCCTCCACCCGAACAACACATTACGATAGCATTATCAACCAAGACAAATTATTTACAAATGACATCCGCATTTGCTCGACAACACCCACAGGCGAGGGTGAGCTTAGATACAGCCAGCCAGCCATGGGTGTGTGCTGCTGCTCAGTATCTTGGTTGCTAGGTCTGATGGTTTTAGGAAACTGTGGCACTCTAGTCCCCAGCTGCTGAAATTCTTCTCCGTTGACCGTGAAACTGGCACCGGTAGAAGCTGCAAGCCATGAGAAGCACGTATTAGAGTTGTAAGATATATCAGGGGCGGACTTACGTTCAAAGACTGGGGTCAATTGACCCCGGTGACTTTCGAAAATGCTTAAAGAAATAGTGTGTACGTTAATCTAATGACACCATTGATCTAGTATACTCAAGGTGAAACCATAATACATGACCCCGGCGACTGATTTTTCTGGGTCCGCCCCTGAGATATATATCGGAGAAATTTGGTCATTGCGAGAACCGATGTTCGATTTCATGTCCTTACCTTCCTTCCATGCTGACAACAGTTACAGTGTTCTTCTCGTGGCTGAATGCGACCTGCCAGCAACAGTGGGAATTCCAATTAGAATAAGCAATTAGCAAACTTATTTCTCTCTGAAAGATAACAAAATTACCTAGTTGAAGTTTTTTAGATTAGTTCTATGCAGTTCCATGAAAGGGTTTTACCGAAAAAGTAATCCTAGTTATTTGGATTTAGATTATATGTTAAGTTCCATAATGAGATTTCAGAAAATGCAAGACATGGTAAGGCACTTAGACAACATATGCAAATGGAAAATTACGGATTGTAGCACCCTGGTGTATGTAGCAGGCAGAGGCAGCCCATAAACGCTAAACCTCGAGTTAGGGGTAACCAGCTAAACTACAGAAAAGGCACGACTCACCAATTGCTAGCCTGAAACATACAACTTTTGCACTTGAAACAGGAGGCCTTTATATGAGTTAGCATTAAACAAATTGTTTCATAGTAATTACAGAATACAGAAAATCACAGAGGAATGCAAACCTTGCTCTGAGTCTGAGCTATCCGATCAGTCTAATACAAATGTGGGATGCATCCCCCTAGTAAAGAAACAACTGCAACCAAATAGTTCTAATAGTATTTCTTCAGTCTTTGTAGTTTGTAGCAAAACAAAAACTGAAAAGAGTAGCAAAACTGCACCTCGGTTTAGTAGCCATGACACCTTTGTTACTGAATGATTATTTCAGGTGGAAGAAACCAACCGCTATCATTTACTAGAAATGTGTATTGCAATAAATGGATTATCCGATCGGATTAAGAAATCTAACAAGATATTACATAAATCCGTTTCCACCTTTGAAATGTATAAATATCCTTAAGCATTTCACTATTGACTGAATATCAAAAACAGGATACGGACAGACATTCAGGATCATGACAAATCAAAAAAACGAGAGCAAGATGCAAAAGTTGCAATGCATCTAAAATTTCCCAGAGAGAAATAAGCAGAGAACAAATTTTAGATATTAAACACATTAATAGTGGTTCAACAAAGCAATCATAACATCCACGATTACAGTAGTACAACTGCATGGGCTACTAGCAGCCATGGCTAAATACAAGTACAGAAACACAAGTCAGTCACTTAGCTAACTGCAATAGAGAGCCAATCAAAGGAAGGATATGAGTGCACTCAAGCACCAACAGAAGACTCCAAAAAGGCGTACCCATGTCACTTCTGCCCGAGTTCAAATGCCAACTCCACTAACATCAGATAACTGCGAAGAAACTACACCAAGCAAGACTTTTACTGCCCATCTGCCAATAGCTCTGAGTACAAGGGAACATATGGATGATAACGAGTCTTGCTCCAACGAATTTCACCATCCCGTCCAAGTTGACATAAAATACGCAACTCCCTGGAATCAATGTCGTATGACATTAGTGTCTCCTCGTACAGACAGACTAGAAAAAACAAACTGCGGTCAGGGTGGATTGAGATAACACTATAACCATCCGCATATGCTGAGTACTCTGTTCCGAACAGCTGCAAGTGGCTGATGTTGTGCTTCAAAGTCCAATTTTCACTACTGGGGTCCTCAAGAACCCAGATTGATAGTTCAGAATCACCTTTATGTGCAAAATTCAGCTGTCCTTGTGATAGACAAATATCATAAGGGTCGCCATGGCATTCTTGCGTAGGAAGAGGAATGACTTTCCAATTATTTTCTTCCACGTCAAGGGCTATAAGTTTATGATCAAAGGCACATTGGTACAGTACCCCCTTAAACAAGACGCTTTTCGAACAGGAGGGTGTCCCTATTTTATAGCCGCTCCAGGAATCGGCCTTGTGGCTCCAAACTCCAGTTTTCGATGAGTAGATCACCACCGCAGCTATGCAATCATTTGACTCAATAGAATCCTTATTAAACCAAAATTGGTAATCTACGAACTCGCACGCATGGAAGTGGGAGGAGACAGCTGGATCGAACGCCAAGCGAACATCCCCCTCACTAGACCAGTTGGTGCCAGGCACAAGCACCCATTTCTCGGTGGCTGGATTGCACACAACGTAATCCATCTGATCATTCAGGTTACTGGTGGAGCAGAGAAGTAGACCATTGCAGCAGTCCTGGATAGTAAGTCTCTCGAATCTGGGCAGGAACGATAGCGAGGGGTCCTGGATGGTAAGTCTCTCGAATCTGGGCAGGAACGATAGCGAGGGGTCGACGAGAGGATCAAATTTCCCAGATATGTTGGTAAAACAAGAATTCAACTTGATGAAGGAGCAGTAGTTTTCGTAGAAGAAGCCGATGAGGGACTGTGGCATCTTCTTGCGGTGGTAGGGGTGGGAGATGAGGTCACGCCAGCGCGTGGAGACGCACTTACAGCAGCACGTGGACTTGTATGGCACACGTGATATAATGTCGGCGAGGATGTCGTCAGTGAGCTTGGCCGTCGGGTCGCCGCTCATGGAGGCCACTTGCATGGAGACCTCTGCCATGCCTGTGGATGCAAGAAACGGCCAATCTGCAGATCAGTGGTGGAGGGGATTAGGCTCTAAGGAAAGACATAAATCATATATATGAAGATATCATGTAGCATAAGTTGAAGTTCATGTACTTCAATGTAGCCATCAGATGTATTACAAAAAACTACACGTCAACATGGCAAATTAAAATCCGTCATACTCCCGTTGGTTCTTTCAAGGGTGGGTACTGGATTATTACCGCGGCTGCTGGCACAGAGTTAGCCGATGCAGTTCAACAAGGTGTACAAAACGGCGAGGTATCAGCTAACTCGAGGTTTTAGTTGCTCAAATAACTGCAGCTGAGTCTAGTTCATACACAAGTCGTATTACCATGTAGATTAGTGAGTGGACTCCTAATTAGAAGTAAATGAATCGTTGGCCGCTACTCTGACCCAAGGAGGGTGAGAGACAAAGCTCTGTTTTGGGCCTGGGCTCTAGAGAATCACACAATATAAATTTGTCATTTTCCCCACCACAATCATACTTGATATCATCATGAACCAAACACACACAATTTTTCATACCTAGCCATTGGATCCCTAATTATCACAGATCCAATTCAATAGGAATAAAAGACAAAAATGTTAGAGAAACAGGAGAGGGACCTCACCGGGAGGGGAGCAGCAGGATGGGGACGTCACTGGGCTCGGTTAGGTGCAGCGGCTTGCAAGGCAGGCGCTGCAGTGCCTCGCATACGGGGGCGGACTGGGTAGGAGGAGAGAAGAGGGCGGCGGTGGGGGAAGCCGGTGGAGGGGATAGTGCGGCGGCGTCGATCTGCTGCTGCTGCTCCGCTGCTGGGGGCGGCGGTTGGACCTAGTGCGTGGAAGGGAGGGGGCGCCGCAGAAGATCGATCTGGTAATGGGGTTTGCTCGGGGACGGGGGTGTGCAGGGGCGGTGACGGCGAAGCGGGACAGTGGCGGCGGAATCAGATGAAAGGCATTTCAGAGAAGCAAACTGGGGGTTCAGTTCTGATTTCTGGAACTTTCTTCAGAGATTTCGTGGGATGTTTGGGGCTACTGTACTGTACAGTCTCTACCACTGAACATATGTTTTTTTAAAGCACTCTACGCAGGAGACAAGTTCAAACATGTGCGTAACAAGCAGATCATGATACACCATTTTTCTCGTATTACATTTTCCCCCCTCCTGTATATCATGTGCGTAATGCCGAGAGACTATTGAAAGCAAAGCGAAGGTTATTGTTCAATAGTTGTTGCCGGTAATTAAAGGAACAACGGATCGGGTATCTTAGCAAAGCAAAGGTACGTAGCGCTCCAATCCTCTCCTTAAACTTTTATTACTAGGCCCGTGCTGAGCGTCCTCCGGAGGATCAACCCGATCCTCCGCCTCGCGCGTCGTTGGATTTAGGCGTTGGACGCCATCTGATTAAACTCGCTCGGTCAACCAGTCTTCCCCGAAGAAACTAATCACCACCGCTGCGCCTCCCATGGCATCCGCATCTACGTCACTCCTCCATAAACCACGGCCACCGCCGGAGAAGATGGCCGTCGCAGCTTCGCCGAGGTAGCAAACATGCCCCAGCCCCCACCACTCTCCCTCCCCTGAACGTCCCCCATGGCTTCCGAGACTCCGTCGCTCCTCCCGGAACCACGACCACCGTCGGAGAAGATGGCCGTTGCAGCTCTGCCGCCGCTAGGGGAGACCCTCGTTCCAGCAGCAGCGTTATGGTTTGCAGCACCGGCATCGGCGGCTCGCAGCACGCCGCGGGAGTCGGTGCCTCCTTGTAGCAGCGGCATCCGCAACTTCCAACACCGCGCATCACCGTATGCAGCACCGACGTTGGTGGCTTGCAGCACCACCGACAGGAGGCGGCGCCGCCTTGTAGCAATGGCATCTTGGGCTTCCAGCACTGTGCGTTGGCATTTGCAACACCTGCGTCAGCTGCTTGCAGCACCGCCTGTGGGTGGCGGCGCCGTCTTGCAGCAGAAGCCGCCGTGTCCGCCCCGGCGCGGCCTCCAGCATGCCCCGCGCCTCTCCAGCAACTCGGCCGGGCCACGACACGGTACTCTGTGGATGTGCCCTCGACGTTGAGTCCCTCCGCGTCAAGACCGGCTAGGCGCTCGCCATCACCAGCTGCACCGCCTCCTCGCCAGTGATGACAAATACTCCTCCGCCACCACCGCAATTGCCAAAGACGAGGAGAGGCGTCGCGGCAGCCCGGAGTCCCCGTGCTTGCTCTCTCCATCGACCTCCCACGCCGACGCGTTCCTCGGCGCGCTCTTGGGGATGTCCCCGAAGGTGATGGTCGTGACGGAGCGGTTCGTGGAGGCGCTCAACTACTACGCGACGCTGTTCAACTGCCTGGAGCTGGAGGTCGGCGCGGCGCGCGGGTCCGTGGAGCGAGCGCAGGTCGAGCGGTGGCTCCGCGGCGAGGAGAAGGGTGTCTTCTTCCTCTGCTGACGCCTGACAGGACCGAGCCCTCTTCTCCGTCTCCTTTTGGCGCGGCCTCCGCTTCGACTGATCCGCCGTCCTCCGGGAGCCAGTGGACATTACTAGCTAGCTAGGCTTTTCACCTGGCGCGTTGCGTCGGGGAAAGTTTGAATTAGACTGAACTTGCTGCATGCGTATCCGTGTGTTGTGTCTGTTCATAGTTTGCCTTCCTGCTCTGGTTCAGATTAATGCCTAGATTTTAGCATGAACGATGATAAATCGATCTGCCAATTGATTGGATTCAAGGTTTGGTTCATCGATCTATCTACCAATCTGTCCGTCAATCTCTCCGATCAGTCGGATCGTACTGGAGTGGGCAGGTAGAATTCGGTGAAAAGGGATGATCTACGCGATCAGATCAGTTCCACGAAGCATCTTTCTGTTATGCACAGTTTTGCAGGGGGTTTCTTTGCAAAACTACCAGCGTGGTAAAACTGCCACGTGTCAAGTTTTGGTTGGATTTGTATTAAATTGCACGGGATGGACAAGTTTGTGTACCATCTGATCACACTTTGCAAGTTTTTGTATGAATGTGCACCTAATGAACAAGTTTATGTATGAATGGTGCAATTAGCTCTTCTTATTTAGTAAAGTGTTGAGCACAAATAAAGCATATAGCAGTACCTTTTGTGACATTATAAATCGCGGCGCCTGCATAGCTGATTGTGCCTCCGATGGAGGACATGTTGATGATGCTGCCTCCTCCTGCAACGGAGGCGTTAAGCAGAAGAGGCCGTGCGAGCTGGCTGAGGTGGAAGGTCGACTCCAAATTAGTGGCCATCAAACGCGAGTACTCATCCGCTGTGCATTCCGCAGCCGCCTTGATGAACAATTGCCCCGCATTGTTTACCTGCATGCATGCATGGAGTTACACAAAAATTACGAACATTTGTATCTGTCGCCGCCTTCACATTTTTTTTCCTAGAATACGAATAGCAAAGAAGGGATCGGTGACAAAATCTTACGAGTATATCGAGCTTGCCGTCGAAGGTTTCTTTGACCGTTTCCATGAGCTTCTCCCTCTCGGCACGCACAGAGACGTCGCAGACGGAGACGGTGACTCGCATGTTCTTCTCCTCCCACCGCCGCCGGCTGTCCTCTAGCTCGGCTGCGTTCCTGGAGCAGGTGTGCACCCGCGCCCCAAACCCGGCGAGCTCCTCAACTATGGCATGACTATATGCGCGGAAACAAGCAGCAGCGTGAGTATACATACAATCTCAGTGTACACGCCCAAGGCACAGAACTAAAAGATTTGCTGATGTGCGTACCCGATTCCTTTGCTGCCGCCAGTGACGAGCGCCGTCGTGCCGGCGAGGCTCCACCGTTCCTCTCTGCTCAGCTCGGCCGCCATCTCTCTTTTGGAAGACAGGCAAAATCGATACGGTGGTCAGCTAGCCTAGGTGTTGAATGTTAAAAAGAAGCCACAAACATTGAGAGGGACAATATAAGCACAGAGAGATTGTTGTACTGGTCTCAGTCGCAGGGCCCAAGAGGTGGATGCAAAACACAACAAGAAAACTAGGACTTTTGTTGGTACGTTTTAGTCATCCAAAAAATAAAGAACCAACTGGTACGGGCCATTGAATGGGGAACAAAATTCTTGATGAAAGCGGCTGATTTGAGAGGCCTGCAGTGACTGTTTGTGACGTCCTTTTTTTTGACCAAAAATTCCACGCGTTCATTCAACAAGATCAAAGATACAGACACCACACACGCGTAACCCTACTAGCTAGAACCAGCCGGAAGCACAGGTGTCCAGGCACATATGCAGAAAGGACCTCCGAAAAGAAAAAAATACAAAGAACACCTTGGAGGCCCCTGCACAGAAAAGACCCAACGCCCGCCGTCAACCTCCGCCGCCGCCGGAGCACCACCAGATAGAAGAAAGACGGGAGACCTTCACGCCCAGATCCGGAGAACACCATCGCACTACTAGGAAATAGGCTTTCTGTGGCGCACCATTTTTGCATTCTGTGGCGCATGGTGGGTGCGCCACAGTTAGCTCGCAACTAAAACATATTTCTGTGGCGCACCCCCAGATGCGTCACAGAAAACCACAATTCTGTGGCGCACCACTACCCCATGCGCCACAGATTTTTTTTTTTGAATTTTAAATAAACCACTAGATCTGGATTCTCAAAAAATTAAAAAAAAATCAGAAAATGAAATTTTTTGGAAAACCCTAAATATTTGAATTTTTTGAACATTTTTAACACTCCAAGCATATCTCAAATGATAACTGGCCAGTAGGTCACCCATCCTTAAATTGCTCCAACTCAAGCAAGCTTAACTTCTAAGTTCTATTTAATTCAGCTACCCTTATGCCATTCAAGTTCTTATTGATAATAGTATCATATCAACCCTCTTAACCATTGTGTATATATGTGTTTTTAAAATTAAATACAAAATCAAAAACTTCAAAAGTTTTAAAAGGAAGTTCAAAAATCCAAAAAAATTCAAAAAATCTCAAAAAAATTCAAAAAATCCCAAAAAAATAAAAAATTCAGAAAACTTCAAAAAATCCAAAAATTTAACAAACCCAAAAAATTTGAAATTTTTTGATTTTTTTTTATTTTGTAGAAGAAATTGAGCTCGGTTTTTTCTCAAGTTTTTTTTGATATATTAAACGCATTTTTTCGACATCGTATGCAAAAGTTATGGCCGTTCAAACTTTTTTTTCTAGTTTTTGCAAAAAAGGTCAAAATTCACATTTCAAAAAAATTATACCTACTAGACACTAAAACCTAACTATATCTCACAGGATTTTATTTTTTGAAGGTTTTATCATTTTCTTTTCTTGTTTGCAAAACTGAAAAGGCGATCCACGTGGGGTGGTGGGTGGGTGGGTGGGATCCGATTTTTTTTAAAAAATCTGTGGCGCATGGGGCCTGGTGCGCCACAAAAGTTCGGATTTGCGCCACAGAAGTTGCCTTTCTTTCTGTGGCGCATCCCAACCCATGCGCCACAGAAAGGTCAAATTCGGTGGCGCATCTGGCCCATGCGCCACAGAAAGGTCAAATTCTGTGGCGCATCTGTCCCGTGCGCCACAGAAAGGTCAAATTCTGTGGCGCATCTAGCCAAAAAGTAGGCATTCAGTGGCGCATGGGACCTCCATGCGCCATAGAATGTGAAACTTTCTGTGGCGCACCAGCTTAGGTGCGCCACAGAATCTTTTTTTGTGGCGCACGGCTCAATGGTGCGCCACAAAATGTGGATCCACATAAAGGCAGTTTCCTACTAGTGTCGCAGGCAAGCTGCTTTCCGAGACGCATCAAATGATCCGCCGCACGCAGCTAGACCGAGTTGAGGAGAATGTGGCACATCGGCCGGGGACACGCCCTATTCCCGCCGGATCCCGGTACCGCCGTCTTCATCCGAAGTCGGTCGAAGAAGATGCCCCATCCTCTCTTCCTACGTATTCACCGACTTCGCCAACCATGAACCAACAAACCGGCGCCAGAACAACCACACCCCAGCAATGACCGCCGGCGACGCCATCCGAAGAGACGACGCCCGCCGGCCAACTGCCTCTTGTACAAAATCTCACAGTCTTTGTGATGGCGTCGGAGCAGGCACCATCGCAGCGGGGAGGAAGACGGAAAACAAAATCCGAAGGTGAGGTCGCCGCCGCTGCCTCACCAGCCTCACCTCGAAACCCTAGGCTCACCGCACCCGCAAAACGGCGAGCAAACCAGGCCGCCGGCTCCTCGACTCCACTTTGTGGAGCGTCATCGCGGTGGGGGTGGAGTTGCAGCAAACTTATTGGATGCGGCGCCGCCACCACCACCCAGACGGGGCCAGCCAAACCCCTATTCCTACTATCTACACATCGGCTAGATCAGAGCATGAAGTGTTCAGTGACGACTGGGCGTATGATTTTTTTTAAACTACGACTGGGCGTTTGATTTTTTTTTAAACTACGACCAGGCATCTCTAGAGGGCCTTTTTTGGTTGTCCTTTTGGACTTTTGGCCCATTTTTTAGGGTTACACATGAATTTTATTTACTATCTGATGCTTGGTATAATGGGCCGCCAACAATGGACTACACTAGGATATGAGTTATTTTATTTAGTCTCTAATCGAAATCTCTAAGAAAAAGTTCTCTCTGCATGCCACAAGTCACAAGAGGAAATAAAATGGGGATGAGGATGAGAGAGAGGGACACGTGAGGGTGGAAGTACTAAGATTTTTTTTTTTAGAAAAAGGAAATTTTAAAACGAAATATCTTTAGAACCGCTCATCCGAATTACGAACCATTTTCGCCGTTGCGCTACTCACATCGAGATTTTCAATACTACATCTCATGTTGATTGGGCCTTGACGAATTTTGTTCCGTACTTGTAAAACGTGCTTCATGGTAGTTCGGGTTTTAGTTTGTTTGTATTTTATGTTTTTAGTATGTGCAAAATACAGATGTCCTTGTGATAGACAAATATCAGAAGGGTCACCATGGCATTCTTGTGTAGGAAGAGGAATGACTTTCCAATTATTTTCTTCCACGTCAAGGGCTATAAGTTTATGATCGAAGGCACACTGATACAGCACCCCCTTAAACAAGACGCATTTGGAACAGGGAGGTGTCTCTATTTCATAGCCGCTCCATGCATCGGCCTTGTGGCTCCAAACTTCAGTTTTGGACGAGTAGATCGCCACCGCAGCAATGCAATAATTTGGGTCATAATCTTGGTTAACCCAAAATTGGTAATCAATGAACTCGCACAGATGGAAGTGGGAGGAGACAGCAGGATCGAATGCCAAGCGAACATCCGCCTCGCTAGACAAGTCAGTGCCAGACACAACCACCCATTTTTCAGTGGCAGGGTTGCACACAACATAATCCGACTGCTCGAGATCATTCTTCCTACAGAAGGAGCAAAGGAGTAGGCCATTGCAGCAGTCCATGATGGTAAGTCCGTCGAATCTGGAAAGGAACGATAGCGATGGGTTGACGAGAGGGTCAAATTTCCCAGTTATGTTGGTAAAAGAAGAATTCAACTTGAAGGAGCCGCAGCTTTCGTAGAAGAAGCCGATGAGGGACTGTGGTATCTTCTTGCCGTGGTAGGGGTGGGAGATGAGGTCACGCCATCGCGTGCAGACGCACTTGCAGCAGCAGGTGGACTTGTAGGGCACTCGCGAGATAATGTCGGCGAGGATGTCGTCGGTGAGCTTGGCCGTCGGGTCATCGCTCACGGAGGTCACTCGCTTGGAGACCTCCGCCATCCCGTGACTGCAAGAACTGCCAATCTGCAGATCAGTGGTGGAGGGATTAGACTCTAAGAAAAGACATCAGTCATATATACTTAGATATCATGTGGCATGTGTTGAAGTTCATGTACTTCAATCTAGCCATCATATGCTTTAAACTACAGGTCAAAATGGCAAATTAAAATCAGTCATTTTCCCGTAGGTTTTTTCAAGGTTGGGTACTGGATTATGACAGAAGCAGTTCAACAACGTGTACTTCAATCTAGCCATCAGGTGTATTACAAAAAACTACAGGTCAACACTGCAAATTAAAATCAGTCATATTCCCGTTGGTTCTTTCAATGGTTGGTAATAGAGAAGCAACTCAACAAGTTGTACAAAATGGTGAGGTATCAGCTAACACAAAGTTTTAGTTGCTCAAATCGCTGCAGCTGCCCTAGTTCATACACAAAAGCTCTACACAAGTCGTATTACCATGTAGACTAGTGAGCGGACTCCTAATTAGAAGGAAATGAAATAATGAATCGTTGGCCGCTACTCTGATCTGCACACACGGCAATACCAACCGGAGCTGCAGTCAAGGAGGGTGAGAGACAGATCTCTGATTTGGGCTTGAGCTCTAGAAACCCACACAATATAAATTTGTCATTTCCCTCACCGTAATCATACTTGATATCATCATGAACCACACAAACAATTTGCGTACCTAGCCTTTGGAGCCCTAATTATCCACCAGATGCAATTCAATAGGAATAAAAGACACAAATGTTAGAGAAACGGGAGAGGGGCCTCACCGGGAGCAGCAGGTTGGGGAGGTGAAGTGCAGCAGCAGGATGGGCTCGGTTAGGTGGTGGCCGGAAGACGCCGCCTTTCGCTTCGCCGACACCAGCAGCGGTTGGGAGGCAGGCAGTGCCTCGCGTACGGGGGCGGACTGGGTAGGATGAGAGAAGAGGGCGGCGGTGTGGGAGAGAGGTGGCGGCGGCGTCGATCTGCTGCTGCTTCGCTTCTGTGGGCGGCGGTTCCACCTAGTGCGTGGAAGAGAGGGGGCGCTGCAGATCGATCTGGTAATGGGACTTGCTCGGGGACGGCCGGACGGCGGTGTGCAGAGGCGGCGAGGCGGGACAGAGAAGCAAACTGGGTCTGTGGGTGTTACTAACACTGTGCAAACACGTTTTTTTTTTTTTTTTTTTGAACAGGGGAAAGGCGGAAAGGCCCACAAGGGCAACTAGGTTAGTAATCATCTAAGCTTGATTTGTTTTCTCTTAAGCACTCTACGCAAAGAGACAAAGTTCAAATACGTGTGTAACTAGCTCTAGAAGATCACGATACATCGAACTATTACATTTTTTCCCTCTGCTATATGAGTTTATCATCGCGGGAGTATCAATTTCGGAAGGGGGCATTCCATGGTCAAGAACATCGGAGATAATAGCACATTAGTACTAGTTACATGCCAAATTTACGGAATGGTACAACTCGATGTCACGATAGCATTTACATAGGAGTATCACATGTTGCCAAAAAAATTTTAGAAAACCCAAATCCCAGTATGATGCGGTTTAGATAGCCGTTCTGACATCATTGGCCCACCTATGTTGCAAGTAGGGCCCACTTGTCGGTCTAATTAAAAATTAAAATTCTAAGAAAATAAAAAATCTCTATTTCCATTTTTTCTTTCACCCCCGTTGACCATCGTCTTCCCCTCCCGACCGAAGTCACCCCCCCCCCCCCCTCCCGGGTGCAGCGTCTAGTGGACGAGCGGCCGGGCGCGCGGCGATCGAGAGCACGGCGGTGCCGGGAGCGTGGGTGCCTGGAGCGCCGGAGCGCGGCGGTCAGGAAGGGAGCGTGCCGGCCGAAAGCGCAGCGGCGCAACTAGCGCTTCATTTATTTGATATTTCATTTTTTATTCATATTTTTTATTTTCTCTGTTTTTATTTTCTTATTGGATGCACAAGTGAGACCCACTGTCATATTAGGTGTTAATTCTCCTGACAGACGGGACCGGGGTGTCAGACCACTGTCAATTTGTATCAGACCGTGATTTGGGTTTTCTAAGAAAATTTGAGTAAACAATGTGATATGTAAATGCTATTGCGACGTCCGACTTGTACCATTCCGGTAATTTGACATGAAAGCTAGTAGTAGTGCGCTATTATATCTCGCTACATATATCGCACAAGAAACGTCTGCTCGGTGGCATTCATAGATAGACATAGAGTTGTATTATTATTATCTATCATGTTCGTCTGCACAAACAAGACTCCTTTCTTCCAACCCCTCTACCCGAACAACACACATTAGGATGACGTCATCAACCAAGACAGATATTTACAAACGACATCCGCATTTGCTCGACAACACCCACAGGCGAGGGTGAGCTTAGATACAGCCATGGGTGCATACTGCTACTTAGTATCTTGGCTGCTAGGTCTGATGGTTTAACGAGACGGGAAACAGAAAAGTACCTCGGTGCTTTCATCTCGACAGGAAAGAACATTTGAAACAGAGAATAGGAAAGAAGTGAAAAACCTCAAGGAAAAAAGAGAGCATCTTGGTTTTTTGTAAATCCCGTTGATCAAATGATCAGCAACGTTCGCCAAGGTTACAGTCAATAGAGTCTGAATTATCCAACCTTAAGCATCCAACCTTAAACATATTTTTTCCCAAATCACTAGACTAATCCCATCAGCTTTGCATCGCAGTTGTGACACAATTTAAGATGTATAGCCACAAGCCCACAACCATGTCTTCAGCGGCCACACGCCAAGAAGAGGACACCTGAAGCAGCATTCACTCTCTCAATGAGCCGAACCCTCCAAAAGCCATAATAGCAGCAACATCCAGGATTAATGTCCTCAGGTTCATTCTGACCAGGCTTTCTTTTCTTTCAAAACAATTTGTAACTAATTCTCAACAGCCCTAAGAACTGTGAACCCTATGTCTTTGAATTTGAACGGAAAACGGTAGTAGAAATAGGCTAAGATATACTCCCTCCGTTCGTAAAATGATGTCTTAACTTTGTCTAAATTTATATGTATCTAAACATAATTTAGCGTGTAAATACATACAAATTTCGGTTAGATTGAGACATCCTTTTGTGAACGGAGTGAGTACATGCACGTAGACACTTACCTTCTTCCCTTTTTGTTGACACTTCCCGCCTCCCCTATTGATATTCTTTTACTCTTCTCTTGTCCAAACTTGTGAACCAGAAAAAAAGGGTAAATTTAACTTATCGACGGCGGCCTCGCAGAGAATTCATCGGGGTGCCTTACAGCAAATCAAATAAAAGAAAAGGAAAATTGACATTCAATAAGGTAACTATGCATAGACATTTCCTCTAATTTGAACATCTCCTGAACATGCGGGCACAAAATGTTAGCCAGACAAAGATATAGAAGGTAACCATGCAACCATTTTCCCTCTTAGCTTACATAACCTAATAAAAAGTTTTGCAAAAATGACCCAATGAAAATTAACAATCACATAATGTAACCTTAGTTTGAAAGATATAATGATATAAACATCACATGAATAAAATTTGTAACTGCAGATCCAGCTCAACAGACAAGCGCCAATGCTATACCAGTCCTCAGTTATGCCCTTTCAGCATGCCTAGACAAGCCCAATACTCTCTCATATGCCAAATGTTCAACCATGAAACATGGAAGCTAATGAGTTTGATACACCAACTGAACTTTTAACATAGAGTTATTTATATGATTTGAAAAATCAGTCCTATCTTTATAAACACACACAAATTATAGAACAGTAGTATCCAACCTGCCAGAAAGATGGCTAAACTGAAGAAATTGCAAAAACCAAACTGCGGTAAAATTGAGCACCATATATAGTTAACCGTTAATCTTTTCATCATTCTCAAATCCCAAGGCAAGGAAAATTAATTATGTACAATATTACTGCCCTAAACTGCATGCATTGTTATGTTAAAGATCAAGCAATCCACGAATCAAATGCTTAATGAATATTATCGTATTGTGGTTAAATGAAACCGAAATACAGAAAACACCAAAAGAATAACTCCAAAAAGATCTTGTGATGAAGATATCATTTAATTCTTAAGAACAACAAACTAAAAACATGGAATATTATACTCTAGCACCCTCAACATTACTCTCCACTGATTCCTCGTTTGATGCACTCTTAGGAACTCCTGAGCTTTACGAATCAAATGCTTAGTTAATATTATTGCATTGTGGTAAAATGAAACCAAAATACTGAAAACACCAAAAGAATAAGTCCAAAAAGATATTCTGATGAGGATACCATTTAATTCTAAGAACAGCAAACTAACAACATGAATATTATACTCTAGCACCCTCGATGACCTCCTGAGCTTTAGGTAGCAAGCCACATCCATAATTTTTTGAGTATCCTAGCAACTTTTTCATAACACCGAACCCTAGGTGAATCTAGTGCTCGCAGCAGGGGAGTGTAGAAGCACACAACTGGAATCAAAGTCCTGAAGCCAAAATCATCGCAGACCTTCCTCACCCGCTGTGATTTTAGCTCGATCGTGAAGAGGCCAACAACGGTGGTCACAAACATGACATTTGCCCCCTCGGCAAAGCCCATAACACGCAATGAAGATGCTGCATCCACAAGAGCACGATCTGGGAGCAAATTTTCCAAGTAGATGACCCGGCTCAGTACCCATTGTGTGGTAGTGCCGTTACTCGCCTTCCTTGACCACAAATTGATCCGTGTATCCGATGCATGGCTGAGTCCCAGGCCACCGTCCTCCTCTGCCAGCATGAGCTTAGATCTCATGAAGCCCGGCCCTGGTGGATCCAACACATTAAGGCTGTTCCTGGCCAAGTCATACTCCAGGATCATCCTTTCGTCGGACATGAAGTAGAGCAGAGAACTGCCAACGAGCACGCTGGGAGAAAATGTGAAGTCAAAATCGCCGTGCTGTACCGATGTCAGCTCACCCCACTCGCCGGTCTCCGACGAGTACTGGCACGCCGACGTGACATGCTCACCGGCGTCAGCGTCTTCCTCATCGGGGAAGACAAACACCAGGTGGAAGGGCCCACCATGGCAGTTGCTGTGGTTGCACCCTCCTGCTGCTGCGCAGAACACGGCCGCGCTTGGCCACAACGGGCAGTCGTCCACGGGCACCGGTACGCGGCGTTGGCCGCCCCCCGTGATTGGCTCGCACACGAGGAGCTCGTTGGTGTCCGGGCCCTTGGAGAAGAATAAGGCGCGGCCGTGGCGATAGTCGAGGGCCCACCATGAGCGGCGATCCGGCGTGGCGGCGAGCGAGAAGGACGAAGCGGTGGTGGGGATGAAGCGGGGGATATGCTCGTGGTTCAAATTGTGGAGGAAGCCGAGCACAGGGGGCGTCCGGTGGAGCTCGTGGAGGCGGCGGCGGAAGCCGGGGTGGGAGATGGCGCCGGCCCAGGTCTTGCAGACGAGGGAGGAGCGGAGGAGGCAGGCTGGGTCTTGGGGCGGGAGGCGGACGAGGATCTCTTCGACGAGCTCAACTGGGAGCGCCGGCGGCGTGTCTCCAAGACGCGGCGGCGCTGCTGCCCCTTCCATGGCGGTCGTTCGCTGACGTACGGCTCTTTTCCTAAATATAAAAAAACTGACGTACTACTCGGAGCCGGTAAACTGATCGTTCCAACTAAACAATTAAACTGCACGTCTTCTCCCTTGTAGAGTCGCTCGTTTCTTGCGGTTGCGGCACTGTGTACTTTCGAGTTTTTCTTCCGTTTTCTCTTCTACTCCCTCCATTCCCAAATATAAGATGTTTTAGACTTTGTCCACATATACATGTACACAAATATATGTAGACACATTACATGTGTATGTTTACTCATTTGTGTATGTATCTAGACAACATGTGTATCATCTAAAACATCTTATATTTAGGAACGGAGGGAGTACTATATAATATCGGTATCGTGGACGTTTTGCAGAAAGACCCCTGAAAAATATAGGAATCAACCCGTAGTCCAGACTTACCGGTTCGCGTACATCGTTAAAAAATAGGACACTGGAAAAAAAAAGGCAACGCCGTAACCATCGTCTCCAACCTCTCATCCCCGACCTCCGCCGCCGCCACGGCGCCGCCCCTCCCGTCTGCCCCCATCCCCCCCTCCAAATCTAGGTACGACCTCCTCCAACTATGTCCCTCGTAAACTCTACCTCTCCTCAGCTCGTGGTCAACCTGCCTCCCACACGATCGATCCCCACCCGCCAAGGCGCCCACCTTCTTGTCCTCGTACACGCAGCTCGACTAGAGGGGATAGGCGAAGAAGATCGAGCTTGTGCTCGTGTTACCCGACGTCTGGGTACGTTGGCGTGGCTGTTGAGCCGCCGCACTGATGTCCCACCTCCGGGCTCCTCCACTTCTGTCGAGTTCTACTCCCGTAGTGTGACGTTGATTTCCCGGTAAACTTTATGGAAAAGCATTGTAATCCTCCGGGGATCCATCGTCCCGCATCCTCCTCCTTCTGCGCGTGACACGTTTCTGCCTCGTGTGGTAGGGAAAAAAGCAGCAGCGCGTCGTCCCCAATCTCTCTTCCTTTTTCTTCCTAAAATTCTCTTCACACACACGCAGACCCACGCCGCCGTTGACGCGCCGTCGCTCATGGCTCCCGGCGACCGGTTCTCCGCTGCCTCAGCACGCCGGCGATCCAAGTCATGCTCATCCGACTCCCTCCTCTCTTCATGGGGCCGCTGCCGCCGAGCACGCCCTCCACCGTGTCCTCTCCCCGTCGTATCCCTCCGGCGAGCAGCCTCAGCTCGCATCGGCTAGCACAGCCTGCTGCTGCTGCTGCCGACCTTTCTGTGCTCCGCTGCGAGTCGGATACAGAAGATGGCGTGGCCGACGCGCCGGAGCAGCTGCTACTACCGCTGGTCTCCGGTGCTCCCATCGGCGTCCGGCGTTGCCCCCATTGGAGTCGGACCGTGCTCCCATAGGTGTCGGGGCGGTGCTCCCAGCGCCGCAGGCCGTGCTCCCATTGGCGTCGGGTCGTGCTTCCATGGGCGTCGGGCAGTGCTCCGACCCGCGACCGGCGTCAGGCGTGTGCTTCCATGGGCCATGCTACGACCGGCGTCGGGCGGTGCTTCCATGGGCGCCACGCCATGCTCTGACCGGCGTGGGGCGGTTCTCCCATCGGCGTCCACAGGAAGTTTTCGTCAATGATTTTTTTTGCCTTCTTCTGATGTGATGCAAAATTTGGAAGCTTTTGCAGCATAATGTTTTCCCTTTTGATGCAATTCCAGAGAACATATGTAGCAATTCTGTTCTTCACACGATGCAATTTCTGTTGATGTGGTGCAAATGTTTGGAGCAAATATATTCCCGTTTTGTAGCAATTTTCCCCCCTTCGATGCAAATCTGTAAAACAAATGTAGCAATTTTCTTTTCTTATCATGCATTTTATCTTTGGAGAGGTGCAAATCCTTTGGAGCTCTGTAGCAATTTTCTTCTCGTTCTAATGCAAATCAACATAAGGTTTGTAGCATGATTTTTTTGGGCAT
The DNA here is from genome assembly GCA_947311845.1 of Poa pratensis. NCBI lineage: Eukaryota > Viridiplantae > Streptophyta > Magnoliopsida > Poales > Poaceae > Poa > Poa pratensis. The sequence continues at coordinate 56,073,838 of CAMZMU010000058.1, read as the reverse complement.
TTTCAGTCTGTCCGCGGTGCACATCCGTAGCAAGTTTCTTTCTTGACAGCAATTTTTATATACGTGGAAATGTTTGGAAGTTTTGTAGCAAAAGCTTTCCCCTGTTGATGCAATTTTGTAGAACATTTGTAGCAAATTTTTGTTTCTTAAATGATGCAATTTTTCATCAAGACGTGCAAATTCTTAAATGTTTTGTAGCAATTTTTCTCCTTCCGATGCAAATCGAAATTTTTCGGGATTTCAAGCAGTCCATGGCGCCGCGGCCGAGCGGTACCGGCCATGGCCGGAGTTGGGCATGAAGGCATGATGCTCGCAGGACACAACGACGCCGGCGTTGTTGCGGGGTGGAGAGTGGTGCGCTCCCAGCCTCCCAGGGCACAGCGGCGTTGCTTCAAGGGTAGGCCCGACGGTGCTGCTAGCGGCCGCCGGCGAGAGGCGCTTGCCCTGAAGTTCGCCGGAGATGGACGGGGGCGCATATGAGTCGATAGGGGTGTGCGTTGCTGTGTTCCCTTGTGGAGAGGATTTTTTGTGTGCTCAGAGAAAGGTGCATGTGGGCTGTGCTGTTGACAGGCTGTCGAGGCTGGCTCTTTTTCTTTGGCGATCACACGGTTCAGCGCATCTTGATCGAACGGCTGCCGACCCGGGGGATCGGACAGAAAGATCCCCCGGGGGACGCCTAGTTCCGCCCCATATTATGTGCTGCCAGATTACTCGAGGCCTTTGCATCTAGCAAGTAAGATTGGTTTATGAATAGGAGTCGGTTGTAACTATATGTGCGACGATTGTCCAGCAGATGTGATGCTACTCTTTGCACAGGGCTTGTACCAGCAATTGTGAGAAAAAACTAAGTTCCAGAGTACTTAACTTTGTTGTAATGCAGATGTGTTTCAGTACGTTCACTGTAAAATTATTGGGCACACACTCATCTCTACTATATAATATAGCTAGAGGTGATGGTTGATGGTTGGTACGTCATTTTTTTGCCGATTTTGCCCTCCCACAAATCACATAATTACCCACCATACCACCCGTAAGTTAAAAAAAACTGTTTGAACCGTTAGGATCGTAACGTCTGCGCCCTCGCGAGCTCGAGTCCCTCGCGTCCGCTCGCCATAGCCTGCCGAGATTACCCACGGCCGCTCACCATCGCTACAGCACCGTCGCCTACCCTCCCGTCGTCGCCGACCTTTCCAAGCTCCGCCGCGTTCCACCTACGTTCGTGGCCGAGGTCCTCAGCGCGCACCCGCCCCCACCTCCCCGCTCGCCCTTCCCTTCTTCCACTGGGCCGGCCGCCAGAAGGGCTTCCGACACTGCTTCCCCGCGTTCCATGCTCTCGCCTCGCTCCTCTCCGATGCAGGCCTCCCGGGTGCCCCTCCCCGGCCTCCAGCGCCGTCGCGCGCCGCCCCTGCCCCGAAGTTCAGCGTCGCACCGTGGCGCCCCTCCCCAACCTTCTGCATCGCTGCGCGCTGAGCCTCCCTCAACCTCCAGCGCCGACGCGCGCCTCCGTCCTCAATCTCGTGCTGCGGCGTTTCTTCTCCTGCCACAGGTTGCAGTCAACGAAGCCTCGGTGAGCGCTTGCGCCTGCCCCGGCCCCCCTGGTCGGCGCTTGCGCCTACTCCGCGTCGACGGCCACCTCAACAGGACCTGAGGCCGTCAGTTTTTGTGAGCGTTGCGCCAACGGCGCTCCGCCGGGATCCCCATCTCTCCGACCTCCACAAGGGCCTCCCGCCGCCGTGCCGACAGGTTGCCCGCTGGTCCCCATATCCCCCATCCCCGTCGTGGCTCCTTCAACCGGCGCACCTCCCCTCCACCATCGCGGCTGCCCTCCGCCGGCGAGCCCTCAGTCAACCGGCGCCCCCTCCCCTCCAGCGGTGCACTTCGGCATGGCAAATTCGGTCAGGTAAAGCTTGGTTCGGTCGGCCTCCATGGCCGTATCTCACCTCTGCATGGGCAAAGCATTCACGATCCCGGCGTCCACGGTGCACTGGGCAGTGCCCATGGCGTCGAGGAAAGGAAGTACAAAACTTCAGTTTGCAGTATAAATACAAAGGGCAACTCGGAAGTGCAGGCTCCCGGTTGAAATTTCCCAATGTGATTATTAGATCTTGTGCTGTTCTGCTGGATTTTGCCCCAAAATTGATTGAGCAGTACACATGGATCAATTAGGAAGTTTACTGTTTAATTTCGATAAGTACATGTCTAAGCTTCAGTGTGCAGTTTTTATATGTTTGTATGACCTTGATCATTGCAGACCTGCCTGCAGCTGAGGAGGAAGCAGGTCGATGCTGTTACTGCCGCAGCTCTCTCTCTCCCTGCGTAGCTGCTGCTACTGCTTCTCTCTCACTCACGCAGCTCTCTCCCTGTCTTTTTTGTGTTTTGGTGTTCTTGCGTGTGCCTCTCACCACCACCTGCTGCGAATTTTCCTCTCTCAGGTGCTGCTCCTCTCTCTCTCTCTCACTTGGCGTTCTCTGCTTCTATTCTATCGCCTGACGGTTGTTTTTATTTTTGATTTTACAAGGAAGTACACTACATGCATGAATTTGGTACACTTGCAATATCATGGCCGTAAAAGCTCGTTAGAAGAAAAGTACATGTATATCAGAGATTTGGAAGCAAAGTCTCGGACAATATCTCTACTATATAATATGGCGTGACATTTGATGCATTGGATTACAGACAAATGCTCTAGAGTATGCATTCGGTTTGTAAGTTTTTTCATGTTGAATATGGAATTTTGAAAGTTTGTATAGTTGAAAGCAAGAGCTGAATAGAAGCTCTGTAGGTTCAGTGTTCATAGTTGACATTATTGAAGTTATTCTGGCAGAAAAGTGGAGCAGCTGTCTGAAGAAGTTAGTTTATTGAAGATAATCCTTCATAAGCATTCTTCGAGGCAACGGAAGCGGATTTCGGAAGCTAAGAAAAGGGCATAATTTTATGAGAGAGCTGTAAGTAGTCCTTGAAGCAAAGCAAGAACAGTTATTTCTCCTGCAAGATAATTTCATAGCGCCGCTAAGGAATTGAATTTTTTGTTCCAGAATGGCGAGTCCTCTCCTCGCATGTCTTTAAAGTATTTGATGAAGAGGCCCAGGCAATGCAATCGGCTCAAAGCTCCTCTCATATGCCTGACCAAGCTCTTCACATGAGTGGCTATCCTTCACAAGTACTCTGACCAGAGGGATCGTCGGAAGGTAAACATAGTTCAACTTTTACTGGACATAAGTTCAGTTAAATCTTCTTCACCTTGGCAAAAGATTATGCCAGCTAATAGTTATATCTCCACTGCATTGCAGAGTGCACAAAAGAAGGCTTTTTTCGCCCGTGGCAACGCACGGGCATTTTTGCTAGTATAGTTAGGTTTTAAATTCAATGAACAGTTTAGAAATCTAACACCAGTCTCTAATCAGTAAGCTCGCACTGTCTCAATTTTGTCAGGCGTTTAATGAAGAGTGAGCTTGTCCTTGTTGAATGCAGGTTAGCATGCTGTCCATATAGCTAGCATGATCTGCCTGAAAACCTTTTCCCCTATCTTTCAGTTTACGTCTGCTTGGTTAGCTATCTTCCTTCATGCTCTTTATGGTCGATGTAGCATGAGAGGTTCTTTTAGGAATCAATTAAAATCAACATATGAATCAATCAAAATCAACATATGATCTGTAACATGTCGAACCCATGAGCTTCTTCAAATGGAATCACAGCTAAAGTATTTGGCGACTTAATAAGATTTTATTTGTTAGTGATCTCCATTATAATTAGAAACAAAAATTAGTGTTTCTCTTGTCGACTAATAAGTCTAGGTGTGATAATTTCATTACTTTTGGATACCCACGATCTGTAAACACTGAAGATTGGAAAATAAGTGGCGTTTTATTTCTCTTTTCATAAAGATTGTTGTATAGATGTATAGTGGATTAGTGGATCATTAAGAGGACGAAATCATGGGTATAGACAACATATTTTCAATGGTCTTTTTGATATGTCACTGTGAGCTTTAATTTTGGACCCAAAATTGGACCCGTTGCAACGCACGGGCACTTTGCTAGTATGTATAATAATAAATACAAAAAACTGAAAAGCGAAATACTAATGCACATAAGAGTATAATATTACACAAAAGACGGAGTATACGGTATACACAAGACATAGGACAAAGTGCATAGAAAGGAGTACAAGAACACGAACACAGACACACACAAAGTACAAGTGCCACAGGTGAGGGAGCACAAATCCACAATACAGTGAGTACAATGTATACAAACACATCAAGTACAAGTACACAGAAGATAGAGTACAAAGTGCACAAAACAGTAAGTACACGGAACACGGAGTACACAGACACCGGAGTACAAGTATGTTGAAACCCGAAATAAATGTATGTAGGTTTTAGATGTACAAAATTAAGTTTTGTCCAAACCTATTCATCTAGTTTTAAAAATCTCGACGCAAGGAGCTGAAAAGTGAAAACGGTTTGTAATTTGGATGGACTAATTTGGATGGACGGAATTATGTTTTGAATATAAAAAGGAAAAACTACAGTCCCACCTCCTGTACCTCTTCGCTGAGACCAACAGCGGATTGGTAGGAGGAGCGAAGAGGTCGGCGATGGGGGAAGCAGGTGGAGGGGATGATGAGGAGAGATGGTGCGGCGGCGTCGATCTGCTGCTGCTTCGCTTCTCGGGACGGCGGTTCGACCTAGTGCGTGGAAGAGAGGGGACGCCGCAGATCGATCTGGTGGGGCTTGCAAGGGGACGGGGGTGTGCAGGGGCGCCGATGAGGGACAGTGGCGGCGGAGAGAGAGAGAGAGAGAGACAGAGAGAGAGCACAAATGGCACCGGTAAATAATTGTTGCCACTTATCATTTAGCTTAACAAATAATTACTAGCATTTCCCTGAGCAGAGCTAAGAATACAAATAACCATATCACAAAAGAAAGGAACTTTGATGTGCATCACAAGGGAAAGAGATAAATGGGAGAAGAGTGTACTGAAGATCTTAACAACAAAGCAAAAGAGAGCATAAATGTGTCAATAGAATTAGTTTGTTCATGTTGTTTTAACCTTATAAGAGACAAGAAAACAAATGTCTTCTCTTTGGGGATCTCCTCCAAAATAGTTTGAGAATCAGATTTTCTTTCAAATCAGCAAACTTCATGCATAACAAACCCACAGAACACAAAGCTAAAAAGGATTAACAATATATTAGTTTCGTGCCACAATTTCTATACAGAACTTAAACACTAAACCTCAAGTTAGGAGTAACCACCTAAACTACAGAAAAGGCACCATGATGTCTATACAAAACTTAAACACTAAACCTCAATATAGGGGTAACCACCTAAACTACAAAAAAGGCACGACTCAGGAATTGCAAACCTGAAACATATAACACCTGCACTTGGGAATTTTTCTTGCTACCAACACAACCATTGCTTGTTGAAACAGGAGGCCTTATATGAGGCAGCAGTAACAATATTGATTAGTAATCATTACAAACTGCAGAAAACCACAAAGGAATTGTATCGGCATACCTTGCTCTGATTCTGAGGCATCCGATCAGTGTAATAAATATGGAATACAATGTGATACATTCCCCTAGTGCAGAAACACAAACAGTTAGGTTTAACCTGCAAAACAAACATATGCAAAATATTTCGTATTTCTTCAGTCTTTGTAGTTTGTACCAAAACAAAAACCAGAAAAGAGTAGCAAAACTGCACCTGTGTTTAGTAGCCATGACTCCTTTGTTACTGAATGATTATTTTGTCCTTAGCTCACAGCAGTGTTCAGGTGGGAGAAACTAACCCCCATCATTCACTACTAATGTGTATTGTATTGCAACAATAAATGGAATCTCCATTTATGTTAAGAAATCTAACAAAAGATGACATAAATCCGTTTCCACCTTTGAAAAGTATATATCCTTGATGATTTCACTATTGACTGCATATCAAAAATAAATAGGACACGGAGACATTCAGGATCATGACAAATCAAATTCGAGGGCCAGATGCAAAAGTTACAATACATCTAAAAATTTCCCAGAGAGAAATAGCAGAGAACAAATTTTAGACATTAAACAAATTAATAGTGGTTCAACAAAGTGATCATAACATCCATGTTTACAGTAGTACAACTGCATGGGCTACTAGCAGCCATGGCTACATACAAGTACACAAACACAAACTCAAGCACCAACAGAACATCACGACTCCATAAACGCGTATCCATGTCAGTTCTGCCCAATTTTTTTTTTAGAGGGAAGAGTCGGGTGGGCCGGGCTTTATATTGAAAGCAACACAAACTGGTCCAGCCAGATTACAGAGTCTTAAATGGAAAGCAGTAAAAACAACAGGAAATAAAAATAGATTCATACAGACAGCAAAAGCTGGGAACCTCCACAACCTGAATACTATCTAAGCAGCCCAAAATATTCTGCCCGAATTCAAATGCCAACTCCACTAACATCAGATAACTATGAAGAAACTGCACTAAGCAAGAGTTTTAATGCCCATTTGCCAATAGCTCTGAGTACAAGGGAACATATGGAAGAAAAATGGTCCTGGTCCAACAAAATATACCGTCCTCTCCAAGTTGACATAAAAAACTCAGCTTCCTGGAATCCATGTTGTATGACAATAGAGTCTCCTCATACCAACACACTAGAAAAATTAAACTGCGGTCAGGGTGGATTGAGAAAACACTATAACCATCCATATATGCTGAATACACTCTTCCGAACATCTCTAAGTGCCTGACATTGTGCTTCGAGGTCCAAATTTCACTACTCGGATCCTCAAGAACCCAGATTGATAGTTCAAAATGACCATTATGTGCAAAATACAACTGTCCTTGTGATAGATAAATATCATAATAAAGGTTGCCACCGCATGCTGGCGTAGGAAGAGGAATGACTTTCCAATTATTTTTCTCCACATCAAGGGCTACCAGTTTATGATCAAAGGCACATAGATAGAGCGCCCCATAAAGAAAATGCTTTTTGAACATGGGCGTGTCTCTAAGTCATAGCCGATCCAAGTATCGGCCTTGTGGCTCCAAACTCCAGTTCTCGACGAGTAGATCACCACCGCAGCTATGCAATCACTTGACTCAGTAGGATCCTTATTAAACCAAAATTGGTCATCTACGAACTCGCACACATGGAAGTGGGAGGAGACAGCCGGATCGAACGCCAAGCGAACATCCGCGTCGGTAGACCAGTTGGTGCCAGGCACAACCACCCATTTCTCAGTGGCAGGATTGCACACAACATAATCCGACTTCTCGGTATCATTCTGCCTATAGAAGGAGCAAAGGAGTAGGCCATTGCAGGAGTTGCTGCTCACCTTGCCGAGCAGGACGAGGTGAAAATGCCGGTGCCGGGGACGGCGTGGCGAACTTGACGGTGCAGGATATGGCGAGGAAGATGAACTTTCCCGGTGCCGGCCGACGACCTCGCGAGGAAGAATAGAGAAGGAGATCAGCAGCTCAGGTGGCGACGACGATAGCAGTGCAAGGCGGCGGTGCAGGCAGAGCGGCCGCCATGGGAAGAAAGCCGGAGGACGAAGTCGTGGGGAAGGCCGGTGTCTTAGAGAAGGAGATCAGAATGTCATCGGCGGCGGTGCCGGTCGGCGGCGGCGCAAGAAACCCTAGAGCCGCCATGCGGTGTGTGAAATATCTTTAAAATATCAGAAATCAGAATTAATCTTAGAGTATCTGTGTTTTTTGACTGAAAATTGCCTTTTCTCTATCTCTACTACTATTAAACAAGCAAACATATTCATCGCTACGTGCACCCAGCCTAACGTACACACAACAACACAGACCAAGTACAGCCTCACGATCAGGCCCACTTAACTTGATCTAACCATTTAGATTATACTGATCCTCATCCAAAAGTGCGTTTAGCAATTTGTCCGGGCGGACGAAAACTCTGCCGAATGAAACGTTCCGCGCCTCCTTGACGCAAATCACGCCGTCGCCCTCCCAATCTCGCAAATCTCGCCCAAGGCTGCCTTCCCGTCTCGCCCTGTTCCTCACGATCGACAACACGATCACTCAGATCACCATCTAGCACGCACCATCCGGCGCGCGGACGCCCCTGGCCATGCCGCCTCCCTCCACCACAAGCTGGAAGCGCCGACTCCCCTTGCAGCGAGCAGCACAGATCCGCCGCCGCCGGTGCCAGACCGCCTCCACCCGTGGCGGCATCGGCGGCCACCGTTGCCTTGGCTCACCCGCTCCAGCCAGGATTCCTCCAGCCGACGCATCGCCGCCCCTCCCGCCGCGCCACCCAGATATGCGTGGGTCGAGCGCTGGTCTGAGGTCTCTTCCTGCCCCCATGTCCAGCATGTCTCTCGCTGCCGCTCATACGTCGCTCTCCAACCAGATTTCTGACGGTTGCTGCCACAAGGTCTCCACCCTCATCTCTGAAAACTGCTTCATAAATTCGCCGCCACTCCCATGCCCTCGGATAACGGCGATTATTCCTTCAACAGTAAAGCATCTTTGGGATGTATGTATGATGAATGGGAGGCATGTATATTAGAGTGAGCAGCTTCACAACCGAAGGAGAGGAAGGGCATCAGGTAATCATTCATCAACACGTGAAATCAAATAATCATTGGTTGGACTGCTGAAGGTAACATGTTCATCATTTATTTTCTGAGTTGTGGACTCAACGACTCTGTTTGCTATGTCCAGTAATTGAGTTATGGACTCTAATAAATTGGTTTTGTTTCAGCTAGGCGCCTATACATAAATGCACATACATCAGCATCAGGATGACTATCCAGATAATCCTCATGTGATCTTTTTAGGGAAGTCTAATTATACTTGCAACGTGTATTCTCTATTCTCCTCTTGTTCTCAAGTTCATGCCTGATGTCCTACCGCTTCACAATTTGTTCTCTTCTGATTCATCTGCTGGAAGTTAAAGTTTGTAATTTTACATATTGATTGATTTACGCGAGTAGGCAAGTAGCTCTACATGAATACTGATCGGATAACTGTTGTTCAGCTGTGCAATAAAATTTTCTGCTGGAAGTTAAAGTTTGTAATTTTACATATTGATTGATTTACGCGAGTAGGCAAGTAGCTCTACATGAATACTGATCGGATAACTGTTGTTCAGCTGTGCAATAAAATTTTACTATACTTGAGGAAAATATTATTTTGTTCTGATGTTTTGGGCTTTAGTTCTCAAGTGCAACAATCAATTGTGTATTATTATACGGGTATGTGATGTTTTTGGGCCAGGTTTATAGTTGGACATAGCCTTGGATTTATACTATCTGGTATTCCAATATTCTTTTTTTTTTTTGAGAACACAGTACAACACAGACGCTCACAAATACGCACATACACTCACCCCTATGAACGCACGCACGCACACCCTACCCCTATGAGCACCTCTGAAGGACTGAGCCGGCAGATCTTGAGGTTGACGAAGTCACCACAGGCGCCTCGCTGTTGACGGGTACGTCACCTACCACTGAAAGAATAGCGCCGGATAATCCTGGAATAAATCCAGGTAAATGCAAACGCCCATGCCAAGTCTAGGACTTGAACCTGGGTGGGCTGGTTCCACCACAGGGAACCCAACCATCAGAGCCAAGCTCCGTTTGCCTGGTATTCCAATATTCACTGGTTAGATGACGAGAAGTTTATCTTATTCCTTCTTTTGTGCTTTTCTTAAGTTTATCTTATTCCTTCTTTTGTGCTTTTCTTATTCATATATTTCCCGGGAGTTGTAAGTCAGGAAGGATCATGTTGAATATATATATATATATATCTGGGAAGTTATGAGAATATGTATCCCGTTGCAGGAACTTATTTGTTCTTTCTCTATGTATAACGATGGCAAAAACTTATTTTCCGGATGTCCAAGGAAAGATGTTCAGGTACTTTCCAACAAGCTGTATGACTGCCTCCAAATAAAAAAAACAAGAAGCAACGACCAATTGCTTCCAAAGCATATGATGTTAAAGCTTATTTTTTCTTTTGAACCATGCACGAGAGCCGGATGTTGGGCGACAGAGTCAGCCGTTATCGCTCATGGCTGCAGGCTAGCGCAGTTGGGGCTGGGACCAAGTACGACAACCAAGGTGAAAGGCGTCGTTGCCCTCATCGTTGCCGGAGCCGGATCTGGAAGAGCATGGTACAAAAGGGACTGCTGCCAGGTAAAAATAATAATGCTCAAGTGGTGTTGAAACGGTGCAGGTTTCATGTAATTATTTTGTAGCCTAGCTATATGATTGTTAAGAGATACCCAGCCCTCCTTATGAATTTGTTTAGACAAAGCTTAGTGCCAACAAGGGACTATGTAAAAGCTGATCTGCCAACTATAAACCTGGGTTATCTATCTCTACCTCTGTTTCTCTGGAAACTTTAAATTTGGTGCCATCTCCATACATGAGCACTAAACCATGTTTATTTGGACATAATCCACCAGCATATTTGATCATTTTTTGGTTGCCATCTATCTAAGAATATAGTACAAATCTGAATTAAGGTCTGATATGGTGGAGTAGAATGCAAGAAAAATTTACAAACACCCAAATGTTCGCAAATAATTAGCTAAATCCTTGGTACTAACTGCAAGGTTGCTTTCGTCTTGTATACTGATACATGTTGAACAGGCGAAAATAAAGGTCTTGTGATTTATACTAGCTTGTTTTGATGCCTCTGGCTACTGCTTAGAGTTTCTGAATTCTCATTTATAAGAAAATTGTCTTGGACAAGCATCCAGGAACACATCATGGTGCATTGTCATCCAGGAACAATTCAAGCAGTAAGAATGAACATTGAAGCACACATCATGGTGGTATTGATTTTTGCATGTATGTTTAAAACTGATCCCTATTGCTTAAAATACCCATATGGCTATTTTAACTGCTTATATGAATGCTTTTGTGAATTAGAGGTGAATCTTCAATACCTTGTGTTTCATGCTCCATGCATAAGTGATAATCCTTAGCTGAACATATGGTATTGTAATAATGGAAGTGTTGGGTTTCACTATTAGTGTATTTGTCGGGGAAAAAAATGATATTTCATTTTAGTCAAGCAACTGTTGTCCAAGACAAAAAAAAACCCTGTGATTAATCGTCTATTGGATTCAGAAGATATTTAGGGGAAGACATACAAATTATTGATCACTTTCAAAATTTTGCTGGTGTTAAAAAATTCCCTGCCAGTTTGTTGAATCTTCCTTCCCTAGCGGTTCAAAGTCAAAGATACTTGTATCTGATCAATTGACAGAAGTTATATGCCAGATAAAATTGTTAACAGATTGTAGTGTTATATTCTTTTCTACACCGTGAATAGATGAAATACACATCTTTGTAAATTGATGAATATTAAACATGTTATATATTGAACTACCTTCTGTGAACTAGCTACTTCGTTTTGTTAAGTCTAATCCAAGATATTGAGCGTCTAATAATTATGTGGGCTACATGCTGGATCATCTTGCATTATGAAGACGTGTGTTGCACGTGCACGCTAACTAGTATCTAAAACTAGCAAAATACTCGTGCGTTGCAACGGGTTTAATTTTAAAATTAGGTGTGACACGTAATTTCTGTGAGACACACACATTTGATACAACATACTCTTTATACATCAGAATAACTGACATAAATAAAATGATAAATAGTCAATAAACATGGTTGGTTTTGTTGGACTTGTTTATCTTGAATAATATCACGTACCAGTACTTTAGATTTGATGGGCTAGGCTCTTGTTTGGCATGTGGTGTTTATTGGATTGGGCTCATGGAGAGAAGGGAATGCCAGCTAGGCCGAAATAGGCTAACAGAGAACTCGACGACATGTTGAGGTTCAGAACGAACAGAGAATTGAGTTCAGGTTCAGACGAAACACAGGACTTTGGCTGCGCCGAATTCAACGATTGCTTCGCCTGCGAGTCTCGCCAGCGGCGACAGAGGGTATGTGCATGTACATCAGGAAGAAGTTGATTGTCGCTGGAAAACAGCAAAGCAGCCGCCGGCCGGCTCCATCTCTTCGTCGCTGCCCCACCTCTTCCTGAACCCACCCCCCCCCCCATTCGTATCTATTCTTCCTGCACGCCGCCGTTGTTTCTCTCTCTCTCTCCCTCCCCCCCCCCCCCCCCCCCCAGCCCACTGATGCCTCTCATCCCCATCCCTGCACCCCACGAGAAGAACTGGGGATAATCTCCGATAACCCCCCTGGTCACTTAAGTATCGCCCACAGGCCCCTTTTCGCTGTCACTGACATGTGGGGTTTAAGTGACCTGGGGGGTTATTAGGAATTCTCCCGTTACGCCGCACGTGCATCGGAAGTCAATGGAGACGCCGCCGCGGATGAAAGGCCGGCCGCCGGCGCAACCTCGCCTATGATGGTATGGATCAGCTCCCTACAGCCGCGAGCCGAGTCATCTTGCTGGCCGGTGACGCCGCGCACGCATCGGAGGTCCAGGGAGAACGCCGCCGCGAACGAGGAACATACTGTAACACTTGGACTGCGGGTTGAACAACAATTTTCAGAAGGGCTAAAGTGTAAAATTGACACGACGTACGAAACGTACGGTCGTTAGCGTGCGTTATATAGTAGAGAAAAACTACTGTGGTCACGTCCTGTATCGGGAGAAATTGTTGGAGCGAGCAAGACTGGTGAAATTGGCAGCGCAATAGAACTTGATTTACACATGATAAAATGTGCGCCTCTCGGAAATCTGTTTTGCGTCATTAGATGCACCCACCGCTTCAAAATTGTATTTCAAAATTTCAAAATATTCAAATAAAAATTTGGATGTACATATGAACATTCTATATTTGCAAAACAAGTTTAGTGAATAAAGAATTTTGTACACTGTGTAAAAAAGACAAATTCCAATGCTACAAACTGACATTTTACGAGACATTTTTTATCTTTATTACATGGTCCACAAAAATTGTATTTTTTAATGAAACTTTTGTGTACAAGCATTCAATATTCAGATTACACCCAAAAAAATTATAATGTTTTTACATTAAAAAAACATTTTTCATAATGATGCATCTAGACATACTAGTCAAAACACGGTTTTCTTCACTTCGCTACATTGTATACTAGCCTTATTTATAGATTAATAGGGATCACATCAACAGTTACATTATATTGCAAAAGAAACCATCTATTCGACAACCATTATCTTTGTAGTTATTATGTGTGCAAGACAAAGATAGATTCTGAGTTGGAGTCAAAGTCAGATCGATTGAGTAGGCCACGTGAGCGAACTTGGTGTGAGGTATGGACAAAAATATCACGACGTGCAAAACCGAACGAACGAGACACTCCTCTTATTAGGTATCTTTATTTATTTTTATTTGTAATTACTATTACTATAATTTATTATTATTATTATTATTATTATGGGAGACCCATGTGGAGTACCGTCATCGGATGTGGAACAAGGTGAAAAATATGAAGAACCAAGTTACTATGTTGTGGTGTGTTTTGGGAGATTTTAACGAGTGTTTGTGGCCTTTTGAACACATCTCCGACATGTACAGACCGGAGGCATAAAACTATTGGATTTTGAGACACTCTCAAAATATGTGAGCTGGTCGGTATGGTTTCAAGTGCTTGCCGTTTATTTATGGTAACAAGAGGAGGGGTGTTGTCAACGTGAAAGTGTGTATAGATCGAGCCGTGGGTGATAACTGATGGAACCACCTGGTATTGACATGCTTTGATCCTTTGCGATCCTAATCAAGTGCACGAAGGAAGAAGAGGGGCCATGCCAACCAAGGGTAAACATTATGAAATAATGTGAGAGCATGTGCTAGCCTGCCGGAGATGGTTGCCCAACTGTGGGTCGAGTGAAAGGACGTTTGCCCCTATATTAGTTTTGTTGTTTAATGTCAACATAACGATTTGTAATTATTTGATTTAAGCCTTTTAAATCATGTCAAAGAGAAGTCAAAAGGAAAGGTGTATCTCTGAAGATTAATATAGAAAAGTGTCGTGAAGCCCCTGTTATCCGCACTATCAAGAGGATGATCGGTTAGTGTACCATGTAATTCCGTTTTAATATACTTTGTACTTCGGATTTCAATATGCATGTACTTTGTGCTCCGGAAAATATACTTTGTATTTCAGATTTCAATATATTTTTACTTTGTACTTCGAGT
>CAMZMU010000058.1:55372785-55459674 GCA_947311845.1 Poa pratensis | reverse complement strand
TTCAGAAACTGTGCGACGGTGGGCCAGCGCTGGAAATAAAGAATATCAGACAAAAATAAGTTAGTACAATAACACTAGATTCTAACGTAATATAACTTCCGTACTCAGTTACCTCCACGTGAAATGCATAGGCCTCCGGCGAAAAATGGATTATCTTTGACTTAGGTGTCATAGTCATGTCCCGAAGACCCGCCTCGATATCTTTTAGCTCAGACACTCTCTGCCACTTCCACCGCCACCCATCAATTTCATCTAAAATTTCTTCAGGGTCATCTGCGGGATTTTGTATTTTGTGGCTATAGTTTCTCCCAGCTCACAAATGTTGCCCCTCTCACTAACTAGCTCCCTACAACAACTCTTCGCCCTACCCATCAATTTCATCTAAATAATACTACCTTCAATCCATATTGCGGCTTCATACAGAATACACCACGACCTATAGGGTCCAAACCAGGACCCAAACTACCAGACATCGTTCCTATGCGACTAAGAAAATCACCGCGCACCACACGCCTCCATCACAAAATCTGCTGGGGTATATATAGCCTCACCCGGGAGAAAAAGAGTGGAGAAGAATGGCGGGAACAAAATGGCGGGAGGAAAGGGGCAGGAACAAAATGGCGGAGAAATATGGTGGGAGAAAACTGGCGGGAGGAAAAGGACGGGAACAAAATGGCGGGAAAAATTGACCGGCAAGGGTGAAGCATCGTCGATAGTTAGACAAGTCCCAACATAGATATAAATAAGTCTGGTACATAGATAGATAGACAAGTCTCAACGAATAGAGTCTAGTACATAGATAGTTAGACAAGTCCCAACATAGATATAAATAAGTTCCAACATAGATATAAATAAGTCTGGTACATAGATAGATAGACAAGTCCCAACATAGATATAAATGGTACGTAGATACATAGACAAGTCTCAACGAATAGAGTGAAGTGTCAGCCACGACGTCTACCACGACGCGGAGGTGGTGGGTCAGGCGTCGTCCATCCAAGACTGTGCGGTGGCCGAACGTCACGTGCAGGAACCAGGGACTCGTCGTGGTCTTGTTGTGTCTCCTGTGTGGGCTGTGGTGGAGGAGTGTTGTACATACCCATCCAATTGTCCAGCTATGTGTGTGTTTCAAGGATGCTCCCACTTTCCTGCTCTGTCGAGGTGCGCCCCCGGCAATCCTAGAGTCGAGTACCCCAGGTAGATTATGAGGGAGAAGATGTGACGTGCTGGTAGTTCCGGACGGCTGACAAGCAAGGATTTACCCAGATTCGGCCCCTCATGTTGAGGTAAAGACCTACATCCTGCCTGTCTGATTATGATGGTATATGAGATTACATGGTGGCCGTGATGGCGATTGTGGTGGTGAGACGTGGTCTCGCTATGCTATGCGTGTATGCTATGTCTAATTGTGTGTGTCCGTATCCCCTCTTGGAGGTGCCCCTGCCTGGCTTTATATATGCAGCCAGGCAGGGTTTACATGAGTCCTAGTAGACTACGTCTTGGAGTCCTTGACTTGTGCTTGAAGTAACTTCTGGACCGCCAGGTGGGCCTTCGACTGGGCTGCACCAGGTATACCAATAATGGGGTGCCCGGGGTATATCCATGTCACTAGCCCCCGAGTGTCTGGTCGATTCGAAGTATCGGGCAGAGACTCAAAACAGTATGTCGAGTAGGCGTAGTTGATGCGTCGAGTGTGTTGATGACCATATGATGACTGTATTATCAATTCTTCATGAGCTGAATCATTTATGAGAAATCCAGTATATATGTATGAAACCCAATAAAAAATCCGGTGCGAGCTATAGAGAACCCGACTTTGATAAATCCGTGCGGGCTATAGAGAAACCCGACTTTGATAAATCCGTGCGGGCTATAGAGAACCCGACTTTGATAAATCCAATATGAGCAATGAAAACCCCAATTTTGATAAATCCAATATGAGCAATGAGAAATCCAACTTTGATAAATCCAGTATGAGTAATGAGAAATCCAACTTTGATAAATACAGTATGAGTAATAAAAATCCCAGTTTTGATGAAAATCATTTGCACTCGAGCCGGCGGCGAGTGCCCTCCCGATGGGAGTAGTTGATGAAATGTGAGTCATCCAAGGAGTTGCAGGTGTATTTCACCCTCTGATTCTTTGCTCATTTTGCTATGTATTTTTTGAGTCGAGGTTATCTCGATTGTGCTTGCAGGTCGGCAATTCGTCGACTGATATTTTGCATGAATTTTGCTATGTATTTTTTAGTCGAGAATGCCTCGATTGTGCATGCCGAGTCGGAAAATACGTCGACCAATGCTTTGTTTATTTTTCCTAGGGATAAGGGCGTAGTAGGCCCGGTACACTCGACGAATCGGGACCAGTTAACTGCACTTTTGGGCGAAACCATACTAGCCTTCAATCAGGTTCGAGTCCCCGGACTCGAAACTGGAACACTTTTGAAACTTTTGCCTAGGGATATTGACATAGTAGGCCTGATTCACTCGAAAATCGAGATCAGTTAACCGCACATTCGGGCGACACCATACTAGCCTTCAATCAGGTTCGAGTCCCCGGACTCGAAGCTGGAACATACTGGACAGACTCGACTCAGGCCGTTGTAGGTCTTACTGACTCGTTCTGCAGTTTAACTTTTGATACCTAACGCGTCCGTCAGGATTTTCATCATGTCTGTTGACACGGGAAAATTCAAGGAAAACACTGTAGGAGCGTCCCTCAGCCCAGCTCGATTGATCGGCGGGTCTTACCTTTGCATTTGCGTATGCAGCATCCGAAACATCTACGATTGGCATAGTCCGGGAATTTTGTGGATGAAATATGTATGAGGCTAAGTAGCTCAGTCGAATGATCATTCGACTGCTCTTGTGTGTAACGATTGATTGATTTTGCTCGCAATATCTATCGGGTGCGCGGCAGCGCTCCCGATGGGAGTAGCCCCCGAGTCTATGTGCAACTATTTGTAGTTGGGCGTAGGCTCAATTTGCCTTTATTTTGCTGTTGGCGAGTATTTTGTGAGTGCTCCAATCTTTGCGTCTGCTGGCGTAGACATTTGCCATATCCACAGCACTCGAGCCAGCGGCGAGTGCCCTCCTAATTGTCGAGTGAGCTTCGATTGCTTGTTTTGGACAACTTAATGTCTTTTGATCACAGTTTTTATCGGGTGCGCGACAACGCTCCCGATGGGAGTAGCCCCCGAGATTATGCTTAATTGCTTGCAGTTGAGGATAATCTCAAAGCTTTGAATCTTTTGCAGCAGTCAATAAAATTTTGATCCGCTCCTTGTCTTTGAAACGGTCGAGTGACCAATTTGTCTCAGTTTGATTGCCACCTTCAAAATCGACGAGGCGGTCGAGTGACCAGACTTGACTTGTTTTGATTTTCATCTTCGCAATCGACGAGGTGGTCGAGTGACCAGACTTGGCTTGTTTTGATTTTCATCTTCGCAATCGACGAGGTGGTCGAGTGACCGGTTTTGGCTTATTTGTTACGACATGTGCAGCACAGCCCCCGAGCCTCGGGTGCGGCCAAGGTGAATATGCTATAACCTGCATGGTGCAGCCCCCGAGTGTTCGGGTGCGTCAAGCGAATGAAGAAGTTTTGACTTTGCACGGCGCAGCCCCCGAGCCTTCGAGTGTGTCCGATGTTTGTGTATTTTCTTCGCGCGGCGCAGCCCCCGAGTACGCGGGTGTGGCCAAAGTTTTGCGAAGTTTGGGTCTGCGCGGCGCGGCCCCCGAGTATTCGAGTGTGGCCAAGGCTTTGCGAAGTCTGGGCTTGTGTGGCGCGGCACCCGATGAAGTATTAGGTGCGGCCAGGTATTGCAATGTTTAGTCGAAAGAAGTCGACGCGGCGGAACGGAGTCGACGCGGCGGATGTTGTACTGTGTGGTCAGTCGACGCGGCGGACCATAGTCGACGCGGCGGATGTTATGCTGCGTGGTCAGTCGACGCGGCGGACCGTAGTCGACACGGTGGATGTTATGCTGCGCGGTCAGTCGACGCGTTGGACCGTAGTCGACGCGGCAGAGTCGAGAAGCGCCAGCCTTCGAGTGTTGGATGCAACCAGAGCAGGTTTATAATTGAAAAAATAATACTGACTTAGCTGTTCATGAGCGATGGAAATCTGTAGACTGTTGTTATTTGTCGTTGATGACGAAGCGCCAGCCCCCGAGTCTCGGAGGCGGAGTTGAGTATGTGGAGTCGACGACGACACTCGAGTCGCCTGTCGAGTGCAGCGATGAAGTTGATGTCGTGGTTGATGATACTGAGTCGATGAAGACACTGGAGTCGCCTTGTCGAGTGTGATGACGTATTTGTTTTGTCGTATATGAGGAATCGCCAGCCCTTGAGTCTCGGGTGTGAGTGCAAACGCCTCCCTCTTATCGAGTCGACGGTCTGTCGGGTGCGCGGAGTCGAAATTGATGTCCTTGTTGATGTCGAGTGCCAGCCCCTGAGTATTAGGAGCGCCTTGCGTTGATGTAGAAGTTGACGAGCGACTGAAGATACGCAGCTCCACTGCTACCCCGAGTCACCGGTTTGTCGGGTGCGCGCAGTCGAATATAATGTCGTTTTTTATTTCGAGTGCAAACTCTTCGAGGGTATGTAGTGCCCTTCCACGAAGCGGGCTTTGTGTGCTAGTACCGCCGTGTTGGTTGAATGATGTTGAGTGAGTCGAGTTGCCGAGTCGATGACATCGCCGAGCTAGTTGCTTGCTCTTTTCCTGTTTCCATTGCTCGTACGTGAGCTTGTGCATGCATATGTGATTAGCGTGATGATCTCCTTCTTTTCTCCGTGCATGTGCAGCTCGGAGGGATCGCTGCTTGCTTTTGGGTTGTCTTCTTTGCTTTTTTCTTGATTGTCGATTGCTTCCTCCAGCTAGCCAGCACCCGATTGATCTGTGCCTGATTTTTGCTAAACAGGAGCAGCCGGAGCACGTATCGGGTGTGCATGCATGATGCCTGCTGCCTCGCCGCGTGCATGTATTGGTCTAGCTGCTCTTTGTGATGGATCATTGGGATTTGGTACTCCTCGTACATGCGCACACATGTTTGAGAAATAAAGTTGTTAGTAGAAAATAGTGAATATAGTGATTAAACAAATAAGACAAGGATCGATCTATGATAGAGATCGAATCTATGCGTTGCATGTGCTTGCTGCTCATTTGCATCCGACGTGTGTGAATAGGATAGGAGCTCGTTAGCTCGTCTGCTCGTCGACTTCCTTGATCCGCTCGTGAGGCATATGCTCCTTTGCCTGCTCTGCCTCACCTGGGTTGACGCATGAGACCAGCTAGCGATGGCAGCTGTAGCGTACGCTACCGCCTGCTCTTGGGACTTGATCAGCCGAAGCGTCTAGTCGTCAGCCTTGTCGATATGCGAGATGTAACCAGGTCGGCTTTGCGTGTGCGTGCCGCATCTGTCCATGCTGAAGCGAAACGAGTCCGTGCAGGAGTTGCCGAGATTTCGAATCCTCGCTGATCGCGCGATTGATTGTGTGAGGCCCTTTTGCCTTTGGACCTGATCCAGCGACGAGACGCTGGCCGTGTTGAACTTGGCTAGTTGCTTTGCCGATCACGATTCGAACTAGTGCGCTGTCGACGAATCTTGATCTAGTAGATTTGACCAGCAACACCCGACGGCCCCGTGCACACGGAGCGTCGCTAGATTGGATCGTAAAGGTTTGCGTACAGAACGCCGCCACCACCCGATGAAGTTATCGGCTGCTTGTTGATGATGAATTTGATCGCGTTGCCTGCGATGTGACGCAGATTGGATCTGCTATGTACGGAACGCCTCCGCTAGATGCGATCTGGTCGCTTTTGTCGATGAAGATTTGCCGATGAATATGATGAAGCCGCCGAAACCGCGATCCAGCACGCGTCTTTCCCACAGACGGCGTCAATTGTCGAGGTGCGCCCCCGGCAATCCTAGAGTCGAGTACCCCAGGTAGATTATGAGGGAGAAGATGTGACGTGCTGGTAGTTCCGGACGGCTGACAAGCAAGGATTTACCCAGGTTCGGCCCCTCATGTTGAGGTAAAGACCTACATCCTGCCTGTCTGATTATGATGGTATATGAGATTACATGGTGGCCGTGATGGCGATTGTGGTGGTGAGACGTGGTCTCGCTATGCTATGCGTGTATGCTATGTCTAATTGTGTGTGTCTGTATCCCCTCTTGGAGGTGCCCCTGCCTGGCTTTATATATGCAGCCAGGCAGGGTTTACATGAGTCCTAATAGACTATGTCTTGGAGTCCTTGACTTGTGCTTGAAGTAACATCTGGAACGCCAAGTGGGCCTTCGACTGGGCTGCACCAGGTATACCAATAATGGGGTGCCCGGAGGGTATATCCATGTCATGCTCACTCTCCCATGCGGATCCAGACGACTACTGAGCGGACATAGACGGACGATATCCGTAGGCTCATGAATGCAATAAAACTGTAAGAAACAAGTACGTAGCATTTAGCGTGGTGAATAAAAATTTACAAGGTACTTACCCTGTGGCTGGGGAGGTGGTCGAAGTGGTAGCCCGTCGTGGGACTGAACTGCTGATGCCAAGACGAGCCTCCAGCCTGGTCAGGAGAGGGTGCCCTGGGCGACGGGGGCGACGTCATATAAAAGCATAGTCTAGCTTTAAAACACTGATCCACACGATGGTTTTGATCCACATCCGGACCGATCAAGTATACTTGTTCCATTTCTGCAATACAAATTATGAACTTAGTGCATATAAAAGCATAGTCTAGCTTTAAAACACTGATCCACACTGATTACAGATAAAAGCATAGTCTAGATTTAAAACATGTCCTAGTTTCTTCCTCTTCCTCTTGGTCCTCGGCTGCCTCGCCCACGTGGAGCAGCTGCTCTAGATGCCATAGCAGCATCAGTAGGTGGGAATTTTGTACAACCAGTGTCTCTGTGACCAAAATCATTGCACAGAAAACATTGCATTGTTGGGCCTCCGGCTTCAGATTCATCCATACCATTTCGGATACGCTTGCACGGTCATCTACCTCTACCAGGACGCAGTAGCCTTGGGTCGGGGATGTACTGCCTTTCATTAGGGTCAACCGTGTTGAAATTACCCACAGCTTGAAATCCTACCATTTCACCAGTCCAGGTATTAAGAACAGACTCGTTCAAAAAATATGGTGAAACGAACGAGATGGCTGAAAGCCCGAGTTGCCCACAAGCAGCCAATACATGGGAGCAGGGCAGATGAAGCAATTTTGGTTTATTGCGTGTGCACTCACATGTTGGCCGGGCTTCATTTCCAATTCTCACCTCATGCGTTCTGAGCTGATTTCCGCAACCAAACTTGTCATAAGGTAAGCGTACCTCGAACCTCCTTTCTTGATTTCCTATGGCCTGCACAGTGTGATTCCGAGCTTTCGCCATCTTTCTATCCATGTACTCCATAATCTTCTCACAGTAAGGTGTGTTCGGTTGTTTACGATATGCAAGTGAGCTTTCTGGCGTCTTTCTCTGAAATACTTGACTGTGCCCTAAAAAATACCCTCCACAATGGCTGTAAGTGGCAAGGCCCTATTTCCTCTCAGAACAAAGTTGTATGTTTCAGCCAGGTTGGTAGTCATAACACGTACCTGGCTCCATAAGTGTCGTGCAGCAAAGACCACCTCTCAAGAGGCTCGTGCTCTATCCACTGCTGAAATTTTTTAATCAACCTCCCAGTCTTTCTCCTAACACCAGGCGGATCAAATCCTGGCAAGTCACAAAGCCCAACAGGTACATCCTCAGCTGGTGGAGGTCCGGTTGCTAGCTGTTGCGCCACAAGTTGCACATGTGCTGCTACTGCAACATTTCGTGCAGCTCTCCTCTGCCTAACATGCCGGTTAGTGAACTCATCAAGCTTACCACGTATGAAAGTGTATTTCCAGAATTGATTCTGCTTGCATAGTTTTTTGAATAGATTCATCAAAGCCTTATCTCGGAACTGTGAGAAAAAATTGGCCCCCAAATGGCGCATGCACCAACGACTCTGCAGGTCTAGCCATGGCGTTTGTTCCTCAGCCACAGGGTTTGTGAGTGCCTTGATGATACGTCTCCAACGTATCTATAATTTCTTATGTTCCATGCTAGTTTTATGTCAATACCTACATGTTTTATTTACACTTTATAGTATTTTTATGCATTTTCTGGGACTAACCTATTAACAAGATGCCACAGTGCCAGTCCCTGTTTTCTGCTGTTTTTGGTTTCAGAAAAGTTGTTCTGGAAACTTCCTCGGAATCGGACGAAACAAAAGCCCACATGCCTATTTTGCACGGAGTGTTCCAGAAGTCCGAAGAGGAGACGAAGAAGGCCAGCAGGGGGCCCTCCCCATGGGCCGGCGCGGTGGGGCCCATGGCCGCACCGCCATGTGGGGAGGGAGCCCCCTGGCTCCCCCGACGCTACCCCTTCGCCTATTTATTCCATTGTTCGCGAAAACCCTAGCACCGAGAGCCAAAATTCCAGAAAAGTTTCAGAGACGCCGCCGCCGTCAACCCTAACTCGGGGGGTTCAGAAGATCTCCTCCGGCACCCTGCCGGAGAGGGGAATCATCACCGGAGGGCTCTACATCACCATGCCCGCCTCCGGACAGATGCGTGAGTAGTTCATCCTTGGACTACGGGTCCATAGCAGTAGCTAGATGGTTGTCTTCTCCACTTGTGCTATCATGTTTAGATCTTGTGAGCTGCCTATCATGATCAAGATCATCTATTTGTAATGCTACATGTTGTGTTTGTTGGGATCCGATGAATATGGAATACTATGTCAAGTTGATTATTGATCTATTATATATGTGTTGTTTATGATCTTGCATGCTCTCCGTTGCTAGTAGAGGCTCTGGCCAAGTTGATACTTGTAACTCCAAGAGGGGGTATTTATGCTAGATAGTGGGTTCATGCCTCCATTTAATCTGGGACAGTGACAGAAAGTTCTAAGGTTGTGGATGTGCTGTTGCCACTAGGGATAAAACATCAATGCTTTGTCTAAGGATACTTGTGTTGTTTACATTACGCACCGTACTTAATGCAATTGTCTGTTGCTTGCAACTTAATACTGGAAGGGGTGCGGATGCTAACCTGAAGGTGGACTTTTTAGGCATAGATGCATGCTGGATGGCGGTCTATGTTCTTTGTCGTAATGCCCTATGTAAAACTCATAGTAGTCATCATGATATGTATGTGCATTGTTATGCCTTCTCTATTTGTCAATTACCCAACTGTAATTTGTTTACCCAGCATGTTATTTATCTTTATGGAGAGACACCACTAGTGAACTGTGGACCCCGGTCCATTCTTTTACATCTGAAATACAACTACTGCAATCACCGTTCTTTTACATTCTCTGCAAACAAACATCATTTTCCACACTATACGCCTAATCCTTTGTTTTCAGCAAGCCGGTGAGATTGACAACCTCACTGTTAAGTTGGGGCAAAGTATTTTGATTGTGTTGTGCAGGTTCCACGTTGCACCGGAATCCCTGGTGTTGCGCCGCACTACACTCCTTCACCAACACCTTCAAAGCAACTTCGATTTCCTACTGGTTCGATTAAACCTTGGTTTCTTACTGAGGGAAAACTTGCTGCTGCACTCATCATACCTTCCTCTTGGGGTTCCCAACTGACGTGTGACTTTACACGCATCAAGCACTTTTTCTGGCGCCGTTGCCGGGGAAACCGAATTGCTTTTGCAAGGGGAGTCTCTCACACCCAATCTCTTTACTTTGTTTTTTGTCTTGCTTTATTTTATTTTCTGTCTTGTTTGCTTTCTTTATATCAAAAACACAAAAAAATTAGTTACTTGTTTTACTTTATTTATTTCGGTTTTTGCTTTGTTTATTTTAATTATTACTAAAATGAGTAGTCCTGAAGTTGAAGTTCGTTCGTTTAAGAAACAAGGTGGAGAAAGTTTTAAAGATGCTTGGTATAGAATTAGTGATGCTCATCATAGGTGTACTAAGAAACATTCCACTACAATCCTCCTTAGAATTTTTATGTTGGTATCTCTAGCTGGAATTGGTATGTTCTTGATACTCTTACAGGGGGTAATTTCCTAGATACTCCTGCTTTAGAAGCTAGTTACATCATTGAGAGTCTAGTTGGAATACCACCTGTTAATGAAACTAAAATTGAAATCTCTCTTGAGGGTGTCATGAAAAAGTTGGAGGCCATAGAGAAAAATCTTCCAAGTGTTGAGATTAAATTGGGAATATTACTTGATAATATTGATAAACTTGATAAATCCCTGGGAGGAATTAATGAAAGAATTGCTGTTTTAGAAACTTGTGCTATCCATGATAATCAAACCCATAGGATTGGTGAACTTGAAGAAGCTATGGGAACCTTGGGTTCAACTTTTTCTTCTCTTAAGTTTAAGGAGAAAGCTTATGTGGGTAAAGAGCAAAAGTTCATGTATGTCCCTAAGATGCCAAAGCCAAAGACTCATTATGAGCTTAAAATTGATAAAACCCTTAGTACAACTATGGAAAATTTAGATAATGAAGCATCTAAGATACCTTTTGTGACGAGTTGTGTTTTTAAGGAAAATTATGATATTGATGCTTCTTCTCTTGATGTCACTTGATTTTCACTTTCTGCGCCTAGCTGAAAGGCGTTAAAGAAAAGCGCTTATGGGAGACAACCCATCGTTTTTATTTTCTGTTATTTTTGCTTTTCTTTTTGTTTTGAGTCAAGGTAATGCCTACTACTGTAGCAATACCTTTGTATCTTTATTTTATTGCATTGTTGTGCCAAGTAAAGTCTTTGATAGAAAGTTGATACTAGATTTGGATTTCTGCGCAAAAACAGATTTTTTAGCTGTCACGAATTTGAGCTTTTCTCTCTGCAGAAAAATCTAAAAATCCTGAAAAAATTCATGAGTAATCCTCAGATATGTACGCAACTTTCATTCAACTGGAGCTTCTCCATCTGAGCATGTTAAGTGCCTCGAAAAAATTCGTCTTTACGGACTGTTCTGTTTTTGACAGATTCTGCCTTTTATTTCGCATTGCCTCTTTTACTGTGTTTGAGTGGATTTCTTTGCTCCATTAAATTTCAGTAGCTTTGGGTAATGTCCAGAAGTGTTAGGAATGATTGTGTCCTTGCTGAACATGTGAATTTTTGATTATGCACTAACCCTCTAATGAAAATTACTTAGAGTTTGGTGTGAAGGAAGTTTTCAAGGATCAAGAGAGGAGGATGATACAATATGATCAAGAAGAGTGAAAAGTCTAAGCTTGGGGATGCCCCCGTGGTTCATCCCTGCATATTCCAAGAAGACTCAAGCGTCTAAGCTTGGGGATGCCCAAGGCATCCCCTTCTTCATCAACAACTTATCAGGTCACCTCTAGTGAAACTATATTTTAATTCCGTCACATCTTATGTGCTTTACTTGGAGCGTCTGTGTGCTTTTATTTTTGCTTTGTTATTTTCGTTTTCGGAATAAATCGGATCCTAGCATGCTTGTGTGGGAGAGAGACACGCTCCGCTTTTTCATTTGAACACTTGTGTTCTTCGTTTTTTATTTAATGTTCATGGCGAAAGCTGAAAGCCTCAGCATTTATTTTTCATGTTCATGGCGAAAGCTGAAAGCCTCAGCATTTATTTTTCATGTTTATGGCGAAAGCTGAAAGACTCAGCACTTATTGTTTATGTTTATGGCGAAAGCTGAAAGCCTCAGCATTGATTGTTATTTGGTTGGAAACAGAAAATGCTTCATGTGGTAGTTGGTATATTGTCTTGAATAATTTGATGCTTGGCAATTGTTTTGAGCTCTCAAGTAGATCATGTTTAAGCTCTTGCATCATGTAGTTTAAGCCTATTAGTGGAGAACTACCGTAGAGCTTGTTGAGATTTGGTTTGCATGATTGGTCTCTCTAAGGTCTAGATATTTTCTGGTAAAAGTGTTTGAGTAGACAGTGTAGAGTCTTATAATACTTGCAATATGTTTTTATGTAAGTCTTGCTGTACCGGTTTATACTTGTGTTTGCTTCAAACAAGCTTGCTAGCCTAAACCTTGTACTGAGAGGGAATGCTTCTCGTGCATCCAAAACCTTGAGCCAAAACCTATGCCATTTGTGTCCACCATAACTACCTATTATGTGGTATTTTCTGCCATTCCAAGTAAATACTTCATGTGCTACCTTTAAACAATTCAAAAGTTATTATCTCTTATTTGTGTCAATGTTTTATAGCTCATGAGGAAGTATGTGGTGTTTTTATCTTTCAACCTTGTCATTTACTCCTGACAGACTTTCACCAATGGACTAGTGGCATATACATCCGCTTATCCAATAATTTTGCAAAAAGAGCTGGCAACGGGGTGCCCAGCCCCAATTAATTACA
Source organism: Poa pratensis (assembly GCA_947311845.1). NCBI lineage: Eukaryota > Viridiplantae > Streptophyta > Magnoliopsida > Poales > Poaceae > Poa > Poa pratensis. The sequence goes on along the minus strand of CAMZMU010000058.1, from coordinate 55,447,321 downwards.
ACTTTCATTAATAATTCTCTTCACATGTTTTGCCCTGATTTATCAGTAAGCAACTTAATTTGCAATAGACACTCCTCCATGGTATGTGAAATGTTGGAAGGCACCCGAGGATTCGGTTAGCCATGGCTTGTGAAAGCAAAGGTTGGGAGGAGTGTCATCTATAACCAAACTAAAATACATGTGTAAACAAAAGAGAAAAGGGATGATCTGCCTTGCTGGTAGAAATAACGTCCTTTATGGGAGCCGCTCTTGAAAGTCTGGTTGACAAGGGGGTTAGAGTACCCACTACCATTCGTTGACAACAACAAACACCTCTCAAAACTTTATTTTTATGCTCTCTATATGATTTCAAAAACTTGAAAAGCTCTAGCACATGATTTAATCCCTGCTTCCCTCTGCGAAGGGCCTTTCTTTTACTTTATGTTGAGTCAGTTTACCTACTCCTTTCTATCTTAGAAGCAAACACTTGTGTCTACTTTGTGTGCATTGATTCTTACATGCTTGCTTATTGCACTTATTATATTACTTTGTGTTGACAATTATCCATGAGATATGCATGTTGAAAGTTGAAAGCAATTGCTGAAACTTAAATCTTCCTTTGTGTTGCTTCAAAACCTTTTGTTTAGAATCTATTGCTTTATGAGTTAACTCTTAGCAAAACTTTTTGATGCTTGTCTTGAAAGTACTATTCATGAAAAGTTTTTGCTTATATGATTCAGTCGTTTACTCATTATCTATTTTGTTAGCAAACTATAGACCATTGCCTTGAGTCACTTCATTCATCTCATATGCTTTACAATAGTATTGATCAAGATTATGTTGGTAGCATGTCACTTCAGAAATTATTCTTGTTATCGTTTACCTACTCGAGGACGAGTAGGAACTAAGCTTGGGGATGCTTGATACGTCTCCAACGTATCTATAATTTCTTATGTTCCATGCTAGTTTTATGTCAATACCTACATGTTTTATTTACACTTTATAGTATTTTTATGCATTTTCTGGGACTAACCTATTAACAAGATGCCACAGTGCCAGTCCCTGTTTTCTGCTGTTTTTGGTTTCAGAAAAGGTGTTCTGGAAACTTCCTCGGAATCGGACGAAACAAAAGCCCACATGCCTATTTTGCACGGAGTGTTCCAGAAGTCCGAAGAGGAGACGAAGAAGGCCAGCAGGGGGCCCTCCCCATGGGCCGGCGTGGTGGGGCCCATGGCCGCGCCACCATGTGGGGAGGGAGCCCCCTGGCTCCCCCGACGCTGCCCCTTCGCCTATTTATTCCATCGTTCGCGAAAACCCTAGCACCGAGAGCCAAAATTCCAGAAAAGTTCCAGAGACGCCGCCGCCGTCAACCCTAACTCGGGGGGTTCAGAAGATCTCCTCCGGCACCCTGCCGGAGAGGGGAATCATCACCGGAGGGCTCTACATCACCATGCCCGCCTCCGGACGATGCGTGAGTAGTTCATCCTTGGACTACGGGTCCATAGCAGTAACTAGATGGTTGTCTTCTCCACTTGTGCTATCATGTTTAGATCTTGTGAGCTGCCTATCATGATCAAGATCATCTATTTTAATGCTACATGTTGTGTTTGCTGGGATCTGATGAATATGGAATACTATGTCAAGTTGATTATTGATCTATTATATATGTGTTGTTTATGATCTTGCATGCTCTCCGTTGCTAGTAGAGGCTCTGGCCAAGTTGATACTTGTAACTCCAAGAGGGGGTATTTATGCTAGATAGTGGGTTCATGCCTCCATTTAATCTGGGACAGTGACAGAAAGTTCTAAGGTTGTGGATGTGCTGTTGCCACTAGGGATAAAACATCAATGCTTTGTCTAAGGATACTTGTGTTGTTTACATTACGCACCGTACTTAATGCAATTGTCTGTTGCTTGCAACTTAATACTGGAAGGGGTGCGGATGCTAACCTGAAGGTGGACTTTTTAGGCATAGATGCATGCTGGATGGCGGTCTATGTTCTTTGTCGTAATGCCCTAAGTAAAATCATAGTAGTCATCATGATATGTATGTGCATTGTTATGCCTTCTCTATTTGTCAATTACCCAACTGTAATTTGTTTACCCAGCATGTTATTTATCTTTATGGAGAGACACCACTAGTGAACTGTGGACCCCGGTCCATTCTTTTACATCTGAAATACAACCTACTGCAATCACCATTCTTTTACATTCTCTGCAAACAAACATCATTTTCCACACTATACGCCTAATCCTTTGTTTTCAGCAAGCCGGTGAGATTGACAACCTCACTGTTAAGTTGGGGCAAAGTAATTTGATTGTGTTGTGCAGGTTCCACGTTGGCACCGGAATCCCTGGTGTTGCGCCGCACTACACTCCTTCACCAACACCTTCAAAGCAACTTCGATTTCCTACTGGTTCGATTAAACCTTGGTTTCTTACTGAGGGAAAACTTGCTGCTGCACTCATCATACCTTCCTCTTGGGGTTCCCAACTGACGTGTGACTTTACACGCATCACTTGACATCGTTCAGTATACCAGCATGGCGGTCATGAAGGATGCACACGTTCGGCTTATCTTTCACTACTGCAATTTTAAGCTGCCTGAAGAACCAAGTCCAACTTTCAGTGTTCTCGCTCTCCACAAAAGCAAATGCTAGTGGGACGATCTGATTGTTGCCGTCCTGACCAATGGCGGTCAAGATCTGTCCCCTATACTTGCCAGTAAGAAAAGTACCATCAACACAGATCACTGGTCGACAGTGAGTGAAAGCTTCTATGCATACATCGAAAGAGAAGAACACACGATGCAACACCTTCACGTTTGGAAACTCTGCCATCCAAAAGTGTTTGATGTCAACATATGTGCCTGGATTACGGGCCTGCAATGTGTGGAGGAGCCGAACAACTGAGTCATATGAGTCTAGGAACGATCCGAATCTGTTCTCAAGTGCCATCTGCTTAGCCCTCCAAGCTTTGCCATAAGATATTTTGTACTTGAACCTGGTGAACACCTTATGCTGAATAGCCTTCGCTTCCATAGCTTTGCCCTGTTCTATTTCTGAGTATAGCAACCGAGCTATAAGCATCGACGAAATGTTACGATGATCTTGAGGAATACAGTCAATTCTACATGTGCTGTACTACGTCGCTCACTTTCCAGTTTATGGCGAACTGAGGACGATAACCGTGCACCCTTCCAGGACAGCCTGCAACCTCACATTCCATTGTCAGATATTTTTTTACTTGACACCTTGGTTTTGAATGTCTTGCATGTCGACATTGCCCACTTAATGATTGCGTCTTGCAAATGTTGCTTGTCGGGATATAGAGCACCCACAGCAACCTGGTTCTGATGGTATTCCCAGGCAGAATCATGACCATCGTTCACTGTCATTGACGAAGAGAAGTCATGACTCCATGACGCAGGATTAGGCACCACTTGTTCGTCATCCGACTCGTCGGAATCATCACCATAAGCACTATCACCATCTTCATCTTCCTCTTCCATCATTTGTCGGAATTCCTCGTCTGCAGCTTCCTCAACACCATCCTCATCTGCTACTTCTGCCTGACTGTTTTGACCAGATTCGTAACCACCACCTCCAACATCTTCCTGATTATAGTCATGTCCAGATAAATGCATCTCCTAACTACTCTGGCCAGGATTGTGCCCTCCCTCGCCTTCATGAGGAATCACCTCCTTCGCCACAGGTATCAGTAAGGCGATAGGGGTACATCCCCTGCTTTCGCAGCCTTGCAACCATCGCACCATCTGAGAGGTCCGATCTATCGGCCTCAGATAAAAAAACACCGGTGACCTTGACTTCGTCCACAGCGCATGCACACTCGACGGTGTCTGTTACAGTATTAAGCCCTAAACATGCTGCCAACCAATCTTTCAGCTGACTTATGGACCATGTTTCAGGGGCGTTCAGTTCCAACTCTGACCATCGGAACTGACCCAAATCAGCTCTCAACTCATTTATTACAACTGTGCCAGGACCGTAGTAAAACTAACATTTCACTAAATTACTCATCTCGACAACCTAAAAATGTGACACCAAATTACTGTTATAACCGGAACAACTATATACTTAATTATTACTAGCGGAACAACTATATACTTAACAATAATGCATACATAATTACTGTTAACCCTAATTAGCCAAAAAACTCATACCCTTGAAGCGTGGCTTGATTCAATGGAGTAGCACCACCACCACCACCTTGGCCGGAGCAGCAGAACCACCACCAGCACGTCTTCCACGAGCTACACCAACCTCCTCCACATCTCCACCATTGCTCCAAAAAAGCACCACAAAATCACACCCACAACCTAACCCATCTGTAGATCGGAGTTTCCCTAACTCTCTAACAGCTGTAGGCTTAAGATTTATTGGCTGGATGGAGAAATCACCAGGGGAGGGAAGAAATCGCCATGGATATTTTTGTTTCGGTGAGCAAGAAGAAAGAAGAAAGAGAGAGCGAGGAGGAAGAAGAAGCCCGACGCCCGTGCGTATCCAGCGACTAATCGGCTTAGCCAAGGCCGATAAGCTGTCGGCTTCGACGTGGCCGACTGTAGGCCACCCGTGACCCGATAGGGCTGTCGGCCGCAGGTCTGGCCCGCCACGCCACCTTCTCGGCTTAGCCAAGGCGATAGGCCCTAATCGGCTTAGCCCAGGCCGACATGCCGTAATCGGCTTAGCCCAGGCCGAGGCCGTATTATTTATGAAATTTCGTCGATTTGCGTAATATTTTTTGAAATTTATTAAAAAAATGTATTATTAAAAAAATTAGCTAGGAAGACTACTTTTGTGGATTGGTTCTCGTCCAGCAGATGTTTCCTACATGAACAGATGTATATATGAATAACATGTAATAAATGTGGCAGTAGTATAGATATGAGAAATCATTGAAGATAAATACTTACAATCTCATGATGGCCATAATGCTGTCGGGCATGTCTGTGGCCTGCACAATGCAACGAAAATCCGACCACGTGATCATGAACTCGCGGCGATTTGGGACATCGATCGGTTTGTACCTAACAATAATTCCCTTGGTTTTACACGTCTTGGAATCTGTCCCATAGAGCGACATCAGAAATTGTAAGTCAGGGGGAGTTTGCACCTAAAATGTAAGTGCCGCGCCTCCGAACAAATTCTTTTTCACCAGTGCATTATTACTAGGTAGGGCAATATGGGTAACACGCTAGTAGGGGGAATTTCCTTGGGCTCTTTATCAGTTGGTCCTTTTATTTCAATCGGTCGTTCGTCATGTACAGATGATCTCGTGGGGGGATTTTCTTTGGGCTCTTCTTCATGATCTTCCGGTTCATGTGATCCCGTTAGCTTGAAGTGGGTAAAGAACTGGGACGTTTATGCTGGGGAGGGTTGCTTCTTAGTTGGCTTTGGATTGTCAATAATGCTGGGACACTAAATGAATGTGCCTTTCGCCTGGAAGAGAGTGGTGATTTCTTCATTCCGGGGCTCGAGGAGAAGGAACCCCTTGAACGGCTCGTGGACGTCATCGACATTAACCCTAGCATATCCATCAAGAATAGGAGTATTGTGCAACATCTGCATTTGGCTTGCAGCTGGAAACAATTGGCCCCACGCAGCCTCCACGAGAGTTCCCGATGCTGCGAGCCTAACTCCTAGCCGCAGTTAGTTGGAACCTACATGAGAAGTGATCAAGTTAGGATGTCATAATTACATGCGTGCTTCATGATCAATTCACGGTCGGGTTTATGTACCTGTTGGAGATCGCACGCAACGATCGCATTAGTGAATTCTCGTAACCACCCCTACTGAGGCTGGTAGACGTGGTGAGGCCGTGCCCTCTTTCCCGATCTCTGCTCATCAGTCTGGCAAAATTTCTTCTTCAATAGATTGGCGCAACTCTTGTTCAGCGATCTCTTGCTTAGCTCTCTTCCATGCTCGCTTGTCCTCTTTAGTACGGTCCCGGCCATATTTCCAGGGCGCGTAGCAACCTACAGCCCTCGTGCGACCAGTGTGCTCTGCGGTTGATACGTCTCAAACGTATCTATAATTTTTGATGTTCTATGTTGTTATTATACCATATGCTACATGTTTTGTTTACACTTTATAGCATTTTTATGCAGTTTCTGGGACTAACCTATTAACAAGATGTAAGTGTCGGTTCCTGTTTTCTGCTGTTTTTCTCTTTCAGAAAAGCTAGTCGCAAAATATTCTCGGAATTGGACGAAATTAAACGTGTGCAAATAATACATCGGAAGACTCCAGAAGCCCAAAGGGGAGGAGGAGGTGACCCAGGAGGCGGCCACGCCACCCTAGGGCGCGGCCCACCCCCCAGGCGCGTCCTAGCCTGCGTGGGCCCCTCGGGTGGCCTCCGACGCCGCCCTTTCGCCTATTTATTCCTGATGCCCCGAAAAACCTAAACACCCGATCCTCCATCCACGAAACATCCAGACGCCACCGCCGCGTCAACCCTAGATCGGGTTGGTTCTGAAGCTCTTCCCGGCACCCTGCCGGAGAGGGGAATCATCACCGGAGGGCTCTACATCGCCATGCCTGCCTCCGGAGTGATGCGTGAGTAGTTCATCCTTGGACTACGGGTCCATAGCAGTAGCTAGATGTTAGTATCTCCACTTTTTTGCTATCATGTTTAGATCTTGTGAGCTGCCCTACATGATCAAGATCATCTATATGTAATGCTACATGTTGTGTTTGCTGGGATCCGATGAATATTGATACTATGAGCAAGTTGTTTACCTATATTTGTGTTTATGATGTTTATGTCCTTGCATGCTCTCCGTTGCTAGTAGATGCTTTGGTCAAGTAGATGCTTGTAACTCAAAGAGGGGATATTTATGCTCGATAGTTGGTTCATGCCTCCAGAAACCAGCGCTCGAGTGACAGAAACATGCACGGTTGTGGATGTGCTGTTGGCACTAGGGATAAAACAGCGATGAATTGTCTATATGTCTTTTGCATTGTTTACATTACGCACTTTATTTAATGCAGCGATCTGTTGCTTGCAACTTAATACTGAAGGGGATGCGGATGCTACCCTAAAGATGGACTATTTAGGCATAGATGCGCTGGAAAGCAAGTCTACGTACTTTGACGTAATGCCCTATAAATATCATAGTAATCATCTTGTCATATATTGCATTCACTACAAGAATCCCTCTATTCTGTGACGGATTCTTTGCCACGGTTCTCGTATCCGTGGCAGATCTCAACATTTTTTGACGCCCTCGGTATTTCCCGTCACGGGTCCATTGGAGGCCCGCCCAGCCCTGAAAAAATGGGACGAAAAGGCCCAAACCGTCACGGATCACAAGGGGCCTTCCATCACAATCTATTTGGCGGGCCGAAGGGGACGAACCCACCTAGAAACCGTCACAGGTCACTGGGCTTCGGCAGCCGACAACCATGGACCCCAGCCAACACGCACGTACAACTCTGTCCGCCTCGCTGTTAGACCTGGACCCACACTTTTCCCACACCAGTCCAAGAGATGTTGCAGACGGACCCACATGTCAGGCCGACAAGCCCTCTGTGCCGCACGTGTACTGGAACACTCCAGATGGGGACTACCTGTCAGTAGGGCAACTAATATTTTAAGCACGTTCACTTGCACGTTTCGACGGGCGGACCCACGTATCAGTACCGGGGCCCGCGCTTCATTTTATTTAATATATATACATTACGGAAAATAATTTGTATTATTAAAAATATAAGAAAATATATAAATAAATTATCAGATGGGACAATATTTTCTTCAAGTTATATATAAATTGTAATAAAATATATATTCTGAATTATAAAATTTAAATTATTTCGATATCTGGGACTCAAATTTTAAAAAGTTGAATTTATTCCGAATTGTAATAATCATATTCACACACGTGTGCTTCCACGTGTCCAGCACAGCGGAGATTGGGCCAAATCATTGGGCATTAGTGGGCTGAAGCAGCAAAATAAGAAGCTTTGGCCCAGATTTACCCTCGTTTGTTAAGATCAAATGGCCCTTGTCATCTCCAGCGAGTTTGGGCCATATTCTGAGCGGACGTGCAAGCTTCCGCTTGTCTATCCTAACATAGCTTGGCTCATATTAGTGTGCCTAAGTGGCTGCAGATTCGGAATAACTAAGTTTGGGCCAATTTATTCGCGCTGGTGCTCTTCCAAGGGCCATCATAGTCAAGGCTGGCCAGAACATTAGGAATAGGTGGGATGAAGCTGCAAAGTGGAAACTGGGCCAGATCATTGGGGGTAAATGGACTAAAACTACAAAATAATCCAGCTTCGGACCGATTATGAGCGGGTACAGGCCCGATCATTTGTGGGGTGGAGAGAATAGGCCATATTCTCAGGCCTACTAAAATTTATACATTTCTTAATCATTTTATTTTATTGTAAAAATCCCAAATATTGTACGGAAAATTAATTTCAGAAATATTACGCCCATATCCTGGTCTGGGGAAGGCGAAGTACTGCCATGTTGCCAGTTCCCCTGCTTGGGTCCCATATGTCCATCTCTGCCTACTGTATTGGCCAGATTCTAAAGAGAGGAATAAATGGGCCATGGAGCAGTTTCTTTACGGAAAAATCATTTAAGGTTTGGGGCAGGCCGAGCCCGTATAGGCAAATAGTTTTTTACTGAGGCCTAGAAAGACGGAGCGACAGAACTTCAAGATTGTGTTGGTGGATGCATGGCAAGTTGGCAACCCGAAGCAACTGATGTGTACATTTTGTTATGGAGTTTTCTCGTTCCGTCAGATACCCAATAAACACACCGGCCTCCCACCTTGAGGGCGAAAGAGATGGCAAGTTCCCCAGACAGTACAACCCGAACGAAAGCTCCACCAACCGTCTTCAGATGATACGGTGAATAGATTGCAGTTTATTTATTCAGCTGGAACAACAGTACATGCATCTACATACATCATGTAAAATACAAGATCCACAACACAAAAACAACATGCAGAATATTACCTTACGATGCATTACAAATAAGATCAAGTCATCACATTCACAGTACAACTCTAGTACAACCTGATTAGTACGCACAAGTCTTTCTTTATACAGATAATGCTTCAGGAAATTATGACTGTAATCAATTGAAAAGTACTGAAAGCACAATAAATCAGCGATCAGCAGTTAACGGTATGATGATTGTTGAAACGAGATATATAAAGAAAGTAAATGTTCTTACCATTTTGCCTTTCGCCTTATCGACTGTAGACTCAGTCATCTTGCAGACATAGAAAGGTATGTCAGGTTTGACCCTGGAGACTTGTTTCTTGAGAAAATTCCACCTTCTAGCTGATAAAATCACATAGTTGCCTTAAAAGATGTACCTTTCAAACCCTTATGTCCGCTGATTAGAAGGACCTACATGAAAGAAAAAGAAATTTAGAGAATACATTGTTGCATACACGATGCAATGTTACAATCCAAATATAACATTACCCCTTGCTGCTACAATGGGTTCGGGTTCGTCATCGCTTCCATATTCAGATCGGCCACTGTAGCAGATTCCATCATCGCTTCCAGATTAGATCGGCCACTGTAGCAGTTTTTTTTTTAGAGAGTACGCAAACGCGTACCGTACTTTTATAGAAGGCAGAAATAGGTTACATCCTTATTTTCCTTGCGTACAAGAAAAACAGAGGGAAAGAGATACTCCAAAACTCCCGAAAAAACGCACACCTAACTTCTCACGTTATCAGTTGGGCCTCCCTCCGCTATCTGCCGCACAGCGCGTAGCATCCTCGTTTCGTCCAGCACAAGCGATGCTACGCGGGCCGGCTGAAATTGGTGCTGAGTGTTACCGTGCTCCCTCGCATTGCGCTGCTTCCACAGAAACCACAGCCCCGTGCAGATGAGGCTGTCGACTGCTTTTTTCTTCCTCCTGTCTCGATGTCTGTCGCGCTGCTCGCTCCACCATTGCTCCAATCGTCTGGTCCACTCTAGGCGCCGCCGCTTCCATCTCCAAGCCCTGGAAGCAGCGATGCCACATTTCCCCGCGAAGACGCACTGAACAAGGACATGTTCGGCTGTGCCTTCCTCCTGCAGGCAGACGAAGCAGGCAGATGTGTTCGCCCGCAATCCGTGCCTGCATTTTCTGTCCGAGGTCCAGATCCTATGTTGGATTGCTAGGCAGGTAAACAACTTGCTCTTCGGCGTCGCCCTACTCCGCCAGATTGGTTCCGCCATTGGAAATTTTTGATCCCCTCTTGCATCAGCATCTTGTAGGTTGAGCTGACCGAGAAGGTCCCGTGGGAGTCCAAGGCCAGATGAACTCGTCCACTGCGTCGGCGTTCCTCGGCGCTTGAGACACCGCCAGCCACAGGAGGATGTATTCTCGCGCGGCTTCGCCCTGCACTTCTCCTACCACATCTGAGATCCACATGTGATTTTGCAATCCCTGCTTGACTGTTCTGTGATTGCGGTTCCTAGTACTGACCATCCCCGTCAGGGCCGGCGCAATGTCTACCGCCCTCCGACCATCGATCCACTTGTCTCTCCAGAGCAGGAGTTTCGCACCATCACCAGGTGAGATTCGCACCAAGCTGTCGAACACATCTCGAGCATCCGAGTCGCGCAGCATAGGAAGCCCTTGCCACGGCCTAGAAGGATCCGTGGCCATTCCCACCGCACCCGCATTGCGAGTCCATGTAATCTCATATCCTTTACTCCGAGACCTCCATACTCCTCCGGCTTGCAGATTCTATTCCATGCTACCAGGCACTGCCCGCCGTTTGCTCTGTCTTTTGCTGCCCAGAAAAATCCACGCATGCACTTCTCTGCTTCCTCAATGAGCCAGACAGGTGCCTCCGCGACAAGCAAATTGTAAATTGGCCTTGCCGCCATGACAGATTTCACCAACACCAAGCGCCCTGGTCGTGCAATCATGCCGCGCTGCCACGCCGGGACAATGTTGACCGTGGCATCAAGAATCGGTTGCCACTCCGCCCGTGTGAGAGGGCATAGAGCTAACTGTAATCCCAGGTAGCGGATCGGAAACGGTAGAATCCTGCAATTCAGCGCTCTCCCCACAACTTCTTGCTCCTGCTCCCCTCCACGAATGAGAGTTGCCGAGGATTTGGTGTAATTTACAACTAGGCCAGATGCTTGCCCAAAACTCTGCAGAATCTCCTTGACAGCCGTCACGTCCAACTCGTTTGGACTGATGAACATTACCACATCGTCCGCGTAGGCCGACACCCGTTGCGCCGGCGAGCAATTCGCAATTGGCGACAGCACCCCCGCCTCCACCGCGCGACAGACCAGGAGCGTGATTACCTCCATAGCTAGCACAAACAGTTGCGGGATAGCGGGTCCCTGCCGGAGTCCACGGGCGTGCCAGATCTTTCTCCCAGGTACTCCATTCACTAAAACTCGCGTGCTTGAGGTCCGAAGTGCAATTGCTACCCAATTCAACCATTCTTGAGGAAACCCCATCCTTCTCATCACCTCGAGCAGAAATCCCCACGAGAGTGAGTCAAACGCGCGTGAGATATCGAGCTTGAGCAGCACTCCCTTCTCCTTTCTTCTGTTTATCTTCCTCGCAATTTGCCGGACAAGTATGAAATTGTCATGAAGGCATCTCCCCTTTATGAACGCGGATTGGTTCGAGCTCACCAGCTGGTCCAATTTTGGCCGCAATCTGTTCGCGAGCACCTTGGTGAAGAGCTTGGCGAAGCTATGTACAAGGCTTATGGGTCTGTAGTCTCCGACTTCCTCCGCGTCGGGCTTCTTAGGAATGAGCGTGATAATGGCTCGATTGAGCTTTCCAAATGCCCTCCCGTCTCTGACATATAGCCTGAGGAACGCCGCCATGATCTCCGGCTTGATGGTGTGCCACGCTCGCTTATAGAATGCACCCACGAAACCTTCAGGACCCGGCGCCCTATCCGATGGGATGTCCTTTATTACCTCCCAAATCTCCTCTTCGGTGAAGATGTTACTTAGGTCCGCGAATTCATGCTGATCCATCCCAATAGCCGGCAGGTCGATAGTGCTATCTCTATTCTATACCTGTCCCAGCAAGTTTTGGTATGTTTGGAAGAAGATCTCTTCCTTCCTTCCTTGCTCCGTAATCAACTCATCTCCGTTTCTGATTGCAGGTCTAAAGGTTTTGGATCTCCTGCCATTAGCTACCGCATGGAGCAGCCTCGTGTTGGCGTCGCCATCTTTCAACCAGCGCATCCGCGATCTCTGGCGTGCCATCGTGCGCTCGAGAGCGACGAGAGCCCCAGGACAGTAAGTTTCAGAGACTTACGGAGCCACCACTCACCGTCAGATAGGGGCCGATGCTCCTGGGCAGCATCCAGCATGTGGATTATTATGTTGGCAATGGCTAACTGAAGCTTTATGTTTCCGATTTTCCTGTCAGCCCAAGATTGCAGGTATTTCGCCAAGTTCCTGAAGCAGGCATCCAACCTCAAGAAGGCGTCCAACTGTAGCAGATTTCATCGTCGCTGTCATTGTGGTGACAGTCATGAGCAATGTTATGCTCCTCAGCACTGCTGGTGTCATTGATTTCTACATTCACTGGCATTGGAACCTGTAAATTGCATTGTAATGAATAAATTGTATGTAGAAATAATTTATATATGAACACTAGGCAAGACATATACAGTAGAAAAATTCAGAGCAGTATTAAATACATCATGGTAGCTCAGACACAGGGACGGAACATACACAGATAGTTGCAGGAGCAGCAACTCAACCAGAGGTGTAAATATGTAATGTGTTTAATGAGCAGTAAACTAACTAGAATATGGATAAGAAGTGCTAAATAAAGATGCCAAACCAAACAGGTGAAGGTCAATAAAACAAATGACTTTACAATGTTGCACATAGTAAAGAAACGCATCAGTAATGGTTGATGCAGGCCAGTTGGATTCATCGTCACCTGGTAATCACAACAAGTATCTCTTTGTAGTACTGATAAAATGATACCGGCCAGGACTAGCGCATGATATCTGCTCTTTCCTATAATTCCAACGGTTCTAGGAAGCAGAAATATGTGTTGGAAAATTCTACATGGTGCTCCAATAATCGCAAACAAATAATAAAATGCGTATGCCAGGAAATATCGTGGCTCCAACTGAAAATATTGAGCCATAAGCAGAGTACCGGATCTATCGACTCCCGAATCGAAGTAAGCTGCAGTTCAGAGTACCGGATCTAGCACCAAATCGAAGTGCATGCCGTCGTACTGCAGAAATAAGGGGATCGTACTAACAGATCTACAGGCCGACAAATGTTTCCAAGCAACCGTGCTAACCCTTAGCATGATCCAAAATAGGACTCATCCTATCCTAGGTTCCCAATACTGACCGCTAGTCAGGGGCGGATCTAGGGGGGTGCCATGTGTGCCATGGCACCGCCTCCCAAAATGCAAAACACTTTGTATTATAATGATAGTTAGTAGTCTAATTCTCCCAAAAAATTCTCTCTATACCTTGTGTAGTCAACCGTGGCACCCCCAAATTTACGCACCTAGATCCGCCACTGGCGCTAATGATGCCGCTGGATGTGTCCGGAGCTCAGCGGCGATGTGTCCACTAAAGCGAGTGTGAATTAGCCGGCGGGCGGTTGTGGATGTGGACGGATTCCGATCTGGGGTTAGTCGAAGTGGGGAAAACTTGGTCACTAGAGTCTCGGCTCTGTGCGGGCCGGGTTGAGACTTGAGGACTCAGAGCGCACAGGGATACAATTACTAGAATATCCTTTACCCTCAGACCAAGTTCAGCTAGATTTTATGGGTCGAAGGGACATTTCTCTCCCTGCCGGCGCCATAAATTCTGGCCAAAAAACCTTTGTATTTTTATCCACAATTGTTATTTTACAAAATCCTGGCCAAAAAACCTCCTGCAACATCCTTGGTATAAATGTTCCCCCGCCATAAAGTTTTACAAAGCCTGAATACATGCAAATCCAAAGACCACTTGCTAAATTTTTAGCAGGACTCCCAAAAATGGGCCCACAATATTTTTCTCTCAATGACAAGTGGGTCCGTGTGCTGTGTACGTGTATGATGAGTGTGTGCTGTTTACGTGTGTGCTGGGTGTGCGTGCGTATGTGCTGCAGGTAGTACCATTGTGTGCTGCGCGTGTATGCATGTGTGTTGCGTGTGCACGTGTAGGAATGTGTGTGTGTACGTGTACGCGCGTGTGTGTATGCGTGTGTGTGCGTGTATTTGTAGATAAAAGCGATTCAAAGTTTCAAACGTCTCTTGGAACTGGTTCCATACGATGCAGCGAATCGATTCTGACAACAAAAGCGGTTCAATATGTTGATTAGACGTGAACCTGGTGGAGGTGCAAAAGTTCTGAAAATATGGTGGTTTTCGCAATAAGATGGCATGAGTATGGTGGAATGTGCAATTTTCTCGTTGATTCGCTCCTGGCATTCATATGCGGGACCTTCTGGCACATGCATCCGATTCCATAGAAAGAAAACTGAAAAGATTGGACCTAGTAGCAACTAGCACATGCGAACGGAGGGAGTATTTTCGACCGACTAACTAAATGAATTTGCTGTCAGGTAAACCCCTACGGAGTACAATACTACAGAATTGCTTCATCACGAATATGAAATCAGATTATTAGCTTCATCATGAAATATATTTTCTTATTTATTTTCTTAGTCTTTTAAATATTGATATTCTTTCTACAAGGCTGGTAAAAGATGGTCAAGTTTGACTTTCAGGAAAAACTATACACCTTAACAAGAAACGAGGGAGACAATACCTCCAAGGTGCGGGAAGAGAAACTATGGATTCGATAATCCCACCTGTTTCTCATTGTTTTGATGAAGCGGGAAAGTTCCTCCCGTTTTGTAGATAAGTCTGACTGCACATCCCGGTGGAGGGCTTCCCGCTGGGCTTGCTCTCACCGCACGAAGAAAAGTACAGTAGGTAGGACTATAGTACAACAGTACTTCGCTGTGGTTCTCTGCATCTCTCCACCATGATATTTCCCATGTCACAGTGGAGTTACTTTTTTTAAATGAGGTCACATGGAGTTGAAATCACTGACAAGAAATCTGTCCAGATTGGAGAGAGACTGACCGGCGGGAGAGGGGGGAGAGAAGGATTTATGATGTATGCTTTTGTAGCGCGCACTGTGGTTTGTTCTGCAGAGGTTCACTGTGGCTAGCATTCTGTACCCGAGTACTGTTCGTCTCATCTGGGCGTCCATTTTTTATCGAATGGCCAGGAATTAGGGCATGGGGCAGCATCATGGTTTTTCGTGGATCTCTGTCCAGCAGAGAGGGAAGAAGGGATATCAACAGAGGGACTGACCGGCAGCATGATGGTTTGCCTCCTGCGCTACTATCGATGGCTAGAGAACAAATCTCCAGACAGCAGAGGGACTGACCTGTGGGAAAGGGGGAGGGGAGAGAGAGAGAGAAGGATTTATAGCAAAACCAAGAGAACAAATCTGCCCGGATTGGAGAGAGACTGACCGGCGGGAGGAGAGGGGGGTGGGTGAGGGACTGAGGGTGGAGAGAGGGTGGAGACAGAAGGGTTTATTCCTACCCCGTATAAAAAACGGGTGGACAAGATGTATGCTTTTGTCTTGGAGATTTAGGTCTGAGAGTCCCTACCGCGGCCATACATTAGAACGTCTCCCGGCCGCTCACACAGTCACCAACCCGCCTCCGGCCGCACACGCAGACACAGCCACACACCTGCCTCCGGTGATGAAGATAGTAAGTGGAGCAGCCGTTGCCGTCGCAGATCGGCTCCGGGAGAAGGATGCCATCGACGTAGGTGCGGCTGCAGGTAATGGCCGTGCAAGTCCTACTCCGGCAGTGGTCGCCGCGGCGGTCAATGCCCTCCAGGAACACGTGGCGGAGGACGTCATCATGCCCGTGCCAGCCGGTGTCGTTGACCACGTGCAGCTGCCAGTCGACGAGGCCCCCCACGACGATGCTGCGGCATCGCTCCTGGCGTTCGAGGGGGTGTCGGCGACGAGGAAGAAGAGGTACGTGCTAAATGCCAAAAATACAAAATGGATGATGGAACGGTTCCAAACACACGATGGACTGACTATACGTACATACTACTTGTTGTTTTAGATTTATATTAATTTGCTATTAGTTTAGTTTAATTTGTGAACTTTGTGTTCCTGTTGTATCATAATTTGCTATTAGTTCAGCTTATGGTGTGCTTTATACTTTGTGGAGGAAAATAGAGTTGTCCACAAGCTTGTGGTGCACCTTAAGCTATGAATCACCCACAAGCAACTAAAAAATTCTCTCTCCACTCTCTCTTGCATGTAGCAATATGACAGGACATGTATACCTTAGCTAAAGTTCACCTTAAGGTGGGCTATATTTTATAAAGCCGGTTGTATTATTAACCTTGCTCTTAGCTTATTTTTATATATTGTATTGTGTTTATTAGTTTATGCTAATTTCATCCACTGTTGTAGTAGCTTACTTCTTGTGTCCTTTCTAATTTGCAGGAAGATTCTGATGATGTCGGGAGTGACCAAGAATCAAGGGATGCAAAAATCCGGCACGTCCTGAGGAAACTGCAGAGTGGCGCATTAAGTACCTACGTGGTCCAAAGAGGTTCAAGTGCCCATTCTGTGTAAGGATTATTGCTGAAGATTACGACAGTTTGAGGCAGCATGCGGTAGGCGTTGGTCAAGGCTCCTTTAAGCGTGCGGGCCATGTCATGGCAAAACACGCAGCCTACGGTTGGTTCTTGAATAACCTCTAAAGAAGAAGGGGAGGAAGCTAGGTGAAGAAGTTGTCCTGGTAGTCTGATTTCGTATAATGTTGATGTTAAGACCTGAAGTAGTATGTTGTATCGTCTCACTCAAAGGATACGTCTAGCAGACGTATCGTAGTATGTTGTATCCAAAAAACTCCCACCCCTATGTTTTGCTGGTACAAGTTTGTATGTTTATGAACTATGTCTACTCTCATTGCTTCTAGTTGGATCTTTATATGTAATCAATAAATCTAGTAGAACCTGAAATCGTGTCTGTTTATCAAAAAATCAAAATCGCCTTTTTTAGTTTCCCATAAATCGAGAACAAATTCTAGATGTTGATATTGTCAAGATCTACAATCATGGAAATTTGCAACTCTAAATTAGCAGTATTTTGGGCTGCACAAAAAAGACAAATGTGTGGATCTGGTTGGTGAACAATACACAGTTTCATGTAGCCCCGGTTCTAAGAATCCACTATCTAACCTCTTGTTATATATGTGGAGTTTACGTGTACTGATAAAATAAATAAATACCAACGCATATGACATGCATGTAAAATTTATTGGCCAACAAAATGGATGATGTGGACACTTGCATGCATGTTGAGAAAAAAAATTCACGTGCGTTACTTGGATTTTGATGTAGGAGTATATAAGATTTTACACACATTATGAACTTTGCTTAACTGATAAATCAGGGGCTGAAAGATGTGAAGAGAATTTTCGATTAAAGCCAATTTGGGGCTGGCCACCCCGTTGCCAGCTCTTCTAGCGATTGGATAAACGGATGTATATGCCACTAGTCCAGGTGTGTAAAGTCTGATTACCAAGTGAAATAAAGACCATCTACCCACATCCTCATGAGCTTGTAAACAGTGACACAAAAAAGGAGTAGTAACAGTTTTGAATAGTTTAAAGGTAGCACATGACAAATTTTCTTGGAGTGGTAGGGAAATACCACATAATAGGTAGTTATGGTGGACACAGATGGCATGGATTTTGGCTCAAGGGTTTTGGATGCACAAGCAGCATTCCCGCTTAGTACATAGTTTAGGCTAGTAAGGTTATTTAAGCAAACACAGACTGTCAACCGGTACAGCAAGAACTTATACAAAGACATGCTTGAAAAATCATAAGACCCCATATTGTCTTCCTTGTTAACCAAAACCTTTTACTAAAAAATATCTAGACCTTGGAACTACCAATAATACAAACTAAATAACAACAAGCTTTACATTAGTTCTTCACTAATGGCCTTTACTTACATGACGCACAAGTCTAAACATTACTTACTTGGTAACTCAAAACAATTGACAAGTATCAAATTACTCAAGACAGTGATCTACAAGATTATGTAAGCATTTTATACCACTACCACGTGCATAGCATTTTCTGTTCCAACCAAACACCAATCAAATTATTTGAACAACTCTCCAAACAGATATAAGTGAAGCAAGAGAGTACTTTCTTTAAAAGAAACTAATAGCTCTGACAAGAGATACATGAAAACAAAGAGCTAGAAGCTTTAGCAGTGCTATACAAGAATACTCAACAAATATAAGTGAAGAACAAGAGTATTCTAATAAAAAAACGGAGCGTGTGTCTCTCCCAAACAAGAATGTTAGGATCCAATTAGTATGGAGCAGCAAACAAAAAACTGAAAGCAAAGCACACAGACGCTCCAAGAAAAGTACACATAATGTGAAGAAATAAAAATATAGTCTCACTAGAGATGACCTGATAGTTTGTTGATGAAGAAGGGGATGTCTTGGGCATCCCCAAGCTTAGACGCTTGAGTCTTCTTGAATATATTGTGGAGATCCATGGGAGCCTCCCAAGCTTAAGCTTTTCACTCTTCTTGATCTTGTAATATCATCCTCCTCTCTTAACACTTGAAACTTCCTTCACATTAAAACTTAATATTTTTCTCATTAGCGGGTTAGTGCATCAAAACAAATAATCTCACTTGGTTCCTTAAGGACACAATTCATAAGCAAGCATTTTCAAACATTTTCTACTGTTAATAGTCTTAAGTGAAGCTCTTTCACCAAAAAGAAACCCACTCAACACTCGTAAAAGAGAGAATGCAAAACAAAGACAGAATCTGTCAAATTCAGAACAGTCCATAAAGATGATTTATTTCGGGACACTTACGTTGCTCAAATCGAAAAACTTTAGTCTAACAAAAGATAGCTACATATCTTAGGAATACGCACAAAAAAATTTAGATCAAAATCACGTTTGGTTGATTTTATAATTGTTGTGCAGTGAACAACAGAAATCTGTTCGTGCGTAGTAATCCAAATATAAGCACCATCTTGTCATTAGAGACTTTTCTTGGCACAACAAAACAGCAAATAAAAGATACAAAAATGTTGTTACAGAAGTAAACAATCATCTTGACTCAAAAACAAAAATAACAGAAAATAAAAAACAATGAATTGCCTCCCATAAACGCTTCTCTTTAACGCCTTTTAGCTAGGCACAAAGCATGAATCAAGTATTATCAAGTCCAGAAACATCACCATCTTCTAAATCTTCATAAAAAACACAGCTCATCCTAAGAGGACTTTTAATTTTAGGAAATTCTTGAGAAGAAAACTTAAACAATCCATTGCTTGATTCACCAACAAGTCCACGAAATTCCTTCTCAGTTTCAAACAAATCAGCAACTGTTGGTTTCAGTTAGTCACTTTGGGCACATACATGAATTTCTTCCCCTTGTCTAATAAATGCTCTTGCTTTTTAGTTTTAAGTGTGGAAAAAGTAGAACTTATAGCATCAATAACTCCCTCTAATTCTCCAATCCTAGAGCTGTGATTATCATGGATAGCACTAGTTTCTAAATATTAATCCTTTTGTTAATTTCTTCCATAGAATCACCAAGTTTAATAGCACTATCATGGAGTTCTTCTATCTCATTAATCTTATCAATACTTGGAAGGTTTTTCTCTATATCCTCTACTTTTTTCATGACATCCTAAAGAGAAATTTCAATTTTAAAATCAGTGACCGGTGGTATCCCAACTAGACTTTCAATGACGTAACTGGCTTCTAAACCAGGGGTGCCTAGGAAGTTTCCTCCTGTTAAAGTGTCCAAAACATACCTATACCAATTTGTGATGCCAACATAAAAATTCCTAAGAAGGATTGTTGTGGAATGTTTTTTAGCACACCTATGATGAGCATTACTGATTCTATACCAGGCATCTTTTAAACTCTCTCCCCCTTGTTGTCTAAAAGTACGAACCTCAACCTCGGGAGATGAAACATAATAAGCAGAAACAGACATGATGATTAAACATACAAATAACAACTCGAAATAAACTAAATGCATGATTTTTTTTGTGTTTTTGGATTTTAACAGCAAACAAGATAAAATAAAAAACTAAGCAAGACAAAAACAAAGTAATGAGATTGGAAGTGTGAGACTCCCCTATCTGGAGATTCCAGTATCCTCGGCAACGGCGCCAGAAACTTGATGGTGCTTAGTTGGGTTTTCCCGAAGTGTAAGGAGAGATGTAGTGCAGCAGCAAGTCTTTCCTTGGAAATCTACCAAGGTTATCGAATCCAGGAGGATACGGAGGTTCTTCAGAAGGTTGTCAGCGGCGCAACTGACGTGGGATCTGCACACAACACAAGCAAACTACTTTGCCCCAACCAAACAGAGAGGTTGTCAATCTCTCCGGCTTGCTGAAACAAAGGATTAAACGTATGGTGTGGAAAGCAGTAATGATTGCTGAAAGTAATTAACAAAGAACAGATGATTGCAGTTGGTGGTTTTATCAGTATGAGGAAAATGCACCGGAGTCCACAGTTCACTAGTGGTGTCTTTCCATATAACTAACATGCTGGGTAAACAAATTGCAGCTGGGCAATTGATAAATAATGAGTGCATGACAATGCAATATATGACAAGATGATTACTATGAGATTTAATAGGAAATTACAACAAAGTACATAGAACCGCTATCCAGCATATCTATGCCTAAATAATCCACCTTCGGGTAGCATCCGCATCCCTTCCAGTATTAAGTTGCAAACAACAGATCATTGCATTAAGTAAAGTGTGTAATGTAAACAATGCAAATGACACGTAGACAAATGCATCATTGTTTTATCCCTAGTGGCAACAGCACATCCACAACCTTAGTCGTTTCTGTCAACTCGAGCCCAGGTTTCTGGAGGCATGAACCCACTATCTAGCATAAATACTCCTCCTTGGAGTCACAAGCATCTACTTGGCCAAAGCATCTACTAGCAATGGAGAGCATGCAAGATCATAAACAACACATATAGATAGATTGATAAACAACTTTCTCATAGTATCAATATTCATCGGATCCCAGCAAACACAACATGTAACATTAAAATAAGATGATCTTGATCATGTTAGGCAGCTCACAAGATCTAAACATGGAGGTACAAAGTGGAGAGACAACCATCTAGCTACTGCTATGGACCCGTAGTCCAAGGATGAACTACTCACGCATCACTCCGGAGGCAGGCATGGCGATGTAGAGGCCTCCGGTGATGATCTCCCCCTCCGGCAGGGTGCCGGGAAGAGCTTCAACCCTCCTGATCTAGGGTCGACGACGGCGGCGGCGTCTGTATGTTTCGTGGAATAATGATCGAGTATTTAGGTTTTTTGGGGCATCGGGAATAAATAGGCGAAATGGCGGCGTCGGAGGGCACCCGAGGGGCCCACACCACACTAGGGCGCGCCTGGGGGTGGGCCGCGCCCTAGGGTGGCATGGCCGCCTCCTGGGTCGCCTCCTCCTCTCCTTCGGGCTTCTGGAGTCTTCTGGTGTATTATGCAGGTACTTTTAATTTCGTCCAATTCCGAGAATATTTTGCGACTAGCTTTTTCGAAAGTGAAAAACAGCAGAAAACAGGAACTAGCACTTCGGCATCTTGTTAATAGGTTAGTTCCAGAAAATGCATAAAAATGCTATAAAGTGTAAACAAAACATGTAGCATATGGTATAATAACAGCATGGTATAATCACATGATCAGTGGCATAAGCACTTGTGAGAGTGCTCCCAACAGCCTGCCAGGAAGCCATTTGGGTAGACCTATCATCTTCAGAGTAGGATGTTTCGTTGCAGCTAGGATGGTTGATTGTTTCATGTATGCACACGCCACCCCATCGCTCTGCAGCTGATATATTTGATTTGTTTCTTGGAAAGCTCATTGCCTAAGTTTATACTAATCAAATCATCTTTCTAAATGTGAAGTAAAGATTTGTGTAAACTATATGCTGTGAAATACAAACGTTCTTTCCCTTTATAGGCCGGTTTCTCTGATCTTTAGACATATTCGATAGGCAGACGGAAGGTGATTGCAAATCATTTGTACTCTCATTTGGTTTGACTGAATGACCTGAGTTAGGTGTTTCAAATGTAGTCGCACAGGAGGGCATCACAACGGTTGTTCTGCCTACATCAGCATTTTTATACAATCAGTAGTCTTTAAAAAATAATGTTGCTCTACCTGGTAGTAAACACCACCTTCTGTAGCTGGGGTGTATGGCAGTTGGGTGATAGTTGATTGCCCAGTGGCATTATTTGGAGTGTGCCACATAATGGTTTTGATTAGTGCAGTGTAAAGCATGACATACCAGGTGATGTGGTAATCGGTCTGTTAGATGTAATCTGTTTTCCATTGACATTGGATGCTGTTACTTTCTTCAGTTGTCGGGCCTCACACTTCTTTCTATTAATTTCATCCTTGCATCGTGCATATCTCTCCAGTTCCTTTTGTCTCTTTAATTCTTTTGGTCAGCTATTTGTCCTGGTAGTTAGAAATCTTTACCATTAAATGGTCTTGAAATGTACAAGGTCCAAGTAGGTAAGTGGTAGTGATATATTTACCTGAATTGTTGGTGTTCTTCAGGTCTTGTAATGGAGTCCGTATCCCTTGATGATGCCATATGTAACACACCGATTCTCCTATTATGAAGACAACCATCAGGCATGAGTAGCATGATTTTGATTTATCTACTGGACATGTGCAAGTCAGGTTTAGTATACGCGTGAATTTGATCCTTTACTCACCGTGGCTAAAGGTAGGACGCGATGGCGACCAGGTCACCCGGCGTGACCAGGTCGTTGGATGGCGGAGCTTGTGCAGGACACCCAGCGTCGTTGGTACGGCGCGGCAACTAGGTCGAGGACACCGGGGCGGCTGAGGACGACGGGTTGATGTATTTAAAATTTTCTTGATTGTTTCAGAAATGGGCGTTCGTGCTTGACTGATTGCACGGGCAGTCGATCGGCACAACATTGGTGAGCCATCGATTCGTTGATCTGAGCGGGGCAGTATATGGAAAGGATGTCATAATTTCGGCGAGCAATGATTGTGTTGACTGCATGGTTATTATATTTTGGCAAGTACCGATTGGTTTTATTGCCAGTGCTGTAACGCTACTATGCGCTGAATGGAATCATTTGTTACTGGGCCGGCCCATGTCATCGATCGAGAAGGAAGCAATTTGGCAGACCACGATCTGGCAGGACCATGGCGTTTGACGTACGTACCACCAACTCCCAATTTCTATCTCTACTATACTAGCTAATTGACCGTGCATTGCAACGGGGGCATTAATATTCTTGTAGGTTACCCGACGGCTGCTCAGGCTGAAATTTTTGAGAGAGTGGTAACCATGATCTCTCGGCGCATCACAATTCTAATGAACAACTCAGTGACTTTGCATTGCGAAACTTATCGAGAGAGAAATATAGGAGACTTAATCAAATGTTACTACTTTTTACTTGTGCATGGAACTAAAATACCGCTATTTATTGCTAAAACAACATTTAACAAGAACAAAAGCCCTAAAAATCGTGATCCTACATCACTACATCTGCATCACTTCTTGATCCTATAATTGCTTTTTAAACGTGGCGTCTGGTCGAACAACAACAGGCTCGTGTTGGGATCGTGCTCCTTTAATACAATTGTAATAATGGTGAAGTCCAAAGAGAAAATGCAGAATAGTACTGTAGTTTATTTGATGTCCATAGATAGAAATTGTTGTCCTTGATTAGAAAAGAAGTAAAAGAACAATATCATATTGAAAGGACATCCAGAATCTTATCATGATCTTCGAAATTTGGCATGATATTCGTAACTGACACACACATGGCCGCTGCATGGCAAGCATAATCCTGCACAAAAATGTAGCCAGTCAATTCAACTGAGAAACAGGACAACCACCACAAGCAACAATGACGAATGTCATTTTCATTTGAACAATGCAAATCAGGCCAAGACGGAGAAAAAAATCCAACAATGTATAGTATGGTTTCTAACAAGTCGTGTTATCCTGGATACTGTTTAATCTTAAAGTGTCATAGCCTCATAGGTTCAACTGGACTGAACACTATTAAGGATTTCTGCGGCCACAAAACCCAACAAAAATGACTCCATCGTTCTAAATACCGAAGCCCTAACATGACAAGCCGACAGAAAAAAACACCCATGGCCTGAAATACTGAAGCCCTAACATGACTCAATCTGTATCCTGATTATATAATAATAATACAAAAACAGAGCACATGGAGTACAAAGAGAGCAACTAACATCCACTCCATTGCAATACAGTTTCTGCAGGGCCACTCGCATTCACATTTAAATCATACAACATAAAACAAAAGTAAGAGATCAATATACACCCATCCGGCAACCAGTAGTAACTCAGCGCATTTGATCCACTGTTTGAGCAGTTTTTTGTTTTGTTTTCGCTCCTGGATTATTAGTGTAAATCTTCCCCCGAAAAGCGCCCAGGAATGGTGATCTTGACCAAATAGTGTGGATGTCGTCACCAATATTGCATCTGATTTTCATCAAGGCTTTTACTAAGTTTCCACCCCTTTCTTTGACTCGTACGACTGGCTAATAGCATCCCAGAACGCGGGGATCACCGATCACCTCAATCAGTAACTTCTTTGAAGGATTGAAGATAGTTTAGGTCAACTATGACATGGTCTCCCCTACCCTCTTGAACCTGCAATATCCAAATGTTAGATTTTACAATCCTGAAGTAGAATGTGCTACATAAAAGCATGACGGCAACTGTAAATGTTCCAGACTTCCACTAAGAAGAAGTCACTTTCTTTGTAGTTGTACTAAATTCTTTTTTTTTTTTTTGAGGAAGGAACCGACTCAAATTACAGGAACTCAGTGCAAATTACAGCTAGGTCCAAAGGTAAAAGAAAATTACAGAAAGACCCAGAAATTTGCACACAGCCCCCTGAGTTGCCTGAAGAGCTCACAGCCGGATCCTCAACGATCCCCAAACCTCCTAGCCGAAGACGGCGACGCCGTACCGCACGCCGGCGGGAAGAGGAAGCCGCCACACTTTGTAGAAGCCGCAGAAGCCGTCCGCCGCCCGGCGCCGGAACTTGAACTCGATGAACGAGCACGGCCACAGCAGCCGCTTCCCACCTCCACCCTTCCTCCAGCCGCCACCGCACCGGCTAGGACCACCACCACCACCACCGAGCCACCTCCAGACGCACCTCCCTCGCCACCAAGGCCGGCCGGAGAAACGTCGACGGAGAAGACCACCACAAGCACCAGCAACAAAACCAGGCTGCCCACCTCCACCGAGCTCTCCCCTCGCCGCCACGGCCGGCCAGAGCAGCTAGGAAGAAGAAGCAAACCTGTACACACCGCCTCACGGGTCCCGCGTCGCCCCT
Source organism: Poa pratensis (assembly GCA_947311845.1). Taxonomy (NCBI): domain Eukaryota; kingdom Viridiplantae; phylum Streptophyta; class Magnoliopsida; order Poales; family Poaceae; genus Poa; species Poa pratensis. Next base: position 55,421,903 of record CAMZMU010000058.1, on the reverse strand, counting down.
GGAGAAGAAGACCACGCGGAGGCGAAAGACCCGAAGGAAAAGGACTCCACGAAGCACAGCAGCCTACGCCACCACGGCCGCCAGCACGGAGACAAAAGCCAACTCCCTCCCGGCGAGCTCGCCGGACCAGAGAAGGGAGGGCACCAGAAGCCACCATCGCCGCCACCGCGTCCGGCTCGATGTCGACGAATATGTGGACGAAACCTAGTAAAACTAGTACTATACTACTCGCACGGACGGGATCTACTGCTTCCCCCCGTCTCACGACGCCACGCCGGCGCCGGAGACGGAGGGAAGCGGCGGAATCGCCGGCGAAACTCGAGCGCCCGCTGTTCGCCTCTCTCAGGTACTGTAGCGGTACCTTATCCTTTCGGGGGAGAATGTTTGCAATCGAAGTTAGGTAGTTGTACTAAATTCTAAAAGCACCAATCTATACAAAAGCCCAGAAAAGGAAATACTGGCAGCATTCAATCCAGAAAATGTTAGCCTAAGTGATTCCTTTAGTAATTTTGCAGCCTCTTCCACTCCAATATTCAGAGATTTATTACCTTGTACCCCTGTTCGGCAATAGCTTCTCCTTAGTGGAAGAGTCTTCAAACTGTAAAGGCAAGTTCAAATATAACTTGTCATGGAAGTGTAAAGTCAACAGATGAAAGAGCCAATACATATAACATTCCAAAGTGTACCTATTAAATTTTAGCAAACTTTCATTCGGCATCGAGGCCATTTTGAGCGTCGACCATCACATTCAGAAACTGCCTCAGCCTAGGAAGGGTACCGACATAGACTACTCGAACTTGGTCGAACAGAGTGACGTACAAATCAACTGCTATTGCAATTTCAAAGTGCCTACCAAAGTCAATATCACTAATCAGACGCTCTGGCCTGTCATAGCATTGTTCGTTATGAGGTCAATCTATTCACAATCATCTGACTGGTAAAAGAACAAACTGCTTGCTGTACAGCTCAACTTAGCAAGCAAAACAATAAGCTCTTAAAATAATTCTAAGCCATTATCTGATCGAATTACAGACATATTTGAAATAGCGAATTCACTTTAATTATTCACGGAGTATCATTTGCTAAAAGCTGACTCCGGGAATTTCTCAACGTGTAGTGCATAGCTAACTACAGTTACAGAACCTTCCGTAGTGTCCTTGATTCTGAAACGTGATTACAATTCAAAGGAGAGCTCAAAACTGAATCAAGAGTAAATACATTTTCTGAATGTTGCCATGCATATAGATTTTCTGAAGAAAACGTTTGTCTTGAGTACACTTCCATATAGATTTGAAAAACACAAGCCCCCCCCCCCCCCCCCCCCCCCAAGGGAAGGCGGAAGATGGGTTATCCAATTTTCCAGCGGATTCGAGGCGCCGATAGCGGTTTCTTCCCAGGGAATCGAGAACGAGGAGTTGCGTACCTTGCGTCGGTAGGGCCTGCAGCGAGGGCAAGGAGGCGTCCGGATCAACTCCTATCACCCCGTTCCGGGGCGGAGATTTGAGATGTTCGGTGGATCGTGAGAGTTGGAAGATAATGAAGGGAGGCAGAGAAGACGCCGCCTCCGTCTCCTCCGGTTGCACACATGGACTACCGACGAGTATGTTTTTGCGCCGCCACAATCACCTCAGGTTGCAAAGGAGGGTGGTGCTGGACGGAGAACGAAACCAAGGAATAGATCGAGGATGGGAGCAGCTCCAGCAGAGGCAAGCAGCCTAGATCCGATAGATTCGTGAGGAGCACACCCGCCTCATGAGGGGAAGTGCGGCGGCGGCGGCTGGTGTGTCAGGACCCGATGATCCTGGACATCTGTATCGATAAGCAAAGACAGGAAATTGGAGCTCGGGAGCTCAAATGAACAATACAGGAAGTAAATTGAAAATAAAAGATAACTAAAATTGGGTTTTTTGATTGCTTGATCCACCCATCCACCCCACCTGCCCTTTATATTGAAAGGCAGGCTCAAGCAATTACAAACATGTCCCTCATACTACAGGTTACAACTTTTAGAGCTATGGGTAAAAAAGGTAAACTGTGACAGGAACCGTTGGATGAAAGTGAAGTGTCATTCTGGCCGTCCTTCTTGGCTCAATCCACTCAAAGGATCTTCTGCGGCTGGTGCGGTTGTGGCTACAAACACCTAGGGTCCTGACAGATCCCCCCCCTTGAGACAAGACCTCAGGGCTTGAAGTGAGGGAAGGTCGCTTGTATGAATGCTGCGTCCTCCCAGGTTGCTTCTTCTGGAGTCAAATTCTCCCAATGGATCAGCCACTGAGGCACTGCTACGTCGTAGTTTCCTTGGCTGCGCGGAACCTGACGGCGTTGAAGAACTGCTCTGGGGGCAACCTTGATGTTTCCATCTTCAGTGATCAGTGGAAGTTTTGGATTGGGAATTGCTTTCTTACCCAGGTGTTTCTTTAATTGGTTCACATGGAACACATCATGCAGTTGAGCTTCAGCTGGCAAGTGCAACTTATAAGCGACAGACCCAATTTTCTGTTGCACTCGGAATGGACCATACCACTTGGATGTCAGCTTCAAGGCATTTCGCAGTCCCAGTGCTGTTTCTCTGTATGGCTGCATCTTTAAGTAGACGAAATCGCCAACTTCGAATGTTCGTTCAGTCCTCTTCGCATCAGCATATTTCTTCATGCGCTGCTGAGCTCTTGAGAGATTCTGCTGGAGTTTCTGAAGCATGTTCTCCCTGTCCTGCATTGTCTGTTGAATGTCATCAGAGATGTTGCTTGGAACAGCCACATGATGAAGCAGAGGTGGTGCATATTCATACAAAGCTTCAAAAGGAGATTTGTTGATTGCAGTATGGTGTGAGCAGTTATACCACCATTCAGCTGCAGATAGCCAATTCATCCATTTCTTTGGCTCTTGAAATGCCATACAGCGTAGGTATTGTTCCAAGCACTGATTTACTCTCTCTGTTTGTCCATCAGACTCTGGATGGTGAGCTGAGCTGTAGTTCAGTGTGATGTTCATAGTACTGAATAGTTCCTTCCACAAATTGCTGGTAAAAATCCGGTCACGGTCACTGACAATACTAGCAGGTGGTCCATGCAATTTCACAACATTATCCATCAGTGCCTCTGCTACCTTGTGCACAGAGTAAGGGTGAGACAAGGGAATGAAGTGGGCAAATTTCGTTAACCTGTCGACCACCACAAGGATAACATCCTTTCCTTTCGACTTTGGAAGACCTTCAATGAAATCAAGGCTGATATCAGTCCATTTCTGGGAAGGAACTTGGAGAGGGCTCAGCAATCCAGGGTAAGGAAGTTTCTCAGATTTTGATATCTGACACTCAGGGCATTCTGCAGCAGCAGTTGTGATGAATTGCTTCATGTTGGGCCAGTACAATAGTTTCTTGATCTTGATCAGAGTGACTCGCAAGCCCGAATGACCACCAAATGAAGATGAATGAAATGCGTGGAAGAGTTTCATCCGTAACTCAGAGACATTCCCAATGTAAATTCTGTTCTTGTAACGGAGAATGCCGTTTTGCAGTGTGAAATGTGGTGTGCTGTCAGGTTGTATTGCCAGTTTCTGAAAGAGTTCACGACAGAGGGTGTCTTCTTCATAAGAGCTTGTCACTTCTTCTAACCAAGATGGAATAGTTGTGGACACACTGTGACAATGAACAGTGTCCTGTTTAAGATCATCAGCCGAAACAGAAGTTTCTTCTTGAAACTGTCGAGATAAGGCATCTGCGACAGTATTTTCAGTTCCCTTTTTGTACTCAATAATATACGTGAATTCCAGCAACTTTAACATCAACTTGTGATGTGTTCCTTCCAGGAGGCGTTGACTGCCCAGGTATTTCAGACTTTGCTGGTCTGTTTTAATGACCAACTTGTTACCAAGAAAATAGTGGCGCCATTTCTTGAGAGCTTGCAAGATTGCTAAAGCCTCCTTTTCGTATATGGATTCCGCAGCTGCCTTAGGACCTAAACACGGACTGAGGTATGCCAATGGTCGTCCCTCCTGCATCAAGACTGCTCCTATTCCAGACTGGCAAGCATCAGTTTCTAGCACAAAAGGCTGAGAGAAATCTAGCAATTTGAGTAAAGGTGGAGTAGTCATAACTGCTTTGAGCTGTTCAAAAGCCCTCTGTTGCTCTTCACCCCAGTGGAAGTTATCTTTTTTCAGTGCTTTGTAAAGTGGCTGGCAAATTAAGGCATAACCTTTGATGAATCGTCTGTAGTAACCTGACATACCAAGTATTCTTCTCAATTTCTTGATAGTATCAGGAACTTTCCACTTGGCAATTGCAGCTATTTTAGCTGGATCCGTAGCCACTCCCTCAGCAGAGATGATATGACCTAGGTACTCAACTTGTTTCTGGCCAAAAGTACATTTTCTTTCTTTGGCCTTGAGTTTGTGGTTCCTGAGGGTTTCCAATGCGATCTTGAGGTGATGTTTGTGATCTTCCACTGTGGGACTATAGACGAGAATATCATCAAAGAACACCAATATAAACTTTCTCAAATAAGGTGCAAACACTTTGTTCATCAGTGCCTGAAATGTTGCAGGAGCATTGCTGAGCCCAAAAGGCATAACCTTATACTCAAAGTGGCCGAAATGTGTTGAGAAAGCTGTCTTTTGGATATCTTCCTCCCTCATTCTAATTTGATGGTAACCCGAACGCAAGTCGAGTTTGGAGAATACTGAAGCGCCATGCAGTTCATCCAACAAATCTTCAATGATCGGGATTGGAAATTTGTTCTTTATTGTCAGATCATTCAAGCCTCTGTAGTCCACACACAAACGCCATGATTGGTCCTTTTTCTTGACCAATATAACTGGTGAGGAGAAAGGGCTGCTGCTAGGCTGAATTTCATCATTTTGCAACATTTGCTTAATGATTGTTTCAATTGTTGTTTTCTGACTGTGGGACATGCGGTAGGGGCGAATATTTGGTGCCTTTGCATCAGGTAATAGTGGTATCGAATGATCAGTGTCTCTCTTTGGTGGAAGCCCTTCAGGAGAACTGAAAATGTCGTGGAACTCTTGTAAGACATCTTGTAGTTCTGGATGTATTGCAGCTGTTGCAGCTTGTGACTCAGTTGAATCAGTCTCAGGGATGTGGTACAGAAAGTACCCTGTTGCATTTTGTTCAAGTAACTTGCAACATTCCTCAGATGAAATTAGCAGATTTGTTTTTGGCACCAGATGATCAGCAAAGGTGTGTGTACGGTCAGGAGTTGTAAGAGTGATCGTCCTTGCTAAGAAATCAAAGGTGACTGGGTTATGCTGTTTGAACCAATCAACTCCCAGAATAGTATCAGCTCCTTGTAACTGCAAGATTCTGAAGTTGGCTTTGAATTTAACTCCATGAATTGTAAATGGGCAGTTGATGGCTACCGAGTCAGATATCAGGGTACCTCCACCAGCTACAGTGACAGATTTTGGTGTTACTTTTGTCAAAGGAATGTTATGCTTCACGGCAAACTTGTAGTCCATGAATATGTTTGTACTTCCTGTATCTGCTAAAGCCGCTGCTCTTGTGTTTTTGAGTTGAAACAATAGTGAGAGGGTTGATTCACTCGGAGTACCCGTGTAAGCAGCTGCTGAGATCTTCATCATGTTGATATTATCTGGCTGCTCTGGAGGTACTGCACCAGCTGGAGCTTCAAGTTGTTCCTCTTGTAATTGGTTTTCTGGTTCTGGAACATCTTGTTCATCATCCGGATCACCTTGCATCTGCATCACATTGAGCACTCGCTGCATGTTTTGGCACCTATGTCCCACAGTATAATTCTCTGGGCAATACCAGCACTTTTTAGGCTCTCTTGGTCTCTCTGCCATATTCCTATTCCTGTTGTCACGGATAGGGAAGTTTCTGTTTTGCTGAAATGCTCCAGTTGCAGCTGCCATTGGTCTTCGTATATTGGACAGGTAGGCTTTTTCATAGAGTCTTGCATACCAGTAAGCCGATATCAACGTTGCTGGTTTCTGTCCCAACACTGTGTGCTTGATATTTTCTTTCAGACCACTGACAAATCTGTCCACAAAGAATTCCTGTGGCAAGTAGGCTCTGTCACGCTTCATTAGCGTCATCCAATTTTCATATGCAGAGATGTAAGCATCCACAGTGGTGACCTGCTGCAGATGCTGCAATTGATCCATTGGATCATGTGCTTGGTTGTCAGGGAACCTTTCAATCAGGATGTTGCACAAGTCTGACCAACTGATGGTTTGCAGGTTCAAACCAGAGCTGTTAAGCCAGGTTTTGGCTTGCCCTCTAATATGTGCCAGACCCCATCGGACTCTCTGTTCTTCTGTGATACCCACGAGTGTGAAAATGTCCTCGCACTCAAGTCGCCAAGAACGAGGTGCTACTCCGTGGAACAGAGGTAACTCGACATGTGGCGTCCTCAGCTGGGGTTCTGCATTGTGGTTCCGCTGTGCATTTTGTTGGGTTTCTTGTCGTGGTGGTGGTGATGGTGGTTGAGGTGGCTCAGTGGACTGGCTTCTGGGTTGTTCATGGTGTTGTGGTGTGGTGTGGTGGATAATTGGTTGGTTCTGGTAAGGGTATTGTGGTGGTAAAAGAGTGGGATTGTAGTAAGGGTTGTAGTTCGGCATGGGTGGGTAAAAAGGAGGTGGTGGGTATTGGTATGGGTTGTAATATGATGGTGGAGGTTGTTGTGGTTGATAGTAGCTAGGTTGGGTGTAGGGAGTGTTGTATTGGGTGTAGGATTGTTGTGGTTGATGATTGTCAGAGGTGGTGGTGACTGAAGTTGAAGCTTTGTCGGTTTGGGCATTGTGTCGAACAGGTGGTGGCGATGGCGGATGTGGAAGCTGGTCGGGAGTGAGGTTGCCGAAGTATGGAGGGAAAGGTGGGTGGTGGTTGGAGTTTGCTGGAGTAGGGATCTCGGTGATAGGTGAAAGGGAATGGTTTTGGAGTGGTGGTGGTGTCGAAAAAGGGCGCCTTTGCGCGGCGACGGTTTCCGTCTCCGAGCTCTGCCCTGCACTGCACTGCTGGGGTGCACGCGACATCGCCATAGAGGTCATGAGACTGGTGAGTTTAGCTACCTCACCTTGCAGAGATGTGATTGCCGCCGTGGAGGAAGACTCGTGGCGATCCAGACGATGGCCGATGGCGACGACCTCGTGGTCGCGTTGGAGCTGCTGCTCCCGTCGCGCCGCATCTTCTTCGGCTGCGGTGGCCACGTACGCCGCGTGAGCTTGCGCCAAGACGGCAGCGTCGTCCTGGAGGTCTGTCGGGGCAGAGCGCTCGCACGAAGCGGAGCGGGAGCGGCGTGTCGGCATCGTCGACGTAGAAGAAAAAGGAGGAATTTTACCCTGAATCCGGCGATCCAGGAACCTGGTAGAACTCGAACACCGCTCGGATCGAGAAGGGGCAGGGAGGGTGGGAGTCGCCGCGCGACCGCTGGCTCTGGTACCACCGTGTCAGGACCCGATGATCCTGGACATCTGTATCGATAAGCAAAGACAGGAAATTGGAGCTCGGGAGCTCAGATGAACAATACAGGAAGTAAATTGAAAATAAAAGATAACTAAAATTGGGTTTTTTGATTGCTTGATCCACCCATCCACCCCACCTGCCCTTTATATTGAAAGGCAGGCTCAAGCAATTACAAACATGTCCCTCATACTACAGGTTACAACTTTTAGAGCTATGGGTAAAAAAGGTAAACTGTGACAGCACTACAAGAAATATGCTATCCTATGACCCTCAATATTGGTCACTGAATGGTCATATATTTTAATTTGTGACCTTTTTGTGACCAAAAACACTTGGTCACGTTATGAGCGTCACTAACGATCCAATATGACCTTTTTTTTGGATTGGTCATAGACCTCTATGACCAAATTAAAAGGTCACAGATTTTATGACCAATTTTTTGGTCACTGGCAATCTGGCCACGCCACGTCAAATCCTACGTGGCAAAGCTGACGTGGCAAATTTGTGACCAAATGAAATGGTCATAGACAAGAATCAGCCTGGTCCAGTTCTGCCAACTAAATGGGCCAAGCCCAATAAATCAGCCCATTTAAAGTTTTTTTCGCTGCTAATTTTAGGCGGCTAGATGGGCCAAGCCCAATAATGTGGGCCTTTTTGCAGTCCATATTTTTTGGGCCTCATCATTTTTTTACAGAAATTTATATATTGCAATTTACTGTTTTGCCCAACTAAATTTGGACCATAGCCTTTTAAGAGCCCAATTAACTTTAGGCGGCTAGATGGGCCAAGCCTAACTAAGTTTGGGCCTCTGCTGTGAATTTTGGCCCGACAACAATTTCAATATTTTTTGAATATACTATTTAAATTCAAATTTGAATTTGAATTCAAATTCAAATTCAGTTTGCAATTTAAGTTTGAATTCAATTTCAAATTCAGTTACAATGAAATATAGTTCACACATTACATTCAAACATAGCCTCACATCAGGTTTACAATGAAATATAGTTCACATTGGGTATCCAGCTACCAAAAGCACAACTAAATACTGAAATGAAACTAGCTATCGAACTATAACCAGCTCCGGTGAGCTAGAACTCTATGCTTCACTTCGTCCTTCAGCGCGCGACGAAACATTAACAGATGCCAGCATCTGCGTGTTATAGAACAAAAATGTTAGGAACAAAATAAAAGCAAACGGTGAAACAAAATAGGACTGAACAGATAATATTACAGGAAACTCTGCGGACTGCGCTATGCACTGCACATACAAGGATATATGCCTAGTACTACCAACACAATGATCTTATACAAAGAAGAGGCATTATGCATACCTACACAAATACATACAGATGCTGGATTGAACAAATACTCGAAAATAGCAAATTAAGCAAGTCCACATTTGCACAGGTCGTCATTAAAAATGAAAACAGACTACATCTTTTAACAACACTACATGAGCATACACTTAGGCTTTTATCATAGATGATTTCATCTTTATACACAGTATATACGACAAGGTTAGAAAATAGTGCAACATCAAGATCGAGTATGGTAACTAATATGTTACTATGTAATCCTATAAAGACGTTCATAGCACAGCACATCAGTATTTTGTTTAGCCTACTTCCATAACCATTAACAAGTAAAAACGCTGGCACAGCGATCCTCTCAAATAAGACATGAACCATTACCCCTAACTCAAGTGCAGTAAAAAGGTCTGTTTCTACAAGCAAAAGAGATCATGCCTTTCATTCATCTTAAGCTGCAAGCCTGCAATGAACTTCTATTCGGCCTCCATATAAGCCTAGGAAATGACATAAGAAGAATAGTCAAACTAAAGGACGGTTGTTATACAGATACATCAATCAAGCTCGTGCTAGGGATCAACAACGCATACCATGGCATATCGTGCACACAACATAGCAGGCAACAAAATGCAATCCTTTTATCCTTGATCTTGTCCTCGAAGTTTTTCAGTTCCAGGTTGTTCCGCTGCAGCTCCTTCTACACTGACCACAAACAAACAATTCAGATAAACAGCTGCGTAGATCATCCTGTTTGCTTATGTACACAAGACACTACTACTTGGAAGCGAGCAAATCATCATAGGAAACACATATGAGCAATTTATAATCAAATGTCAGCAGGTGATGCAAATAAAGTAAACTGGCACAGGTTATTCAAAGTCACTGGCTGATTCATACAGGAAAAGCATTTATACAAAATAGTCATCAAATTAGCTACTAAAACCTAGGCTATAAGCTACTAAAAACTAGGCTATAGCCAGGTCAAACCGAATCACACCCAAAATACAGTAGTTGCTGCTACACCCAAACTGGAGCAATTCTACCAGTAGCAAGAGATGGAGGAAATTTTATCACCTGCAGCAGCTGGCCAGGAGCGAAGTTGAGGACGGCCGAGGCCAGAGCAGCAGGTCTCGGGGACTTGGTCAGGGAAGACAGCTAGCCTCAGCTGCAGCAGTACGCCTGTCCATGAGGTCCAACGTGTCCACAGCCTGCCTGCTGTCGGGCGCCCTCACGAAGACGGCGGCGAAGGATGTTGGTGAAGCAGCGATGGTCATGATACCCTAACCATACACAGAGAGCAGAGTTACAAATACAGAATAAGATCCAATGGATCTCAGATAATCATTAACTAGTTCCACGAATTTGCATGATCAGGTACACCAATCTCTAAACCAGCTACATATCGTAAAGGATTCGATGAGTATGTATAATCATGCATGACCAATGGAAGCAAATAGCACAAATAGTCATCAAATTATACAAATGAAAACAGGAGGTTTGTGCAGTATTATGTCATGGAACAGTGACCTATCAATCACATAGCAAAGGAAGAGAAAACCAAAATTCAAGATAAAATATGTGTACTGATTCAACACTGCAAACTGATTTCTCAAAGCTATAATCCATAGAAGATAGGTGAACTCAGTTATTTTTTACTTACTAGAATTTACAGAAATCATTCACTTACAACGTAGATAGCTAGACGTAAGCAGATATATGTTCTTTACTTACAAGAATTTAAGTTCCCTCGCCCTCGGCTCCTCCAGCTCCAAGCAACTTCATGAACACCAGCAATAGCGGCTCGTACATGCACACAAACAAACAAGATGACAAATTAATCGAGTAGCAGAAATCGTGTAACAAAGTACAATGCAGAAGAACTTGATGTCCAAAACATCTATAGATCGATAGAGCAAATTGTATCACAGTGGTAGCGTCACTATTAGAATTTTAGCTAAGCAAAGTCACTGCCTATGATCATAAAACTTTGCAAACGTAATTGCATAACCAAAACTAGCCATGAAAGTTTCAGTAATATTGCACCATTGAGGCTCCATCACGTCGGGCACGTAAATTGATTAAGCAAACTGCATCTCACAGTGGTAGCATCACTTATAAGATAGGCCCAGCAAGTAATCCTAAAAGACTACACGTAGCACATACACATAGGAATTTCTCTAAAGAGACACTGGTGTGGTCTTAGCAGCACATACCCATACGGTCATCAAAATATGTCAATGAATCGACCACGAACAAGAGGGAGGAGGAGCGAGCCATATACCTGCTTGAGCTGTCCGCTGCGCTTGGAGAGGGCGACGATCTGGTCGTTGAGGCTCTTTCGCTTGGAAGAGAGATAGGTTGGAGAGGTCGAGAAACGCCAGCGACGACTGGATCTCGGGATCGAGACGACATGCAGCGGGAGGTTTGGAGGGATCTGCCGGCGAGGTGAGAGAGGCTGGGGCCATCTCGGTCTGGTGCCAGGCGACGGACTCACGGAGCGCCGCCGCCGCCGCCTCGTCGACGGGCCCCGCCCGCGCCACGGCTTCCGCGGGCAGGGGCCGACCGTCAGTGCGTCCCCGCCGCCGCCGCAGAGTGGGCACGAGTCGCCGCCTGGGTGGCTCGCCTTGTGAAGAAGGGTAGGTGGTGGGGATCTAGATCGAGAGGGGAGGGCGAGTAGGTGCGGGGCAGATGGTGAACGAGAGAACGGGGCGGCGGCTAGGGTTGGACATGGAGCGGAGCTGCGGAGGCGATGCGCTAGGGCAACACGCACGCGCTGCTTATATTCCGGACGCGCGTGCTCCCGGCCGTTCGATCGGCATCGGGCGACATCCGGCGCTCCAGCACCTGTCCAACGGGCCTAAGGCCCAAAAGGGGATCAGAACCGGTTTCCAACCACCTCTCGTAAAAAAGAAAAGTTTCTGCCAATTCAGCAGGAATCGGGTCAAATTTGAACTACATGTGTCTCGTAGTTTGCTCAAGATTTTTTGAAAAAATCATTTTTAGATACACAAGTACCTATTTCATCAGAGATACAACATTAGTTTTGCAAGATTCAACCCCTAGCTACGAATGGTCATGTCCGCCGTTTTGACCGTATCTTGAAATCGTCATACGAAATTCAAAAAAAATCAAATAAATGGAAACCCTTCACGTGGTGTCATTATATGTGTCCTAGTATCCAACTAAAATTATAAACTTGGAATACGGCAATTTTCTTAAGAAAGTGTTCTCAGAAATGAGTTATCATCTACGAAGATTCATGGCTTTAGGGCCACGTGACGAATGTTATGTCCACATTCATGGTATAGTTTGCTTAAATATGCCCATATTGGGCACATACGTGTATCGTGGAACCGTGAACAATGTTGCCGAAGAAACTTTTCATTTTCCTTTCACGAAAAAACCATTTTTCAATTTTCGAGTGCGAAAAATGGGTTTTTTTGTTAAGCACCTACCAAAAATATGTTGTAAAATTGGAGCAATCCAATTTCTAAAAATACTAGACCACATATAATGTACAAAAAACTAAATTGTTGCAGCCAACCGGTTTCCAACCACCTCTCGTAAAAAAGAAAAGTTTCTGCCAATTCAGCAGGAATCGGGTCAAATTTGAACTACATGTGCCTCGTAGTTTGCTCAAGATTTTTTGAAAAAATCATTTTTAGATACACAAGTACCTATTTCATCAGAGAAACAACATTAGTTTTTCAAGATTCAACCCCTAGCTACGAATGGTCATGTCCGTCGTTTTGACCGTATCTTGAAATCGGCATACGAAATTCAAAAAAAAATCAAATAAATGGAAAACCTTCACGTGGTGTCATTATATGTGTCCTAGTATCCAACTAAAAATGAAATTTAGGAAAAATAACGGGCAAGCTATATGGTGGTTGCAGTTCAAAATCTAGCGGTTTCCAGCTGAATCGGCAGGGTACCGTTTAAATGGGCATAAATGGGTAAATACCTCGGAAATGCATGCCTTTGGGTGAAATTTGAACTACAGGTGCCTCATAATTTGCTCATTATAGATACACAAAGAGTTTCACAAAATTCAACCCCTAGGTACGAACAAAATGAAAAAGATATTTTAAATAATTTACAAACCCAATATAAAATAATTTATAAGCTTAGTGGTATTTGTATTTTATTGAGACTAAAGGCACTTCCTAATAGTATATAAGGAGAGAGGTTATCTTTACAAAAAATTCGAAATATATTTGAGTTAAATTGGAGTTGAAAATCAAAAGTTATATAAGAAAATAGAAAAGAAAAAAGGAAAAAAAAGAGATATCCAGCCGACCCTAGGTAATGTCGGCCCAGCCCAGTAGGGCATCCTGCCTTTATTCCCGTATGGGCCAAGGCCCACTGGGAACACGAAAAAAAAATGGTAGCCTCATCCACCAACGCCGAAGCCCAATAGGCCACATATGTTAAGAAGGTCAAGGGCGCTTTGCTATCACCAGCAGTCCGGCCGGCTGGTGGTTATGGGCGTCCTTGCTGAGTGTGAGGTCGCGGGTTCGACTCCCGCCTGCTGTTTTTGCCGGATGATATTCGCCAATTTGAGTTGTCAGGTAGGTGGTCCCGCCTGTCATGCTGGGCGAGGCGGGTCCCATATGTCATGCTGTGTAGGGTGGGTCCCATGTGTCATGCTGTGTAGGGTGGGTCCCACATGGCAGCAGGGCGGGTCCCACTGGTCCCACATGGCAGTTGGGCGGGTCCCACATGGTGGGTCCCACGGATCACACGGTGGGTCCCACATGGCGGGTCCCACATGTCGGTTGGGCTGGGCGGGTCCCACCGGTCATTGTGTGTGCTATTCCTGACAGTGGGTCCTACATGTAAGAGTGACAGTGGGTCCTACATGTAAGAGGGCGGGTCCCACTGGTCCCACATGGCAGCTGGGCGGGTCCCACATGGCGGGTCCCACGGATCACACGGTGGGTCCCACATGGTGGGTCCCACGGGTCACACGGTGGGTCCCACATGGCGGGTCCCACATGTCGGTTGGGCTGGGCGGGTCCCACCGGTCATTGTGTGTGCTACTCCTGACAGTGGGTCCTACATGTAAGAGTGACACGTAGGCGAAAATGACACCTAAACACTGACACGTAGGCGAGACCGCTGAGTTGGCTGTCCAGTCAGAGTGACACGTAAGCGAAAATGACACCTAAGCACTAACACGTAGGCGAGATTGCTGAGTTGGCTATCCACTAATGCGAATGACCATTTAAATTGGTCGTAGTCGTCTAGAAAAAAGGTCATAGGCCAGGGCTGTCTGGATTATGACCAATTCATGTTAGGAGACCATGACCTTTCTGACAAAATTGGTCATAAATTTGTGCTGTTTACACTCTCAAAACAGCGTATGACCAACTGGTTCAAAATGGTCATAGATCTATGACCAATATTTTGAGCGTCACAATAAAAGGTCATAGGATAGCATATTTCTTGTAGTGCAGGAACCGTTGGATGAAAGTGAAGTGTCATCCTGGCCGTCCTTCTTGGCTCAATCCACTCAAAGGATCTTCTGCGGCTGGTGCGGTTGTGGCTACAAACACCTAGGGTCCTGACATGGTGGTGGTAGGGAGCGCGAGGAATAGATGGTGTCGCGGGGTGTCGCGCCCACGAGAGGCGACGAACGTCGACGTGGGCCACCACGGCACGGCGTCGGCCCCCAGACCTCATCTCCGCGCCAGGCGACTAGCCGCCGTCGCCCTACACCAGCACGACCTACCATGTCCGCAACACCACGCCCACCACCGATTCGCGCCTCCACGCGACACCACGCCGCCTGGTCCCCTCGAGCCGCCGCTGGGATCTCTCCTCCCGGACCTCGCCTCCACCTGAGCAACGGCCCGAGCAAGAGAGAGAATAGGAGGAGATTGGTGGATAGCGTTGAGGGGGGTAAATGCAAAAGTATGATATCCTAGGACCGCGGGTTGATTTTAGGAATTGACGGGGGTAAATTGCGAAACTGCGTCGACGTACGGCCTGACGATTTCTTCTGTCCGTACAAGACATGACACTGCATTTGTAGTAGTATAGTCTCTACTATATAAAGCGGCCTAAGGGCATCTCCAGCCGTTCGCCCCCCCCCCCCCCCCAGGTTTTGGTGCGGCGCTTTTAGGGTTAGCGCCGCCCCGCACCAAAACCTGGGGGGGCGATTTCACCAGCCGTTCGGCGGCCTAGGAAAAAGATATGGCCCAGAAAGTTGAAAGTTCTTCTTCCCGCCCCCAAAAAATAGCCCGAGTTCGGCGATCACAGCAGCCATAGTTGGGCAATCATTACAAAAAAACGCCACAGTTGGGCGATCAAATAGTCTCGATCAAGCCACAGTCGGGCGATCACGGCCACATTCGCCATTCTGCTGATGCACAGATCAGATAGAGGCCGGCGACGCCGCGGGGTCCTGTAAATCGGGCGGGAGCCATGGCGGCCAGATCTGTGGGGAAATGGCGGGATCGGGGCGGGGGTGAGGGGTATATGTGGGGGAGAAATGGAGGGAAAGATCAAAATTATGGAGGGAAGAGGGCAAATTACGGAGGGAAATCGCCTTCCCTCGCCGACAAGGCTGGCCCGCGGTCGCCTTTTGCCCCCCCCCCCCCCCCCAAGCGGAACCCAGCACGCTGGGTTTGGGCTAGGTTCGCCGGCGCGAAATGGCGCTTAAAACGGCGGAAACCGGCGCTAAATCGACTTCTGGGGGGCGACTGGTGGATTTTTGTTAGCGTCGGCGCTAAAAAGGCCTCTGGGGGACGGCTCGAGATGCCCACCGTACGTCGCGGATATTATGCAATTTACTCCCTTAGGATTGTTACAATCAACCCGAAGTCCAACTAATAGACACTTTTGCACGTTGCCCCCCAAACCTATCCACCCGTTCTTGCCGGTGGAGGCGATTTCGAGGAGGAGGCCGCGATACCGGCGGCGGCTAGAGGGGAGCGGGCGGCGTGGTGGCGGGAATCGGTGCTGGGTGTTGTGATGGGGCCATGGTTTGTCGTGCTGGTGCAGGACGACGGCCTCTGCTGGTCTAGCGCGGAGTGGAGGCCTGAGGCCGTGCCGTGGTGGTGCAGGTCAGAGGCGGGGTCGAGGTGCCGGAGGCCGGAGTTAGTCGCTCCTGGGCCACATCGCTGCCGTGATCTAGCCGCCTACAGTTGGCGCCGAAGCGAGCCACCGACTTGGTGAAATTCCCCGCCGGAACGCCGTCTCGTTCAACTTCTTCATCGACGCCTACTTCCGCGCCAGCCATCCTGACGCCTCTCTTTCAATCTTTGACCGTGGCTGCCTCTTCCCGGCGTCAAGGCCAGGCCAACCAGTTCATTTATGTGGCGCGGAGACAAAGGCAGGGCAGGGCCGTGCCCATGCACGCGGTGGCCATCAGACTGTCCTGGGGCGTGCTCATGATCAACTCGCTCATAACCAGGTTCAGAGGTAGGTGACCTTGGAATGAGTCTGAACCTGGAGTATCCTGCATGAGTATATGTCGATCTTCCAACAAAACATAACTCTGACCAATGCCTAGGAGAAATTATATACGGAGTATTACACATTTCGTTGCTTTTGCTATCTTTTGCACTGTGCTATCAGATCACACAGACGCATGAGTTCTTCTTATGTTTATATCTATCTTAGTGTTTTCAAATGAACATTATGCAAACATGCACCACAGTTCATTAATCACCACTCTATAGTTTCCTTGGTTTGACCAGACAACAGTTTGGGGGAAATAATTGAATGGTAGTTCGGCAAATTTTCACTTGACTGAACTGCTCGTCGCACTGACTCTGCATATATTATATGCCTGCTGCATGCTTAAATTTATATAAATTAAATGGATTTTGTTGTTTCTTTTCTATTGAAACCAGGTGGTAATTGAGGTTTGCATTTTGTACATAAAGTGACATTGTTTCAGAGTATTTTTGAAACATTTACAAAAGCCATCAACATGTATATGTATTATGAAATTATTCTGTTTTTAAAATCAAACTACGTTTGTCTTTGAGGAAAAATGAAAGGCTACCTACTAACTCATTCGTATTTACCTTGGTTAAACATGTATTGTGCGAAATAAGATTGACACGCTTGTTAAAATAATTTCACATTGTTGTGCTTTTGTAACCATGAACAAAATAGCCTATGTATACAATTATGAAATTTAGAGAGTGAGAAATCAAGTGTCCATCAAAATGACAGGGCAAGCCAAAGAGGCAATTGGTTCTTAGAAAACTCTCCAAGTCAACATAAAATTGATGTTTTTGATGGACTTTGCTGTCACTCATGAGATAAATCAAAAAGGGAGGACCGAGGGTAGGGGTACTAAGGTTACGTGTGGCACGATAGGCTTTGGAGCAAAATTTGGGTTATGTCGATGTTCTTTATCTAAAGGCTGATTTTTTTATTCTCCCGTTGCAACGCACGGGCAGTTCGCTAGTAGAGATAACGCGGCCTAACGACCGTACGTCTCGTACGTCGCACACACGCGTTCGCTAAAGATTTTAATCCATGTTCGCTAAAAAATCAATCCGCTATTCTTGCTGGTCACATAAAAGAACTAAAGGTATGCAGACGTAGCCCGGGTATTTCCCACCTGCTTTTTGCTGATGATAGTCTGCTATTCTTCGAAGCTAATGCAGACCAAGCCAACAAGATTAAGGATGTGCTGGGAAATTATGAACAAGCTACTGGACAACTTCTTAGTCCTGGTAAATGCTCCCTTTTGTTGGGAAACAAGTGTTCAGTGGATGATGGTAAAAAGGTAGCTGAGATTCTTGATATCCAAACTGTGGGTTTTGAAGAGAAATATCTGGGGCTCCCAGTCCCTGAAGGTAGAATGAAAGATGGTAAATTCCAGCCAGTCAAAGAGAAATTAAAAAAGCGATTCTCTGACTATGCTGAAAAATATGCATCAAGTGGTGCAAAGGATACCTTGATAAAATCGGTGATCCAAGCCATCTCGACATATCCTATGAGCATTTTCAAATTCTCTGAAGGCTTCTGTGAAGATCTCATGAAGATGACAAGAGATTTTTGGTGGGGTGATGAAAAAGAAAGAAGGAAAATGCACTGGCTTAGTTGGGACAAAGTTACAAAAAGGAAAGGGCAAGGCGGAATGGGATTCAGAGATCTTCATCTGTTCAACCAAGCACTTCTTGCCAAGCAGGCCTGGAGGCTCATTGCTTTCCCAGACAGTCTTTGTGCAAGACTTCTAAAAGCCAAATATTTCCCTGCGGGGGAGTTAACTGATACTGCATTTATCAGGAATGCGTCTCCAAGCTGGCAAGGCATTATGCATGGCCTGGAGCTGTTGAAAAAAGGAATTCTTTGGCGCATTGTTGATGGAAAGAAAGTAAGAATCTGGAGGGATAATTGGATACCGAGGGGAGACATGAAGGTTACAGCAAATCTGACAAATTCAAGAGTACGAAGAGTCGATGAACTAATCAACAAAGAAGACAACTCTTGGAATGAGACAATGGTAAAAAGAATTTTTATGCCACATGATGCCGAGGAAATTCTGAAAATTCGGCTGCCAAGGTGGTCTGGAGAGGATTTCATTTCATGGACTAGAGAAAACATGGGATGTTCACTGTTCGAAGTGCCTATAACCTAGCACTGGACCTTCGAAACAAAACCCCACCTTCTAACTCCAATGGTACATTGGATGGTGATAGAAACCTCTGGAATACAATTTGGAAATCAAATACGCCGCCAAAAGTTAAAATATTTACTTGGAGACTTGCTACAAACAGCCTGGCTGTCCAAGTAAATAGAAGCAGAAGACTTCCTAAAGTAGTTCCTACTTGTACTATCTGTGGCATGGAGGAAGAAACGGGTTTCCATGCCACAATGTCTTGCACAAGAGCAAAGGCGCTTAGACAGGGACTTTCTGATGTCTGGAATCTGCCAGATGATATGGAGTTAAAGTACACAGGGGAGGACTGGGTTTTAATCCTACTGGACAAATTGAACCAAGATATGAGAGATAAGATGATGTTTATCTGGTGGAGAGCATGGCATCACCGAAATAACATTATTTTTGATGATGGTAAAGCATATGTTCAGAACTCCATAAGCTTTCTGCAGAACTATTTATCCACCTTAAAAATTATAAAGAGTGGACATGTTCCTGTTGATAGAAAGGGAAAGGGAAAAGTTAATTCTTCTGAAGATACAAGCCACAAGAATATGCCTGACATTCAGGTCAGTGAAGGTTCTTGGGAAAAACCCCTGAGGGATGGATCAAGTGCAATGTTGATGCAAGTTTTGTGTCGGAAGAGAAGACTGGTGCCTGGGGTGTGGTCATCCGGACAAAAATGGAGAAGTTCTTGTATCAGCCTGGGACATCATTGCTAACTGCCAGTCTGCGGTCTTCGGAGAGGCAATTGCTTGCCTCGAAGGGTTAAAACTTGCTATTACTCATTCAAATGCTAATGTGATTGTTGAAACAGATTGTGTCTCTATTCTGGATTCTTTTAAAACAGACAGTTTGGATCGCTCTGAAGTCTGTCTTATCGCAAAGGATTTCAATTTGCTGAAGCCGTCTGGCAGACAAGTGGTGATTTCAAAAGTCAGTAGAAAATTGAACAAAGTTGCTCATGGGCTTTGTCAGTTCAGCCGTAGAGAGTTGTGTTCTGGTGTTTTGCAAGGTGCGGTGCCGACCTGCGTGTCGAAAGCGGCCTTGGATGATTGTATCCCTAACTCTGTTTCTTAATTAATATATATGGAAAATTCAAAAAAAAATCAATCCGCCATCGCTAAAAAAAACCGCGCTGAGTGGCGCAAGCCCACTCGAGATTTCGGCCCACAACATACTGTACCACGGGTGTCGGTGTCCCACCCTACGAACAAAAAAAAAGAACCGATGGACTTCACATCGATATATATGTGCTAGATTGTCCAAAGGAAGTCCGGATGCAAGCATCATTTTTTTCAACAGCTTTGACAGGCTTACGTTTATTTCCTGACATAGTTAGTGGAGTCTAACTATATTTAAACCCAAGAAAAAATAACAAAACATTTGGCGCTAATGGTCAGTTTTCCATCTCTATCACAATCCACATTGACATTGCAAATGTTCATTGCATGCCAAGGGATCCATGTATTGATGATTTTTTTTATCCTGAATATGCAAAATTCAGGTAAGTCTGTACAATTTTTAGCTCAAATATATGATTTAAATTTCCCTGGTGCATCCTTTAGTATTACTAAATTATCATTTCTAAATTAGCAGTGACATGGTTTATCTTGCAATTGATGGCATCGGGCGGCTTTTCTAGCTTCATCGTTCAAATTAAATAAATGAATTTTTCGCATAACAGCAAAAAATGAAATACTTCTCGCACGATACATGTGCCTTGCTAATCAGAAAATCATTTAGAGAGCTAAGACCCAAACATGTCTTAATTTGGAAATGGTACGAAATGTATCTTTATTTGATTTAATTGTTTTGCTAAAAAACATGAATTCAACACTTCGTCTACCCATAGCAACGTACGGATATTTTGCTAATTAATAGTAAAGATGTCTAGCTTCTTCCTGCTTCCACTAAGTGTGTTCACCCAAGTTGAATTCCTTTTTCAGGAGTCACCCACACATTTTGGCAGTCGGGCAAAAACGAGTGCCAACACAAAGCAATTATGTAAGCGAATGAACTTGCAAAGCTCGCATTTAAGTCTGCCCCAGCCTTATAGTTCGCCATAAATACATCTTTTGATGGTGATGCTTATTTGTGGGAGAAATTAGGTGAAAACTATACAACGAACACCAACATCATGGGGAGGAGACCACAAAATCACATAAAGCAACAACGGAAGCAAGCAACATCCAGAGCAACAACCTCCTACTACCTAAACCAAGCGCGAACTATAGACAACTCTAGGACCACGCAGCTAGTGAGGCTTTCCTTGATATTCCCTTATTTCTTCTTTTGCCCCTAATAGTAACCTTCACGAGAGATCTCTCCACCTTCCTAATTACGCTCTTCGAAGTTTTCCCTGCCAAGACATAAGCAATGTGCCAATGTCCTTCCTATATCCAGAACTAGTCGTTTCTAAACAGCCGAATAAACCACAATCTTGATTAAAACAAGCTGCAGCGATGGGTAGGGACTGCCACGAGGAGAGACATGTGTTTTGTGGTAACAAGGGAAAACTAGTCTGAATACCCAAATGTTGTAAAGCTAGTCTCAACTGGTTCATTGTTGGTTGACAGGGTGTACGTCCATAAGTTGTCTCAAATCTTTTCTGGCGAATTTCTCAACTTCTGGATAAACATCCAATCGTACCATCCTAATACCGTTGTACTTCTATACAAACACAAGCTAAAATTGCATCAATATCTAAAGTGGAGTAGTTAACATTACATGAACATTGCGGATCTTCAGGGCAACTATAGGATAACTGATGTGCAAGTGTAAGTACCTGAGGTTTAAGAAAATTCAAACCGTCATTACCAAAGGGAGAATTGGGTCAGTACCACTAAAAGATCACGACCTGCATTGAAGGTTTCTGCGCATTACTCAGTCCGTATAACACGACATTACTTTCAGTTCTGCCTTTGAACTGTTCAGTTAGATATAAAAAACACAGCGCAAAGCAGACAACAAATGCAATTTCCAAGCAAAACTATATTGATCCACAAACTGTAATAATTCTGTAATATCTACCTCTATGCATCACCACTCGGTATTGCTGAAACAAAATCTGATACATAAGCCAATAACCTCTAATAAACGAAGGACATAGTTAAGATCACACAGTCGTGTGACGAACAGTAGTACTATGGGAGTTGCCGGACATCACTGTAACATTGTTTACAAGTTCTCCAGCAGGTCAAGCACCATCTCCTCCATTGGTTTTGAACAGCTTGTCGATTATGCTTTTCAGCGCCGGTGCACTGGCACTGCACCTCTGATCAACGAAGCATGACCTCCCTTCCTCGGCTGCCTTGCACAGCTGCGGATCCATCGGCACCTTACCGAGAAAAGGGACCCCCATTTCATGGCACATCTTCTCCGCACCACCTTTGCTGCTGTCAAACACCTCGCTGCACGCGACGACTGACAAAAGCTCGGGAGCGTTCTCCTTGATATAGTTCATCGCCCATTCTGTGGCATCCGTCTCTGTCTCCCCTACAGGACCTGGCTTTATGAATTTGAGATCTGAGAATGCCTGCCTCAAGCCACTCATATTCTCCACAACACCTAAGACTGGCACTCCAACCTTCTTGCAGAAGTTGATTTCCTTCCTCACGTCAATCAGAGACACTTGCTGTGGAGTCGTGACAATTATCGCACCATCGACTTCGGTAGGTTGTAGATACTGGACGATTGAGATGTGTTCATCCGATGTTCCAGGAGGTGCATCCACTACAAGGTAGTCAATCTCCCCCCAATCAACATCCTTAAGAAACTGTTTGATCAATCCATTCTTGCGAGGACCCCTCCATATAACAGCATCATCTGGGTTAGGCAGCATGAAACCAATTGACATGACACCAAGGTTCGACTCAACATAGATTGGCGACCAGCCAAGGTTGCTCTGATGAATATCCTGGCCTTCAAGGCCTAACATTTTTGGGATGCTAGGGCCACATATATCTATGTCGAGAAGGCCAACCTGATGGTCCTTTTCAGCTAGGGCAAATGCCAGCTGGGCTGAAAACGTGCTCTTTCCAACACCACCCTTTCCTGACAAAACCAGTATCTTGCGTTTCACAGTAGCCATCCGCTCAGCAATAGCAACCAAGTCTGGAAAACAATATGGTTCACAGTTAGGTCACTTAAAATGGAACAAACAGTTAAATATTATCTGAACATGCATTAAGCGCCAACGATAACAATATGAACTTACGACCATAATGAAGCACATGCCAAAATGGGTAGACCCATAATGAAAACTAAGCTATGGCGATCTTAAGCAAGAACGCATATAATGTATTAGTCTGAGCCTTTGATCCAATGCACATACATCCTGAATCTTGTATGTCATAAGCATAATCATCTTCTAGTTGATTCTGACTGAGAGAGACTGCAACCTTAGTCTGAAATGTCCACTTTATACCCATCCGCTTGGGCTTGCTTGAGCAGACAAATGGATATGAAGATAGAGGATGATGGAACGGAATGAGTATGACTAGTGCCTAGTGGGCTGCAGGACACAATTTTGAAAAAAAAAATACTTGTAATCAAGATCTACTGGCTCCATATCAATGCAATATATTAAGAACACAAGATATATGATAGCATGATACACCAGCCAAAACAGTGTGACCCAGAGCGAGGGGGCAATTTGCACTGGTTTTGATAGTTGGGTAGTGTAAAGTGGACGATTTGGAGTTATGAAGGATACTTTTTGGGACTACACGAGCGTTGAAGAGTGGACTTATTCATAAAAGGTATAGAACATGAAGGCATATATGCTGAGCACAGCGGACTTCCCCTTCAATGTGGAACTCTTCAACCTCAACATGTTAGATGGGCAAATGGTTCATGTAAAGTTCTAAATTAAATGTTTTCATTTAAGAACATGTTACATCATTTTTTTTTTGACATTCGAACATGTTACATCATTGAAGGTGAGCTGACATTCAAGTAAAGCATATCACTGTAACATCTCATAGTCGACAATAAATTTGCATCATAAAAAAATGAGTCTAGTAGCTGGTGCAAGTGTTCTAATTACCAACAGAGGCGGAGGGAGCAATCTGGCAAGGTTTGGCCTCCGCCACACCTTAAAATTTGCCAACTTCATCTATATATGTGCTCGCAATCATGCAAATTTCAACTTCTACGCTGCTATCTACATGGCAGCATCTTGAGTCGCCATACCTAAAAAAAGATGCTGCCTCCGCTACTGATTACCAAAGCAACACGCTTACATTAAAGTAACACATCAAATCGTGTAACATCTTCTACTGTAGGAGATAAAACAGATAACGACGATCCCAAGGCGGCAAAAATGCTTCTTCTTTGGAACTGTTTCTCACGAATAGTCTACAACAGATTATTTGTTTTTATGCTGCCACTCGCTCTAGGAAACAAAATTATAAGTCAAACAACTGAACCAAGCAAATCCCCTTAAGTAGCGGCAGTTACATCTCCTTCAGTGTTAAGTGGCTCCATTAATAGCGGCATCCAAACTTTTTTTAACAGTTTAGGAGATAAGACATTCGGAAATATGTATAGCCTTGAATTAATCCCTAATTCTGATTGCTCTATAACTAAAGAGAAAACATAACTGCATTGAATTATAATTAACCAAGCAACTGCAGATACTTTTGTTCTCGGTTCAACTTAACTTTCAGTGGGGTACATAGCATCTAAACACCCAATGAAAACTGTCACAAAAAACAAAACTATAACGAAGATCCTCCGCCACCTGGATGCAGCTAGACCAACCCAGCTAAATACTCAACAAAATACATCAGTAAATTGATGAACTCGAACCACATCACTAAATTCCAGATTCAGCTTGCCAGTATTTTGCCATTTGCCCACTCAAAACTGTCAATTACTCCTAACACCATACACTGCCTACGACTGCTTTGATTCTTATTAGACTCTGCATATGTGGTCCGGTATGTAAAATCAGCTCTACAATTTAGATTGCATGACTAGTTTAGATTGCATGACTATTACTACCTCCGTCCCAATTTATAAGACGTTTTGGTAAGCCAAAATAGCACCAAAACGTCTTATAATTTAATTTGAGACCGAGGTAGTACATCTTAATCTAGTTATCTGTGATAAACCAATATCAGTAAACAAGAACCATGAATATATGAAACTTAACATGCCACACCTTCAACTACTGCGGCAGAAGTAAAAAACCACCTAAACCGGACGGACTGCATAAAAAATTACGAGGGCGGCAAGGGCACAAATGATATATTTACCAGGATCGGGGCCCTTGGGGGCGGTGGCGCAAATCTGCTGGTTGGGGCATCCGGCGCAGGAATCCGCCTTCCCCGCCTCCTTCGACTCCGTTCCAGGGCAATCTGCACAACGAACACACAACAAATCAAGCTTACAAAACAACCCATCTTCCAAACCTAGAAAGCTAACAGGAGAACTTGTGCGGCCGAATCAGCCCCAAGTTTAAAGGAAAAGGAAACAAGAGGTAGTAATCGAAGCAAGGGAGGAAGTAGCTTCTTACGCGCGTTGGCGTCCTCCGGGACGTCGCCTTTGCTGCCGCCGCTCTCCATCTCTTCCGCTCCCTGTCCGCCGTCTCCTTCTCGAAGTTTCTCTCGCTGGACGAGGGTCAAGGGAGCTTCCGTTAAAACCCTAGCAAATCAGGGAGGTTGTCAAGCGTCTGATTCTAATCGGACGGCTGGGACGTCGTGGTCCTCGTGAGGTTGGTCTTTGTTTTTGGTATTTAGAAACGGCTGGCGTGTGTTGATTTCAAAGACAATTTTGCATCTTTTGCTTGTCCAAGTTCGCCTCTACTTGTGGAAACTCAATATCTTACCAAAGAGAACTCAATATCTTATACGGATGTAGAGAAATACAAGAGAAAAGGAACAATATCAACAAACAGAAATAATTTCGGGTGTGATAATTTCATATGGATGTAGGGAATTCATATGGATGTAGAGAAATACAAGAGAAAAGGAACAATATCAACAAAGTGGTAAGAAATAATTTCGGGTGTGATCTAGGAGGAAGCACATATATAAATATATATATATACAACATGGATATGAACTCTTCCTCTCGGCAAACGTCTCGCAACCTACTAAATTTTTGGTCGTAGATAACGATGTAATAATAGACTACAAGATATATAGTGATGACCGCAACCTGTCTCTGTCAAACCTCTTTGGCCGACAAAGCCATAGAGATGATGAGAGGAGCGGGAACAGTGAAGTAGACATGGATGTGCATAAAGAGGCAAGCAAGAGAGTCAGCTAGATACATTATGTAAGGGGGGAGGAAAAATAACAACGCGACATTCACATTTTTTTCCGCTTTTCTTCATATGTTCATTCCCTCATTTAATATTTCCATTAGTTGCATTAAGACGCCATGTCATGATGGAAAATGTATAGTTATACAATCGTGCTAATTTATAGTCTTATAGCAAAGCCAAATGTCTTTCGATCTATTTCTTTCTTTGTTACTCCGTATAAGATATTGAGTTCTCTTTGGTAAGATATTGAGTTTCCACAAGCAGAGGCGAACTTGGACAAGCAACAAGATGCAAAATTGTCCTTGACATCAGCATTCGTCAGCCGTTTCTAAAAACAAAAAAAGAGACCAACCGCACGAGGACCACGATGTCCCAACCGTCCCATTAGAATCGGACGCCTGACACCCTCCCTGATTTGTCAGGATTTTAACGGAAACTCCCTTGACCCTCGTCCCCAAGTACAACGAGAGGAACTTCGAGAAGGAGGCGGCGGACAGGGAGCGGAAGAGATGGAGAACGGCGGCAGAAAAGTCGACGTCCAGGAGGACGCCAACGCGCGTAAGAAGCTACTTCGTCACTTGGCTTCGATTACTACCTCATGTTTCCTTTTCCTTTGAATTTGGGGCTGATTCGGCCGCACAAGTTCTCCTGTTAGCTTTCTAGGTTTGGAAGATGGGCTGTTTTGTAATCTTGATTTGTTATGTGTTCATTGTGCACATAGGTCAATTACTACTAACACCATACACTGCCTACGACTGCTTTGATTCTTATGAGACTCTGCATATGTGGTCTATTCTGTATAATCAGCTCTACAGTTTAGGTTGCATGACTATTTTACCCTCCATCCCAATTTATAATACGTTTTGGTAAGCCAAAGTAGCCTACTGAAACGTCTTATAATTTGAGACCAAGGTAGTACATCTTAATCTAGGTAAACAAGAACCCTGAATATATGAAGCTTAACATGCCACACCTGCAACTACTGCGGCAGAAGTAAAAAACCACCTAAACCGGACAGACTGCATTAAAATTTGCGAGGGCAACGACACGAATGATATATTTACAAGGATCGGGGCCCTTGGGGGCGGTGGCGCATATCTGCTGGTTGGGGCATCCAGCGCAGAAATCCGCCTTCCCCGCCTCCTCCGACTCCGTTACATGGCAATCTGCACAACGAACACACGACAAATCAAGCTTACAAAACAGTCAATCTTCCAAACCTAGAAAGCTAATAGGAGAACTTGTGCGGCCGAATCAGCCCCAAATTCAAAGGAAAAGGAAACATGAGGTAGTAATCGAAGACAAGGGACGTCGCCTTTGACGTCCTCCGGGACGTCGCCTTTGCTGCCGCCGTTCTCCATCTCTTCCGCTCCCTGTCCGCCGCCTCCTTCTCGAAGTTCCTCTCGTTGGCCTTGGGGACGAGGGTCAAGGGAGCTTCCGTTAAAACCCTGACAAATCAGGTAGGGTGTCAGGCGTCCGATTCTAATCGAACGGCTGGGAAGTCGTGGTCCTCGTGCGGTTGGTCTCTGTTTTTTGTTTTTATAAACGGCTGGCGTGTGTTGATGTCAAGGACAATTTCACATCTTGTTGCTTGTCCAAGTTCGCCTCTGCTTGTTGGAACTCAAATATCTTACCAAAAAGAACAAGCAACAAGATGCAAAATTGTATTTGACATCAACACACGACACCCGTTTCTAAAAACAAAAAACAGAGACCAACCGCATGAGGACCACGAGTTCCCAGCCGTCCGATTAGAATCAAACGCCTGACACCCTCCCTGATTTGCCAGGACTTTAACTGAGGCTCACTTGACCCTCGTCCCCAAGTCCAACGAGAGGAACTTCGAGAAGGAGGCGGCGGACAGGGAGCAGAAGAGATGGAGAACGGCGGCGGCAAAGGCGACGAGGACGCCAACGCGCGTAAGAAGCTACTTCCTACCTTGGCTTCGATTACTGTTTCCTTTTCCTTTGGATTTGGGACTGATTCGGCCGCCCAAGTTCTCCTATTAGCTTTCTAGGTTTGGAAGATGTCTGTTTTGTAATCTTGATTTGTTATGTATCAGATGCCCCAACCTGGAACGGAGTCGGAGGAGGCGGGGAAGGCGGAATCCTGCGTCAGATGCCCCAACTAGCAGATTTGCGCCACCGCCCCCACGGGCCCCGATCCTGGTAAATATATCATTCGTGCCCTTGCCCTCGTAATTTTTTATGCAGTCTGTCCGGTTTAGGTGGTTTTTTAAATTTTTACTTCTGTCGCAGTAATTGCAGGTGTGGCATGTTAACCTTCATATATTCAGGTTTCTTGTTTACTCATATTTGATTATCATACATAGCTAGATTAAGATGTACTACCTCTGTCTCAAATTATAAGACGTTTTGGTAGGCTATTTTGGATACCAAAACGTCTTATAAATTGGGACAGAGATAGTAATAGTCATGCAATCTAAACTGTAGAGCTGATTGTACAGACCGGACCACATATGCAGAGTCTTATATGAATCAAAGCAGTCGTAGTCAGTGTATGGTGTTAGGAGTAATTGACCTATCTGCAGTTTTGAGTGGACAAAATACTGGCAAGCTGAATCTGGAATTCAGTATGTGGTTCGAGTTCAT
This sequence comes from Poa pratensis, assembly GCA_947311845.1. NCBI lineage: Eukaryota > Viridiplantae > Streptophyta > Magnoliopsida > Poales > Poaceae > Poa > Poa pratensis. The sequence continues at coordinate 55,393,642 of CAMZMU010000058.1, read as the reverse complement.
TAATTTGCTGATGTATTTTGTTGAGTATTTAGCTGGGTTGGTCTAGCTACATCCAGGTGGCCGAGGACCTTTGTTATAGTTTTGTCTTTTGTGACAGTTTTCATTGGGTGTTTAGATGCCATGTACCCCACTGAAAGTTGGACCGAGAACAAAAGTATCTGCAGTTGCTTGGTTAACTATAATTCAATGCAGTTATGTTTTCGGGTGATCCATTTACTGGCATCAAAGTTGACAGAGGTTAATGCGTAAGAGGTGGCTATGGGGCTTGTAATCAGAGAAGTTTATAAATAGCGGTCTAGGTTCACAGGTTTTTTATTCATCCTCATGTACCCCCTAAGACAAAGGGTGTATGTGTTCTTAGTTTTAAGACAAACAAAAGCACATATAGAGTTCTTTAGAAGTCGGCTAGGCAACCTCAGCAGAGAGCTAGACAGGGTGGTCGCTTAGTCGGTCAAAGTGCCTAAGGTTGTGTTCAGCGCAGCCAACTTGGCACGCTGGCATGTGCAGAGATGGCTTCAGGTGCGCTGGCAGTGCTAGATAGCGGGAGATGGGTGCAGACGGCGGTGGTGAAGACAAGGGGAAGGATAACCTGGCAAACAGAGGCGGCAGCAGCCATGGTACCAGAATAAATTATGAGGTTACTTCCGCAAAATATAACCTACATAAATTTAGCATCTGATTTTGCACAGAGGTAACTAGGACGAATGCTACAAATAACAATATATCATCCTCCCTAGAAAGAACCAACTGCATCAAGAAATGAAACTGCCACTTGGGAAACAAGACCTTATAGTAATCCGAAAAGGACTAAGCGGGGGCGGGATGGGTCCAGATTCTAGCCGGGATTTGGCAGACACCTAGACAGGATAGTGGCACCTAGCACCTAAGCAGGTAGTGTCTACCTAGAGCACTGGTGCCTCTTAGCTGATTGTAAATATCATGGATAAAATCGCTGCAGTTCTAAATAAGTATCTTGGTATCCTCTCTGATACTAGGTTGTAGGAGAGGCTTGTCAACAGCTCAACACGACTTTACAACTCAATAGCTATCGTATCAACATAGGTAACGTTGTTACTGAACAACAATGATCTGTAAGTATCAGCTCAAACATTGGTATCGACCCATTGGATACGATACGAACATAAATTCCTAATCGTGCAGCAAAATTACTGAACCATGACTAGGATCATTCCAACGTCAGGACATATGTAGGAAATTTCCCTGAACCCCGTGCAACGAGATGCCTAAACCTCCAAGCCTACATACAGAATCTGGGAGTAGGCAACGCTATGGTTATTATGGACTGAAAGCGGCAACGCTATGGTTATTATGGAGATGCTGAAGAGTGATGAAAACAGATCGATCATCTCGTTTATTACAGATGAGGCTAGGGAACTTGTCAAGTTTCTTCCAGATGTCAAAATTCAGAAGGTGGACCGCGACTGTAACCTTGCAGCTCATAGGTTAGCTAGTTTTGGTCGTTTTAATTGGTCTGATGGGATGTTGCTGAATACGGTTCCTCCCTGCGTGTTGGAACAACCGGTTCAATTGGATCGTAATGAACGCTGTAACAACTGTTTTGTGTCTGAGTAATAGAGGTGGAAAATTAAAAAAAAAATGGGAGTAGGCCAACAAGCATGAATGGGGAATCTTAAACCTATGACGGAAATTAGGGGCTAAACCCAATTCCATCAGCGACTATGCATCTTAACCATCAAGGCCTACTAGCAACAAAGACAAATCCGGCGTGAGATTGATGAATTGGAATACAATCACACGTCGCGAGATCTGGGGGTATCATACCTCCGGTTGGAGCTGAGACCCACACCCGAGGTGAGGGATGAAGGCCGGAGAAGAGAGGTTACTCACGGAGGACGTGCCCCCGTATCCGTCCACGCCTAGGGCCGGCCGCCGGACTCGTCGCCGCGGAGTGGGTACGGGTGTGGAGGAAGGCGTCGCTCCCTCGGTGCAGAGAGAGAGGAACGGGTAAGGGAGGAGAGGTGAGGCGTCAGGTCAGCAGGGGCGACGGGATTTAACTTGCCTTTTTGCATTAAGCCTCCTCTATTTTTTTTTTCTCTCCGCAAAAAAAAAAAAGCCCTCCTCTATTTTTTCGGCGGGTTCACGCAACGTATATAGGAATATTCTTCTTTTTTATTAAGTGCGTATCTAGGAATATTCTGCAGAGTGAAATGATATTGTTATCTTTTTCACGCAAAAAAAAAAGAGACTTCACATCTTCCATTTTCGCGTGGAGCACGAGAATAAAGTACTGTAGGTGTGAATAGCAGATCTTGGAGATTCCACTACCGACATGATTTGGAGGGTGTTGCGTCTTGAGTTTGACCACGATGTCCAAGTCACGGTGGTCCCATTCCGGCAACATGGAACCGTTCCATTCTTGTGTTTGGTTTGGAAAAAAAAATTACCACGGAACCGTTCCATTCTTGTGTTCGGTACGTTTTGGAATGGGGTGACGATGAAATGGAATGGGATAAGATTAATTATTTCTAAACTTGATTAATTATTCCTAATCTTGATTAATTATACCTAAACTTGGTTAATTATACCTAAACTTGGTTAATTATAACTAACGAGTGATTAGCGAGCCCCGGTTCCACCCCTTCCACCTCGTCCGGCCGGACCGGTGCATTCCGCATATTGGGGGAATATTCCCTTTTGGGGAACCAGTTGATTCTATCCCATCCCGGAACCGAACGCGAGAATCGTCCCTAGGAATGGAACCGTGCCATTCCATTTCATCACATTCCGAAACCGAACACACCCTTAGAGATTCGGCGAGAGGCACGAGGAGGATCTTAGCAAGCGAATAAGGAATGTAGAAATTAGAACACGCAAGCAATTTACCCAGTTTCAGTCTGCTTAGAAGCGTAACACCCTACTCATGCATGTCTGAATATATGGTGGTGGTATGCATATCCGGGATATAAGAGGACGTTCCTGGGAAATAGGATGCTTTATCTAAGATGTTATCCTGCTGGATACCATAAACCTAGCTAGCTTCCATGCCAAGATGATCCTTCTTCATTACCTTGATCCTCCTTCTATAATGTAAGGGGATACCACACAGTTGGGTCAGGGGGTTGACAGCTATCACATGGGTTGGACGGACAGGGGCCATCTTTTCACCGTTCTTGGCAGAGCCCATGTGCCATTCACCTGAGGTGGTTAGTCGTCCTTGTCTTCATCTGTAAAATTCCCGGTACAACTTGGTAGGCATCCCAGGCTAGTTGTCCATTCGTCGCACGGTCATCACGATCGATTGTTGAGTTGCGGCCCACGCGAAGAGAATCCCGGGGAATCCGCTGTTCCCGGGATACGCCAGTAGCCCCCGAACACGACCTCTACCACGCTGCGGTCGTGGTTGTGTCCCACCTTGAAGCGTGACCGTAGCGCCACGTGCCTCGGGTCCTTCCGTTGCCCTTTGACTGGGAGGGGTAACAACGGTTTCTCTATCTTGTCCTTATCCTGGACTTTCCCCCTTTCACTGCCAGCCTCCTCATCTCCCTAGTCTCTTGCGGCGGAACTTTCGGGCATCTGCAGAATCATCCCTTTCGATCTGGTAATGGCTTCTTCTTCCCAGCGGAGTGACTGTTGTGGCGAGGGGACTGGGGCTAGATCTCATTCTTCCCAAATCCACTTCTACGCCTTGATCCCCAACGAATCCGCTGTAGATTCGATCCTTGGTGAGGCCCAGTGGTTCGCGGCATCCGGTCATTATGAGTGGGGTGAGACATCTTTCCTCCTCTAGGGAAGTTCGGAGACTGGGGGCAAGATGTCCCGATCTTCACGGAGTTTTTGGCTGCGGACGAGTAATGCTACACCTACGGGAAATACCTACGGAAAACGATTAGGGACTGACGTGGAGACAAACGTGGACGCATCTGCTGTGCGAGAGTAATGCCACACGTACGGACCAAACTTACGGACAAAACTTACGGAATCAGGTGGGTGAAATCAGGGGGTGGGCCCAGTGAAAATCTGTCCGTAAATCTCTTAGGCTGGTCACAGTGGGGAGTAACATAGAGTAGTAACATGCTGAAGTTACTAGCCTATGTTACTACCTTCACAGTGGAGAGTAACCAATATGTAGTGTCATGCAAGACTTTATTTATTAGACTATAGACTCATTTTGTCTTGATATGTGTGATGTTACAGTAACTAGATGAATGCCCGTGCGTTGCTACGGCGCCAGTACACCCTAGTATTGATTTTAACAATGTATATCTCCAAAAACTATACTGACATCATATGCCCATTTGAAGGTACTCTTATCACCTCCCACAAATAAAAAATGTTCTCTTGTAGATTAAGAGATGATTTCTCGACTATACCCGATGTTTAAAATTTGATTTAGATTAAAAAATTATGTCAACATAACAACAACAAAATGTCTTAAAGACGTCAATATTTTATTCCGTTAATCCTATAAAATGATAGGGAAATATAAATGCACGTTTAAGTAAGGTCATGCATCATCCAGTACTTAGATTCAGCACTCACCCTTGTCGACACAAATTCATCAATAATATTTTCACAATCATCTATACATGTTGCTGGCCAGAATTTCTTTCCAGAGAAGACTGACAGTGAACTTCTTGGAAACAAATTCGAAGTACATTTGATGCCTTAGTCATTCAAGAGTAACAATATTTGTTGCCTCGCCGTGGGTAAAATGCCAAAATTGAAAACATTCTCATGGCGTTAATTGCAATTGCAGGAGCCAAAGAAGTGATGCCAAGTAACAGTTTAAGTTGCATTTCCAATGACAATCTGAAGGAATAAATGTCATCCATGTGTTCACTACAAATATGCATGTTGCATACGCATACGGTAGACCTGACAAGCTGAGATGAATTAACGAAAATGTTGTTATAACAGAGAAAAACAAATGTTAGTTCACCTCTTCGCCAGATCTCCCAGAAAATTTAAAAATGTCAAGCACGCATCCTATAACTGAGTTCCATGCCCCAAAATCCTTCATGTGCTAGGAAGTGCATTGGTTGGTACGAACATAATCGATGGAGCCTTTCACTATCTAGACTCGTTTGTGCTAAAGGTTCGTAGCCTGTGCTCAATAATCTTAAGCATCGAATATAGGTAGCAACCATGGCTTCAACAAACCTGCAGGGACAATTCACATAACATAAATTTTCTTCCTTTGAGCAAAATACCGTTTGTTACGACACTCTGTTGAAATCTATACTTCTGAAGTTTGCACACAGAGACAGATGCCTATTTTACCATAAGAAAGTTACTTATATAAGAAGTCTATAGACGCGGATGTTAAGAGCCGAGTGTCCTAAGCATATAATATATGAACTTGTTGTAGTAATTCTCTCCTTCCTGGTTCACCTTTAAAGTTGTAGTTGTATACACAGCTATACATCACCAACTCCTTTGACAGAAGAAACTTTTGATTTGGAAATTAGCAAACAGCTGCAGCTAGAGGGGTCAAACTACATACTTGGGAAAATCCTCAAGCAATATATCAAAAACCAGTATGCATCGGACCCGATGTTCTTCATTATCATGTACGCATAGATTTAAAATAATGTTGAGGAGTTTGCCTGAACGATGAACTGGAGAAAAACTTGTTTCAGGTCAACTCGTTAGGAACTTTAAAAGCCAGTGCACTGCCCCTAACCCTTAGAAGCAGCTATTATCAAAAAATAAACAAAATAAAAAATACCTCCAGGTTTCTAACAAACATACCTTCAGGCTTCATTAGAATATTTTTAAGGGAACTTCTCAAATAAATGTAACATGCTACAATAATATAACCCTGTTTTTCCAATTATTTAGAACCTTGAATTAGTGGTATGACATCTTTGTGGAAAGGGATCTGCAGTACTACACGACAATCAACAGCTAAATATATATTCTAGACAACAAATGTGGGGCAAACATCAGCATTACAAGGGTGTCCTACAGAATAAGATAGGTTTACAAATCATCATACCTCCATGGAAACAACAGATGTACAAATGAAATACAGAAGAAGATCCAACACAAAATAACCAGCAAGTTTAGCAAGGAATAATGAAGACTATCACACCTAAACTCTCGGGACAACTTATATATGCTCAATCATTCACTAAAATTAAAAAGAAAAAAGAGGAAAGTAAACCTGTGTCTCTTCGGATAGTTGTCTGAACGTCTTGTGGGCATTGATGTGGGCTGCTGTCGGGCGGCAAAAGACACTTCCGTGGCGAGGCGACACAGCAAGGTCAGGGAGATACCCCGCATCGAAGTTTGACCTGCTGGTGATCCTTGAAGCCGCCGGAGCCATAGCCGCGGTGAGGCCTGATAAAGCATACATGCAGTGGCTCGTTTTCAGAGAGCAATCATGTTCAAACAAAAATAATCTCTTGAAGAAAATGCCTAAGTAATACCAGATTTTTTTAATTACCATACGATTCCTCCAACACCAAGATTTCAGTTTGCCTAAGTAATACCAGATTTTTTAATTAATATGAATTCTAATAGTACTAAGGGAAAAGAGCAACAAAATGCTATACTCACAGAAGCAATTCCCGCAGCGAGCTCACTTCAACCCATGAACGAACATAAGATATCAGCCAGATCGACGAAGAAATCGGCTAGATAGCCCGAGCAAACCGTCAGCAATGGCAGGAACTCAGCTCGGTCAGAAACAGAGCTCGAGCGCGCTCCGGAGATGTGGAGCCCTTGAACTGCAAGATCTCTAACCTGAATCCAAAGAGGACGAGACGCGTAGGCCGTGTGCCAGGGCCGCCCATCATCCTCAAGACGGGGTCGTCAAGGTCAAGGGGGAGCACGGGGTGGGTAAGGTGCACAAGCCGGCTCGGGGAGAGTATGCGGGGGCTGCCAATGGTCGGCACTGGGGGCGTGCGCGAGGAAGGCATGGCGGCGCCGGAGTCGTGCCGGCTGCGAAGGAGCTGGGGCGCGGGGATCATCAGATCGGAGGCGTGGGATGGCGGCGGGTGTGGTAACAAGCGCGGTTTGAGATTGGGGAGACAGCCAAGTGTGTTGCTTTTGGTGGGCCGGGCCAAGCGAAACGCGAGAGGGGTGTTCGAGCGAGCCATGGTTCGCTTGTTGACGTAGGAAGTACCAACTCCCATTTAATAGTAAATACTAGCTAAGTTACCACAAGCACATCTCTGCTCATTAATTACCTGCCACATAAGCAAACTTGTCTTGAAATGTGTGATGTTACTAGCTAAGTTACTTGCACTGTGACTAGCCTTAGACTAGTCATAGTGGGGAGTAACATTGAGTGGTAACATACTTATGTTACTACCTATTGTTTCTATCTCTATAGTGGGTAGTAACTTGTTTGTGGTGTCATGCATAATAGCATTTATTAGGTTGTAGACTCATTTTGCCTTGCGGTGTGTGATGTTCCGGTAACTAGCTATGTTACTCCAACCTCCTCTCTCCTCATTAATTACTTGCCACATCATCTTTTTTACCTACATGGCATTGAAGTTACTAACAATGTTCCTCCCACTATGACTAGTCTTATGTAAGTTGTTTGTCCGTAGGTCTAGCATTATTGGTTGTGCGAACGGGAATAAACGTGTACAGGTGCGCCGAAACTCACGGTGATCCGTTCTGTTGTCGTGCAGCCCGCTCTACGACATGGAGAACGCTGCCGGCGCGCCGCTATCGGCCAGCTTGCTCGTCTCGGTCGAGCCACCGCCATCTGTGCCGCCACCGTCGCGTCGGACGTGTCGCCACCGTTGTGGCTCGCCAATGCCAACGCCGCCCTTTCCTAGAGCACTATGGATGCTGGTGCGTTGACAACGATCCGACGGCTCCGACTGGAGCGCATCCACCCAGGCCTCCAGCTTATTACGAAACCAAAAGATGCCCTCGTTCTTTTCATGGCCAGAGTACTTGATGGCAAAATTTGGCTGTGCCGCCGCCTAGACAAAGTGCTCACCGCAACACCGTCTGTATCCAGCAGCTCGCGGTCGTGCCGCTGCCACCAAGAGCTTGCCGCCGCGCCAGCCTGCGACGAAGAGGTCACCGCGCCGCCGTGTGCGTGCAAGAACTCGCCGTAACGCCGCCTGCGGCAAAGAGCTCGCCCTAGCACTGCAGACGAGAATGAGCACTCCGCCGACTGGAGAGGGATTTAGTCGCACTCACTAGTACAATTTGAGTATCAGAGCCGCATCCGGACCATGGGCCTCAGACGGTTTTCTCACCCAACTCGGAGCAACAGTTGCGGATAATCCAGCCTCGAGGAGCCGTTTTCCCGTCCGACTGGGAAACGAGCCCCTCAGACGGTTTTCAAAACGACCCGACTCTGCACCCCGAGGCGGACGAAGCAAAGGACCGACGCGCGCGTCTGAGCCGGGCAGACTCCTCGACCGGCTCCACTTGGACAGAGCGTCCGAGTTTACCCAGACATGCCGGAATAATTTGGAGCCGGTTGCGAATAAAAACGGGCTGGGGTCGCATGCGTCGGCTACATTTTTTAGGCGGCTCCAATTTGCCCGGAGGGTCTGGCGCATCCCAAAGGTTCCGTGTATGTCGTTCGGGATATGATTAGTCTGGAGTATCTGAATATATCTAGAAAACATACATCCAGAAGGTACGAACTTTTCCGAAACTTTCATGGCCACTATTTCAGAAGCGTGCAATTAATTAATATTGATGCTGAACATTTAATTAGCACATATATTGCTAATCGAGCAGCCTTCCAATAATTAGCACATATATTGCTAATCAAGTAGACTTCCATTACATGACTTCTGAAAATGTTTCAAATGGGACAACACAAAATCCACGACTAAGATCGACAAGGACTAGGAGAAGTTTGAAATTCATGCGCCTCTAACCACAAACGGGGGCGGCTTGGCACTGCCAGCCAAGGGCTTGTTCTGCAGCACCGTATGAACCAAGAATTTTGCCATTTTCAGGCGGAAGTCGCATAAATATCGGGGCGTCATTTCCTTCTCATCGATGACCGGATGCTGTAGATAATGTTCAGAGCATTAATGATTATGAATGGCTAAGCAAGTCTCTACTACAAAATAATGAAGTGTCCTATCTCGCGTCCTGGACGGACGAACGGACGAAATCGTACGTCCCGGCATTTTGCACGTTAGTCCATTAGGAACCGCAAAATCAACCCGCACTCCACACTTACTAGTTGAATGCCCGTGCGTTGCTACGGAGTACTGAAATAATATCACATGGTCAAACCAGCTGGTTCGAATTCCATAAATATGTGCCAAACATGATAACACTTTTCCATTCATATCACGGTTAACCGATTCTCTCTCCCGCTTCTTTCTTCCTTTATAGTTGTCTAGTATCTTTTTAGCTACCTACCATCTTCTTGCAAGAAGACAAGCCAATATATTAGCCACTCCACTTACATTCTCTTCATGGCGGTTAATCTAGCATAGCATCATTTTCAAAACTTTGACATCTCTCATTACCATCACTTGAGCACCTTTTATAAAACTATACCAAAATTATGAAATGGTCCTCACGCATTGCAAGAGATGATGGTACACTACGTTTTGGTTACAAATGAAACAGTTTTCACCTACCTCAAGGGATGATGGCATATTAAATTCTTAATTACAAATAATGAGAAATGCAAATAGTACCTCGCTAACGGAGTTACGCCCGGGTTCCAACAGAATTTTTCGTATGAATACCTCGCTAACAAACAAATTAAGTTGCCCGAAAAAGACAAATTATGTTTCCTTGATCACTTGGACAATGATTATAGGTGAGACAATATAAAGATAAAAACCCATATAAATATGCACCAAGCAAAGTACCGAACTACCTTTTAAATTGATTGCCGAAACAAAGCCCGTTCTGATACTTCCAAACATGCCCCACTGATCGGTGAAACTGAAAAACAGTTTCCTCCGTTTCAACAAAAAAAGTTTCCTATTGCTGTACTGATCCTTCCAATTAATGTGTAAATCTGTTAAGCGAATATTTTTGTCAATGAGTATTGTTGTGATTTGCAAACCAGGCTATTGGATGGGTATCTGAGTGACTTCAGTGACGAACAAGAAGTGTATACACGCAGATATATTGGTGCCTGCTGGTGCCTAGGCTCAGTCCACAGTCAACACCTCAGCAGCAGCACGCAACTCATATTTCTGTGTCTTGTAGCGCGGCGGTGGAGAAGTTAATGATCTGTGGATACTTTGCCTTTTCGTTCAGCTGGTCTTCAGTCTAGAACAACATCTTCAACAGGCTAGGGAGGTTCAGATCTGCCATGTGTGAGAAACAGCAGATCAAGGATCTTCAGTACCAAACTCTGGCACAAGTATGCTAGCAGCTTGAAAGAGCCTAAACACCACATAAAACTTCCATTCTATTTTTGAAACGAAGGTAAAAAAAAAAAAGACATCATGCAGCGCTGTGATGCAAATTTTAAATACCGGTGTTGGAGATATGAATGGTCTATCCAAGAATCTCGAAAATCTTAATCAAGATTTCTTTCAATGCCACATCTCAAAAAATTTTAAACAAGAATCCCTCAGCAGTTATATGACCGGTGTTGCAGATATGAATGGTGTATCCAAGAATCTCGAAAATCTTAATCTAGATTTCTTTCAATGCCACATCTCAAAAAGATTTTAAACGAAAAAGATCTTAATCTAGTTTATGAGTATATTTCTATAACACGTGCTCAGCTTAAGAATTACTTGTTTTGAGCATAGCTGTACCTGGTTATATTTATATTTAGTTATGTAACCTTCTGATAAATTCAGTTTAAAATATACATCATGGTTCGCTGCATAGTTCTAGATTTATATATACACTTGCTAGTCTCAATCTATTTTACCAAAGGTGGCTTATGTAAAACTTCGAAATTTCTATCATTGCATATGGCACATGCATGCAGGTACACCTTAGTGGCACTGAATCAACAAATAGGTAATATATATCCAGATGCTAATTAGTACGTACCTTTCACATGACTTTGGCAAGTAAGAATGGTAGCATTAACTTCACTTGCCGTCTTGAAGCGGTGAGAACATCCAACAGTTCTCCATATGGACAGTTGTTTACATTGTCAAAAACTAAAAGTGCTACAGTTTTGTTTATTTCCTCGAGGAAGGTTTTGCTGCAAAATTGCCAATATGTCAATAACAGTAATATCAAAGCATGGTCTTAAATAAAGTGGTTGTCTCAGAAGAAACAAATCTAGCTAACTGGAGTAACTGAATTGTGGTTGATATGATTTGAACCACGGCTCAAATGTCTAATTGCAGTAAGAGAGATATATTTTCTTTGCTTCTCGCTGCAAAATTGCTAAAACTTTAGAAACAATATCGTCAAAGAAAGGTCTTAAATGCAGTAGTATTACAAAAAGAAAAGGGTAACCGGAGGAACTGCCTTGTTATTCGTAAAGGTTTGAGGTTGACTCTCCTAGTTTTCCAGAGGATTGCCCATGAATATACTATGTATTAGGAAGCTGCAAGTACGAAGGCAAGGCAGTAAGAAAAATAAGCATGTTGATCCATCATGAGATAACAAGTTTAGTTATGCAGAGTCATGTCTGGTGGGGGAGAAGCAAATTTTTTTTTTAGTTTTGTGAAGTGAACTTCAGCAGGATGAACTGAAAATTTTGTCAACAAAAAACGTGAATCTTCATACTGTACTTAATGATTTTCTATAAAAATAAAAAGTGAACTCCACAATTTTCTATCGTGAACTGCCTTTTATTGTGTGTTTTCAACTGAAACTATCAAACAGACTAAACAAACTCCCTAAATAGAAAACTGAACCACCCTGTGAATAATGCGAACTTATATTGGTACTGCACTCAACTCATCTACTGCAATTTATTTTTCTTTCATGAATAGAATAACAACGTTCGATTCTCATAGGCATATCAACAAGCACCTATGGAGCGTCAAATTGCTATCAGAAAACAAGATGACTTTGCATTTTCTCACAGGGACAAGTTCAACACAGCATATCAATAGTAGCCATGAGCAGCTGATGGCTGATTTTTTTTAATTAATACACTAAATTAATTAAATTCCGGAAATAATACGCGATTTTTTTTTTTGCAAAAATAGGATCCTGTCGTCCATGGCGAAGACGACTTTGCCATGTCGTCCACAGCGAAGACGACAGGCTTACTGCTGGCGTGCATGCATGAGTGCACGCCACTAGTAGTGTTACCACTGGCGTGTATTTGTGGACGTGCGCCACTAGTCGTCCTCACCAAGACGACATGTCACCTGTCGTCTTCGCTGTGGACGACAAGTCAAAGTCGTCTTCGCCATGGACGACAGGATCCTATTTTTGCAAAAAAAAAAACGCGTCTTATTTTCGGAATTAATTTTTTTGTGTGTATTATTTTAAAAAAATTAGCCAGCTGATGCATATGTGCGAGACCAAGCAAACATCTGCTACAACTTGTATCATTAAGGAGGTGCAAAAAAAAAAAAAGACCAAGCAAACATCGGCAAATCCGAACATCGACGACTTGAACTGTGCCATAGGCCAACTGCGAACTACACCAATACAAATCGAGGAACGGGGTTGAGATAGACACAGGAGCAGTGACACATCACCGTTGCACGGCAGGGCGGGGCACTTGGGCTAGGTGGAGGACCCGTGTGAGCTGCTACTCCCGTGGCGGCCGGTGTGAGCTACCGGAGCGGCGGCCCATGGATGCGGTCGTTCTTGCAGGGGATGGGGAGGGGCTCCGCCGGTTAGAGGATGCCCCCTCCCGGTGGAGACACGTGGGGAGAGACAGGGGCTGGCGCATGGGTTCCTGCCGGCAGCGGCGTGCAGGGAGATCCAAGGGCCGATTCTCCAGCTGCAGCCGCCGCCCGCCTGCTTGCTATTCAACATCTGGCCGCCTGCCTCCTTCAACGAGTCGTTGCCTCACTTCCGGCCGCCGCCGCCGCCGCCGCCTAGGTTTCTGTACGCACGGGACGAGCTTTGAGCGAGAGCCAGGAATAATAAGAAGGACGTTTCGTTGGGTTTAGTTGGGCTCGGCCCATGCGCGTGCTCGCGAGGAGGCGATGGCAGAAAACAGAGGGGGTACGAACGTACGATGAACTCACATTTATTTAATATAGTAAAGATGTCTTGCCCAATTTTTGTTTTCACCCTTCAGCTAAAATCGCACAGCAACTTAATCGATCCCCCACCCCTCTGGCGATTTACAGGCGACGGGGCGGCGGCGGGCACGACGCGGCCGTGGAAGGTCGGCGCAATCCACCCCCACCGCCGGCGTGACCGCACGTCCCAGCGCCCTTTTTTCTCCCTCTCCCCGGACTGAACCACACGGGCGTTGCCACCCACACGGACGAGCGATCGTGGCCGAGATCCTGCGCCTCCACCACCTCCGCACCTCCATGGGTTCGATATACAGCGGGATCTCGTCCCTGCGGCGCCAAAGTCTCAGCCTTGACTGCGGGCAAGGGGCGACGGCGGTCGATCCGTCGACCGCCGTGGATGCGGTCGATCTCCGCCTGTGGGTCATGTTCGATCTGCGCCCAATGGACGCCGTGGCCTAGAGCTGCCGACGCATGGATGTGGCCATGTGGGCGATGGAGTGCAAAGACGCCGCAGCCTGGGACGGCAACAGCAGGAAATGTGAGATCTACGGAGCGCCCATGACCTCCGTCGGACCTGACGCTGCTGACCCAGATTCCGACGTTCGCAGTGAGTATTTCTCTTTTCCGTTCGTGACCAATTGCTGCTGCTGGCCGCCTCTGCATTGCTCGATTTGTTCCATTTTGTCTGTCAATTTGGGTTTACTTATTGTTCCCGTCTGTCATTTAATTACATGCATCCATGGTCCTGTATAGAACAACACAAGAACGTGGACTTGGTGAATACCATGTTAGGATCCTCGTCCTTGTTGGAATTGGATACTGGCAGCAGGCATAGGTCATGGGATACCTGCTTCAGGGGGTCCAGGTTTATGGTGCCCAAGGAGGACTCGTGTGACTCAGAAAGCGTGCCCTCCAAATTCGAGTTCCACAAGGAGCGTGGGATCAGTACTGGTGAATAAAAGATCACATGTCCAATGTCCAAAAATAAAATCACTTTTTCTTTACGCATCTTACATTTTCTTGAGAAATTCATATGCAACTCGCCTCAAACTAATGAATTTTGCAGCAGTTTGTTGATCGATTTACTCTCGGCATCAAATCAATTCAATTATGTAGTTCAATACGAGCTAATCTTATGCAATTCGACGTTAGCTAGCTTTTGAAGGCTGTTGTTTGACGATTTTACCTTTTTCTCTTTTGCAGAAGCAAATGGTCATTGTGTTTCTAGGTGTTCTTACAAACAAGACATGTGAAGATTATATTGTCAAAGCAGATGAGCTGAAAAATGTCAGACTGAAGATGGATAAACTGGGCATCCTGATTCCTATTTACTGGTTGCTTGCTTCTGCTGGTAGATGTGAGAGATAAACTTGTAAGTGGTGTCCGGACCTTTTTTTCTTTCTAGGATGACTAGGTAGGTATTGCCATACAGAGTTTTTTTTCCAGATGTTTGGGATTTTAAGTTCTACGAAAAGACACATTTGTATTTTTCCTTTTATCAATCTGCTAAATTGTATTCCAGTGGGAGCTTCAAACAGCCATAAAAGCATTGTTAATCAGCTCGCTTTTAGAATACTTTGATAGTGGGAGCATTGTTTATATGAGTACATGCCCGACTATTGATCTCTTCCACGGATTTAATCAGCAAACCTTTGGGATCATTTTTCTGAAGATTCTCGTGGAAGAATTGGAGGACAGGAGAACAACTAACTTTAGCTGGGTCCATCAAGCTCCTTGGCAAGTGAAGAAATACATTGCAGATCTGTAGCTGTTGTGCAGAGTGGCAAACTGAAGAACGGTTTCAGCTTTCTAGAAGTAGTTCTATCTTCTTTCTTGTGCAAAGATGTGGTTCTGTCTGATGTATGTTTATTGTTCAGTTCGTATGTCTAAACTATTCTCTTACTGGAAAATCTACTGGCAAATGCAATAAAGGGCTTTTAGTATTTCTGTGTTCAACAAAGTGGCTAGCAATATGTCGTGATTGTACCAACGAGTTCTTACATTCTTATCTATATTTTGAGACACAGTTTTTTCTCACCCGTTGCAACGCACGGGCATGTTTCCTAGTAAGAATATATGGGTAGAAGGAAAATAAAATCTTTACTATTAAATTAAACTAGTTGAATGCCCGTGCGTTGCTACGGTCGCTAGAATTTATTTCTTTCTCGACACACATTTGAACAAGTAACAAATTTGATAAAGTATTTTTCTGAATTTCTATATACATCTCGATTTAGTAAAAAGAAAAACAAGCTGGCAAAAGGAAATCATGCTATTTGTTGAAAACAATTCTTATAACAATTATGGATCATGGATTTTCTGGACAAATTGGTGGAATAAACTGAGTCATACTTAGAAAACCATGATGGAAGAAAGATATTGCTGAAAAAGCACCCGCTATGGAAAAGGCACCAAGTGCTTCGATTTGCACAATTCCTACCAGATAATAACTGTCAAAACGGGAGAGGAGATCTAGAATACGTAAAATTAGCATGCACTGTTGTTACACAAAATAATTAAATTACTCATTTCCATTTAAATGCTTTGACATGTCAAAATGGGCCACCTGAATGAGCAACATGGTTATAATATGATCCACCTTATCCTATAAACACAATAATTTCTACGACAGATTATTCTATATAAGAACGTCTGAAAGAGCAACATGCCGATAAAATTGGAGATCCTCTCAGACTCCTCTTGTTATAATAATAACAATTCAGAATACACCATACCCATCAAAATTTGAGCTCTAAAAGAACATTTATATCATCCTGCGAAGCTTCCCGCTTTCTGCTGACATATTGACTTTCTGAAGCTAAAGGAATTCTCCAAGAGTGATGATAAAAGAAAGCAGGGTAATATTTTCGACCAAAGAAGGCCAAGACTGAAACTCACATTTTTCCATGAGCTGACTTTAGTTCTTTGAAAAGATAGAGCAAAGAACACGATAAAAAGTAGCTTCAGAGCAATTTCGCATCATATGAAAACAACTGAAATCCCAAATATGTCGGCAAACCAATTTTTTTTTTTTTGGAAATTTCTAGCTATGAACTGTATCCTACATGAATGCACCTCCCTGTGCGGTTGCAAATAACTCTTGATAATACAAACCGAGAGTTGTTGTACGAGCAACATCCATATGGCCAGTCGCCTGGTGCTTCAGGTGACTTCTTGCTTGGAGCTGAGACAATGAGTTGTTCTTTGGTGGATTCTTCCATGTTGCCATACAAGCTGAGGTGCAAGGGTTTAGCAGATAGGCTACCATGTTGGTTTTTAGTTTCGGCTAAGCAGATGAATTACTGGGAGGCAAACTGTTCTGCTCTCCGTTCATCATCCCTGGCAGCTCGAGTGTCCGAGACGGCAACAATGAGTTCCACTGCAGATTAGCCTCCGCTAACAACCTTCTTACTTAAAAGATAATAACCCCAGCTCGTGCTTGCACCTGATAACTGTTTGTACAAGCAAGTACACACGTATGTTTTAAAATCACTGACCAGTCAATTAAATGTACAGAACCTGATAACTGTATACATAGTAACTCCAAGTCCATGTGTTAGTGACAGAAGTACTCCCTGGAGGTACTATGCTATTTTGGTTCTCTGCCTTCATCAGGTATTTTTAGCAAGACACCGGTATGATTATGCTAATCTAATTGTTTGTCACATAACTTGGAGTCTCTATATCCAATTGCTCATATAAACATAGAAACACTCGCATAACGTTCAAAATTCAAAACATAGGCACATGGCAGGAGATTTGTGGTACTTTAGAATAAACTACATGATCATCTTCATCAATAAAACAGAATAATAAGCACCTGTATAAAACATGAGATTTGTGGTACTTTAGAATAAACTACATGAGGGGTGTGTCCATTTCTTTCCTGATCATCACTGACTAAATTAATCTAAGATGGCAGAACTTACTGGTCTAAGCCAATTTAAAATTATCGTTGTCTAAGAACACCCCAACTCTCCATAACAGATCATAAGTGGCAGAGAATACCTCAATGTGTATTTCAGAGTGAAGTTGACATACAAAAGGAGAGTATTGAATCGTGGCATGAATCAATTCGGTCGCAGTTCGTACATATTAAAAAGTTTTGCTGCCAGCTCGCTAGTAATTTGAGGAAACCAACAAGGTCTGCACTGAAGTCAGAATTCACTTGCATCCAACGTTTTTGGTGCGGCCAAAGAATCCGCAATCTCTTTGGTGGTGCGAATTGTTCCAAAATTCAGTCTCTGTTTATGATTAAACCATTGTTAGGCTCACACACGATATCAAAGTAATTCAATTAAGAACAATGAAGTGGCACGGAAAAAAGAAAATATCAAAGAAAATATGTAGCTTCATTATGAATTATGTTTCAGTTGTCAATATATATAGCACCAACATGTTGAAAAACTCATATGATGTAACATGACACTAAGTTGGGCTTAACCTGTGAAGCTTAATGAAATCTTAAGATAAAGATAAAGTTAATTATTCTGATACTTAAATTTCAAGGAAGGAAATATGGATAGCCTGATATCAATGGACTATAATACTCACTTAAACCTGCAAAACAAATCATGATAGCAAAATAAGGCATCATATTTACTTAAAAATTGCAGTTCTCCAATCAATGTGGTTGCTCGTCGCTGCCTCAACCTGGACAAGGAAATACATCAACTGATCAACCTAGAACCATCTCTGGAAATAGAAAAAAATACTACATGGGGAACTCAAATCCAACGAAAGGGATGTTACTATCTGGGGAACTAAAAATTGGGGTCTGAAGCGGATAGAAGCATACCACAGGGTCTGCTGATCTGGGGAACAAAAGGTTCTCACCTCGACCATAGGGGAGGCAGCGTCCATGACCGAGTGTTCAGGTCGCGGGATCCATGCTCCAAGCACGCTAGCTCAAGATCTGGGGCATGGACGACATTGACCTGGCAGCGCGTCTTCCCCTATCTGGTGATGGTCGTCTCTCACGCTGCGGTAGCCGGGGCAGAGGGCTGCGGTGGCATCGGTGGCGGCGCGTCGGAGAGGAGGCAGGCGGCGTTCCTGAGGACGGGGTCGAGTTCATGGTCACCAGTCGCTCCTCCAAGCAACGGCGCGGCGTGCGGCGTCGTGCGAGTGGTGGACACCGCTGCTCTCGGCGACGCGCGACGACGAACAGGATTGGGCTGCTCGCGCGGCCCCGGATGTAGATCGAGAAGAACCCGGTCAAGGTGGAGAACAAGGCGGTGACGAGCTGACTGCTATGGACGAGATGAAATTCCTCAAGCCACTGCCCCCGCTCGTCCTCAGGACGCCATGGACATGTTGAATTTGTTCATGTCGATGGCCCCGTTCGTGCTCACTGCTCAGGTTGCCAACACCGCAGAAGCCACCGACGCGCGGCGTTGCGAGGGACAGAGGAGCTCGATGTATCTGCTCGCGCCGCCGCACCAGTAGAGGAGGGATGTAGGGAAAAAGAGAGGGTTTCGGCCTTTGGGGGGAAGGGGACGGTATCCGGGAAGGCGACAGGCCCGTGTGGGCTTTTCTGGTGGCCCGCAGGTCGGCGCGCGGTCGTGGGAGAGCCAATCGAGTGAGTCGTGGTCCGCCTGCCACGTACGAAGTACCAACTCCCTAATACTAGTAAAGAAGATAGAGTTGGTCGTTGTGTGGCTCGCTCGATCCCCTTCGTACGATCCACCGCGACGCGGTTCTCGTCAGTCGTCATCTAACAAATCCGCACCGTCCGACGCCCCACAATAAAATTCCACCGTTCCATCCCGTTCTCTCCCCCGCTGCGGAAAACAGGAAACCCTCTCTGACCCCCTCCCTCTCGTACACCATCCCCTTCTTCCAAGCTCGATCCAATCGGGCCTCTGCCATCTACCTCGCCGGCCACCCCTGTCCCTGTATCACGGGCAGTCCTCCGAAGGTCATGTTCCTCTCCTCCGCTTCCCCTACTCACCTCACAGACCAGGGACGCACACGAGAGTACGCCCCTGCCGGCGGCGCCATAGCGAGCAGCCGAGGACAGGTTAGGCGGGGGAGCTCCAGACCTGGCACTGGTGACCGACGGGGATGACCAAAGCGCGACGGACGACGGTGGCACTCAGCGACAGCCTCGTCCAGCGGGAGGGACGCAGGCCGAAGGGCGGTGCGGAGGCACAAAGGACGAGCAGGTGCTCGCCTGCTCGAGGTGCTGCTGCTGGCGACCACAATGCTGACGCCCTCGGACGGATCGAACAGTCCAAGCAAACAATCATAAAAATCCACCGTTCGATATCTCCTCCCTGTTGTTGCCGCTTGCTCATAAGTGCTTAAATTCGAGTGTGCAGGTGAAGATGGTGGATGTGGGTTCTGGAGGGGGCAGCATAGATTCGCGCAGGCGCTGGAGCAAAACAACCCTTGGAAGCCCTTCTTTTCTTTGCAATTTTCTAAGTCATGGGACTTCTTGATTTGCCTTTATTCGGCTGATACTTTTGTACTGTGTGTTGGTCTGAGCTTAATGATGTATCCTACGTAGCATGAAACAAATACTCTCAAGGCAAAAATATAATGGCTAGCTATTTCAATCAAATAGTATCTTGAACTGTCGAGGCTTCAACTGAACATTGACATTTCAAAAATATATGTACATTTGCCTTGCATTGACCATGAGAAAATTAACAGGGGTTGATTTCCTATTTGTGTTGCAAAGTAATTCTCTGATCATATATGTTAATTGAACTGTTCATGCTTCAGTTGAACATTTTGTATTAAAAAACATGTCTACAATAGGGATCAAGTTTCCACTTGCTGAAGAAACGGTCTATTATGCATTCAGACCTTCGACTAATTCTTAAAGGTTAACTACCAACGGCTCTTGTGCTGCTAACCTGTACCTTTTGCATAAGATAATTTGACATGCACCCTTTTTTGGAACCTCAAACTATGATGCATGGAAACATAGCTAAATGAAATAGAGCTGTACGTTGTTGCCCTAATGAAGCCACTGTTTTTATCACATTATGTGTGGGTCGGTGTCACCTGTGAATTATTATGTCCTTGCTTGTCAATCATAAAATCTTCTTTTGGATATCTATCGTCAGATAGCTCAAGCATCCTAGCGTTTCAAATATATCTAGGACATGCTACTATCGATCATAGATATGGAAAGTTCTTCTCTATGAGCAAGGCGCCACTGCATTTTAGACCGAGCTGAATTGAGGTCCCGAATAATTCTATGTATATAAAAAGTTGGTCAGATTCGACCCCCATTCAGCGTCCACGTCACTCTTTTTTCCACGATCGTCCGATCAGAGCAATCCACGGTCTAGATGACTTCAATCTTCGTGCGCACTGTAGCTGGCCAATTTCTACCAATCAGCGGCCAGAACGTGCCATTTTTCCAAAAAGCGACATGCGATCCCACAATTTGCTCCGCTACCCCTCGATTCTGCACGTAGGAGGACCCAGATGCGAATTCAGAAAACGCAGGGGCCTCCGTGGAAAATCATCGGCAAACTCCCCCTCCCCTTTTCTTCTCCTGCGAGGCGCGGGATTGCCGCCGCCGCCGACGCGGGCCCCCGCCGCTCTGCTGCTTGCCGACCAAATCGACGCACGCACGCCTCCGCCGCCTCGCCCTCGCCTTCTCCACCGGCAAAACGTGTGCCGGGACGCCGCCTCACGCCGGGATCGCCGCCGCCTCCTTCGGTGCCCGTCGCGGCGTTTCCTGTCGCGGCGACGCTCCGGTGGCCAGACAGGGGCGGCGCCGCCACGGGGTAGATCGCATCCAGGCGCATCCGAAACGCTCGCCCGCGCGTCCC
>CAMZMU010000058.1:55264183-55372772 GCA_947311845.1 Poa pratensis | reverse complement strand
CAGACAGTTGGATCGCTCTGAAGTATGTCTTATCGCAAAGGATTTCAATTTGCTGAAGCCGTCTGGCAGACAAGTGGTGATTTCAAAAGTCAGTAGAAAATTGAACAAAGTTGCTCATGGGCTTTGTCAGTTCAGCCGTAGAGAGTTGTGTTCTGGTGTTTTGCAAGGTGCGGTGCCGACCTGCGTGTCGAAAGCGGCCTTGGATGATTGTATCCCTAACTCTGTTTCTTAATTAATATATATGGAAAATTCAAAAAAAAAAAATCAATCCGCCATCGCTAAAAAAAACCGCGCTGAGTGGCGCAAGCCCACTCGAGATTTCGGCCCACAACATACTGTACCACGGGTGTCCATCTTGGAGGGGAGGGATGCCCTGAATATCGGTCTGATTCGTCGGATCGGGGATGGAAAGAGCACTAGAGCATGGGAGTAGAACTGGCTGCCACGCGATGAAAGACTGAAACCGGTTGCTGCAAGGAAGGAAGGGGCACCGCTTTTAGTGTCAGATTACATTGTCCATCAAGAGGCTAGATGGAACGTTGATAAGTTGGAGGAATTCTTCCTGCCAATGGACACTGAGATCATTAAAAATATACCACTGTGCCACCGAGTGCAAGAGGATTTTTGGGCCTGGCACTTCGAGCGGACCGGGATGTTCTCAGTGAGATCGTGCTACAGGGCACTGGTGTCAGTTAGGAGGACTCGGGAGGATTGGTTATATGAGCAACCAGCCTGGTCGGGGACGACGCAAGTACGCCAAGATTGGGAGATGCTATGGAAAATTCCTGTGCCATCGAAGGTGAGAATTTTTCTGTGGCGGCTTGCCCAACATTCTCTACCCACTGGGGACGTGCGGCACCGGCGTAATATGGCGCCGACGCGTGCATGTACGATCTGCGGTCACGAAGATTCGTGGCGACACAGCCTCGTCGAATGCAATATGGCGAGGTGTGTATGGGCTTTATCGGCTGAAGACATCGTCGAGCACATTTCATTGTCAACAGAGCCCTCGGCGAAGCTGTGGCTCTTCTCAATGTTTGAGTCGATGAGCCATGATGATCTGACTCGCATGGTAGTGACGCTCTGGGCCATTTGGCATGCAAAGCGCAAGGCTATTCATGAGGAAATTTTCCAAAGCCCTCTGGCGACTGCGAGCTTTGTTAACAGGTTTTTATCAGACTTGGTAGCGAGTTCGGACAAGGGCCAAGGACCTAGTAGGATGGGGGCAGCGGTCTCCACACCGAAGCCATGGATTGCTCCTCCTGCTGCTACTAAGGTTAATGTGGATGCGGCAGTGGCAAAGACAGCTATGAAGGGTGCTGTTGGTGCAGTCTGTCGATCATCGGCTGGCGTGTACCTGGGAGCATCGGCAACAGTATACGACGGCATCACACATCCGGGGACCCTGGAAGCTTTGGCATGCAGGGAAGCTTTTGATGTTGCTGATGATCTGGTTCTGGATCGTATCCATGTTGCATCGGATTGCCTGGAAGTAGTCAAGGGCCTATCTGATGTAAACTTGGGTGTTTTTGGGAGCGTCTTGATGGAGGTGAAAGCAAGAGCTCGTCGAAGGGAAGGTACCTCTTTCAGCCATGAGAGAAGGGAGACAAACGAAGAGGCTCACAAGCTGGCTAGGATGGCAACGTCTCTACCAGCTGGTAGGCATGTGTGGCTTGGTGTGCCACCAATTGATGTAAACATTCCTGTAAACATTATTCCAGTTGAATAAAGGTGTGGGTAGATTTCAAAAAAAAAAAACTATATTTAAACCCAAGAAAAAAATAACAAAACATTTGGCGCTAATGGTCAGTTTTCCATCTCTATCACAATCCACATTGACATTGCAAATGTTCATTGCATGCCAAGGGATCCATGTATTGATGATTTTTTTTATCCTGAATATGCAAAATTCAGGTAAGTCTGTACAATTTTTAGCTCAAATATATGATTTAAATTTCCCTGGTGCATCCTTTAGTATTACTAAATTATCATTTCTAAATTAGCAGTGACATGGTTTATCTTGCAATTGATGGCATCGGGCGGCTTTTCTAGCTTCATCGTTCAAATTAAATAAATGAATTTTTCGCATAACAGCAAAAAATGAAATACTTCTCGCACGATACATGTGCCTTGCTAATCAGAAAATCATTTAGAGAGCTAAGACCCAAACATGTCTTAATTTGGAAATGGTACGAAATGTATCTTTATTTGATTTAATTGTTTTGCTAAAAAACATGAATTCAACACTTCGTCTACCCATAGCAACGTACGGGTATTTTGCTAATTAATAGTAAAGATGTCTAGCTTCTTCCTGCTTCCACTAAGTGTGTTCACCCAAGTTGAATTCCTTTTTCAGGAGTCACCCACACATTTTGGCAGTCGGGCAAAAACGAGTGCCAACACAAAGCAATTATGTAAGCGAATGAACTTGCAAAGCTCGCATTTAAGTCTGCCCCAGCCTTATAGTTCGCCATAAATACATCTTTTGATGGTGATGCTTATTTGTGGGAGAAATTAGGTGAAAACTATACAACGAACACCAACATCATGGGGAGGAGACCACAAAATCACATAAAGCAACAACGGAAGCAAGCAACATCCAGAGCAACAACCTCCTACTACCTAAACCAAGCGCGAACTATAGACAACTCTAGGACCACGCAGCTAGTGAGGCTTTCCTTGATATTCCCTTATTTCTTCTTTTGCCCCTAATAGTAACCTTCACGAGAGATCTCTCCACCTTCCTAATTACGCTCTTCGAAGTTTTCCCTGCCAAGACATAAGCAATGTGCCAATGTCCTTCCTATATCCAGAACTAGTCGTTTCTAAACAGCCGAATAAACCACAATCTTGATTAAAACAAGCTGCAGCGAGGTAGGGACTGCCACGAGGAGAGACATGTGTTTTGTGGTAACAAGGGAAAACTAGTCTGAATACCCAAATGTTGTAAAGCTAGTCTCAACTGGTTCATTGTTGGTTGACAGGGTGTACGTCCATAAGTTGTCTCAAATCTTTTCTGGCGAATTTCTCAACTTCTGGATAAACATCCAATCGTACCATCCTAATACCGTTGTACTTCTATACAAACACAAGCTAAAATTGCATCATGAACATTGCGGATCTTCAGGGCAACTATAGGATAACTGATGTGCAAGTGTAAGTACCTGAGGTTTAAGAAAATTCAAACCGTCATTACCAAAGGGAGAATTGGGTCAGTACCACTAAAAGATCACGACCTGCATTGAAGGTTTCTGCGCATTACTCAGTCCGTATAACACGACATTACTTTCAGTTCTGCCTTTGAACTGTTCAGTTAGATATAAAAAACACAGCGCAAAGCAGACAACAAATGCAATTTCCAAGCAAAACTATATTGATCCACAAACTGTAATAATTCTGTAATATCTACCTCTATGCATCACCACTCGGTATTGCTGAAACAAAATCTGATACATAAGCCAATAACCTCTAATAAACGAAGGACATAGTTAAGATCACACAGTCGTGTGACGAACAGTAGTACTATGGGAGTTGCCGGACATCACTGTAACATTGTTTACAAGTTCTCCAGCAGGTCAAGCACCATCTCCTCCATTGGTTTTGAACAGCTTGTCGATTATGCTTTTCACGCCGGTGCACTGGCACTGCACCTCTGATCAACGAAGCATGACCTCCCTTCCTCGGCTGCCTTGCACAGCTGCGGATCCATCGGCACCTTACCGAGAAAAGGGACCCCCATTTCATGGCACATCTTCTCCGCACCACCTTTGCTGCTGTCAAACACCTCGCTGCACGCGACGACTGACAAAAGCTCGGGAGCGTTCTCCTTGATATAGTTCATCGCCCATTCTGTGGCATCCGTCTCTGTCTCCCCTGCAGGACCTGGCTTTATGAATTTGAGATCTGAGAATGCCTGCCTCAAGCCACTCATATTCTCCACAACACCTAAGACTGGCACTCCAACCTTCTTGCAGAAGTTGATTTCCTTCCTCACGTCAATCAGAGACACTTGCTGTGGAGTCGTGACAATTATCGCACCATCGACTTCGGTAGGTTGTAGATACTGGACGATTGAGATGTGTTCATCCGATGTTCCAGGAGGTGCATCCACTACAAGGTAGTCAATCTCCCCCCAATCAACATCCTTAAGAAACTGTTTGATCAATCCATTCTTGCGAGGACCCCTCCATATAACAGCATCATCTGGGTTAGGCAGCATGAAACCAATTGACATGACACCAAGGTTCGACTCAACATAGATTGGCGACCAGCCAAGGTTGCTCTGATGAATATCCTGGCCTTCAAGGCCTAACATTTTTGGGATGCTAGGGCCACATATATCTATGTCGAGAAGGCCAACCTGATGGTCCTTTTCAGCTAGGGCAAATGCCAGCTGGGCTGAAAACGTGCTCTTTCCAACACCACCCTTTCCTGACAAAACCAGTATCTTGCGTTTCACAGTAGCCATCCGCTCAGCAATAGCAACCAAGTCTGGAAAACAATATGGTTCACAGTTAGGTCACTTAAAATGGAACAAACAGTTAAATATTATCTGAACATGCATTAAGCGCCAACGATAACAATATGAACTTACGACCATAATGAAGCACATGCCAAAATGGGTAGACCCATAATGAAAACTAAGCTATGGCGATCTTAAGCAAGAACGCATATAATGTATTAGTCTGAGCCTTTGATCCAATGCACATACATCCTGAATCTTGTATGTCATAAGCATAATCATCTTCTAGTTGATTCTGACTGAGAGAGACTGCAACCTTAGTCTGAAATGTCCACTTTATACCCATCCGCTTGGGCTTGCTTGAGCAGACAAATGGATATGAAGATAGAGGATGATGGAACGGAATGAGTATGACTAGTGCCTAGTGGGCTGCAGGACACAATTTTGAAAAAAAAAAATACTTGTAATCAAGATCTACTGGCTCCATATCAATGCAATATATTAAGAACACAAGATATATGATAGCATGATACACCAGCCAAAACAGTGTGACCCAGAGCGAGGGGGCAATTTGCACTGGTTTTGATAGTTGGGTAGTGTAAAGTGGACGATTTGGAGTTATGAAGGATACTTTTTGGGACTACACGAGCGTTGAAGAGTGGACTTATTCATAAAAGGTATAGAACATGAAGGCATATATGCTGAGCACAGCGGACTTCCCCTTCAATGTGGAACTCTTCAACCTCAACATGTTAGATGGGCAAATGGTTCATGTAAAGTTCTAAATTAAATGTTTTCATTTAAGAACATGTTACATCATTTTTTTTTGACATTCGAACATGTTACATCATTGAAGGTGAGCTGACATTCAAGTAAAGCATATCACTGTAACATCTCATAGTCGACAATAAATTTGCATCATAAAAAAATGAGTCTAGTAGCTGGTGCAAGTGTTCTAATTACCAACAGAGGCGGAGGGAGCAATCTGGCAAGGTTTGGCCTCCGCCACACCTTAAAATTTGCCAACTTCATCTATATATGTGCTCGCAATCATGCAAATTTCAACTTCTACGCTGCTATCTACATGGCAGCATCTTGAGTCGCCATACCTAAAAAAAGATGCTGCCTCCGCTACTGATTACCAAAGCAACACGCTTACATTAAAGTAACACATCAAATCGTGTAACATCTTCTACTGTAGGAGATAAAACAGATAACGACGATCCCAAGGCGGCAAAAATGCTTCTTCTTTGGAACTGTTTCTCACGAATAGTCTACAACAGATTATTTGTTTTTATGCTGCCACTCGCTCTAGGAAACAAAATTATAAGTCAAACAACTGAACCAAGCAAATCCCCTTAAGTAGCGGCAGTTACATCTCCTTCAGTGTTAAGTGGCTCCATTAATAGCGGCATCCAAACTTTTTTTAACAGTTTAGGAGATAAGACATTCGGAATATGTATAGCCTTGAATTAATCCCTAATTCTGATTGCTCTATAACTAAAGAGAAAACATAACTGCATTGAATTATAATTAACCAAGCAACTGCAGATACTTTTGTTCTCGGTTCAACTTAACTTTCAGTGGGGTACATAGCATCTAAACACCCAATGAAAACTGTCACAAAAAACAAAACTATAACGAAGATCCTCCGCCACCTGGATGCAGCTAGACCAACCCAGCTAAATACTCAACAAAATACATCAGTAAATTGATGAACTCGAACCACATCACTAAATTCCAGATTCAGCTTGCCAGTATTTTGCCATTTGCCCACTCAAAACTGTCAATTACTCCTAACACCATACACTGCCTACGACTGCTTTGATTCTTATTAGACTCTGCATATGTGGTCCGGTATGTAAAATCAGCTCTACAATTTAGATTGCATGACTAGTTTAGATTGCATGACTATTACTACCTCCGTCCCAATTTATAAGACGTTTTGGTAAGCCAAAATAGCACCAAAACGTCTTATAATTTAATTTGAGACCGAGGTAGTACATCTTAATCTAGTTATCTGTGATAAACCAATATCAGTAAACAAGAACCATGAATATATGAAACTTAACATGCCACACCTTCAACTACTGCGGCAGAAGTAAAAAACCACCTAAACCGGACGGACTGCATAAAAAATTACGAGGGCGGCAAGGGCACAAATGATATATTTACCAGGATCGGGGCCCTTGGGGGCGGTGGCGCAAATCTGCTGGTTGGGGCATCCGGCGCAGGAATCCGCCTTCCCCGCCTCCTTCGACTCCGTTCCAGGGCAATCTGCACAACGAACACACAACAAATCAAGCTTACAAAACAACCCATCTTCCAAACCTAGAAAGCTAACAGGAGAACTTGTGCGGCCGAATCAGCCCCAAGTTTAAAGGAAAAGGAAACAAGAGGTAGTAATCGAAGCAAGGGAGGAAGTAGCTTCTTACGCGCGTTGGCGTCCTCCGGGACGTCGCCTTTGCTGCCGCCGCTCTCCATCTCTTCCGCTCCCTGTCCGCCGTCTCCTTCTCGAAGTTTCTCTCGCTGGACGAGGGTCAAGGGAGCTTCCGTTAAAACCCTAGCAAATCAGGGAGGTTGTCAAGCGTCTGATTCTAATCGGACGGCTGGGACGTCGTGGTCCTCGTGAGGTTGGTCTTTGTTTTTGGTATTTAGAAACGGCTGGCGTGTGTTGATTTCAAAGACAATTTTGCATCTTTTGCTTGTCCAAGTTCGCCTCTACTTGTGGAAACTCAATATCTTACCAAAGAGAACTCAATATCTTATACGGATGTAGAGAAATACAAGAGAAAAGGAACAATATCAACAAACAGAAATAATTTCGGGTGTGATAATTTCATATGGATGTAGGGAATTCATATGGATGTAGAGAAATACAAGAGAAAAGGAACAATATCAACAAAGTGGTAAGAAATAATTTCGGGTGTGATCTAGGAGGAAGCACATATATAAATATATATATATACAACATGGATATGAACTCTTCCTCTCGGCAAACGTCTCGCAACCTACTAAATTTTTGGTCGTAGATAACGATGTAATAATAGACTACAAGATATATAGTGATGACCGCAACCTGTCTCTGTCAAACCTCTTTGGCCGACAAAGCCATAGAGATGATGAGAGGAGCGGGAACAGTGAAGTAGACATGGATGTGCATAAAGAGGCAAGCAAGAGAGTCAGCTAGATACATTATGTAAGGGGGGAGGAAAAATAACAACGCGACATTCACATTTTTTTCCGCTTTTCTTCATATGTTCATTCCCTCATTTAATATTTCCATTAGTTGCATTAAGACGCCATGTCATGATGGAAAATGTATAGTTATACAATCGTGCTAATTTATAGTCTTATAGCAAAGCCAAATGTCTTTCGATCTATTTCTTTCTTTGTTACTCCGTATAAGATATTGAGTTCTCTTTGGTAAGATATTGAGTTTCCACAAGCAGAGGCGAACTTGGACAAGCAACAAGATGCAAAATTGTCCTTGACATCAGCATTCGTCAGCCGTTTCTAAAAACAAAAAAAGAGACCAACCGCACGAGGACCACGATGTCCCAACCGTCCCATTAGAATCGGACGCCTGACACCCTCCCTGATTTGTCAGGATTTTAACGGAAACTCCCTTGACCCTCGTCCCCAAGTACAACGAGAGGAACTTCGAGAAGGAGGCGGCGGACAGGGAGCGGAAGAGATGGAGAACGGCGGCAGAAAAGTCGACGTCCAGGAGGACGCCAACGCGCGTAAGAAGCTACTTCGTCACTTGGCTTCGATTACTACCTCATGTTTCCTTTTCCTTTGAATTTGGGGCTGATTCGGCCGCACAAGTTCTCCTGTTAGCTTTCTAGGTTTGGAAGATGGGCTGTTTTGTAATCTTGATTTGTTATGTGTTCATTGTGCACATAGGTCAATTACTACTAACACCATACACTGCCTACGACTGCTTTGATTCTTATGAGACTCTGCATATGTGGTCTATTCTGTATAATCAGCTCTACAGTTTAGGTTGCATGACTATTTTACCCTCCATCCCAATTTATAATACGTTTTGGTAAGCCAAAGTAGCCTACTGAAACGTCTTATAATTTGAGACCAAGGTAGTACATCTTAATCTAGGTAAACAAGAACCCTGAATATATGAAGCTTAACATGCCACACCTGCAACTACTGCGGCAGAAGTAAAAAACCACCTAAACCGGACAGACTGCATTAAAATTTGCGAGGGCAACGACACGAATGATATATTTACAAGGATCGGGGCCCTTGGGGGCGGTGGCGCATATCTGCTGGTTGGGGCATCCAGCGCAGAAATCCGCCTTCCCCGCCTCCTCCGACTCCGTTACATGGCAATCTGCACAACGAACACACGACAAATCAAGCTTACAAAACAGTCAATCTTCCAAACCTAGAAAGCTAATAGGAGAACTTGTGCGGCCGAATCAGCCCCAAATTCAAAGGAAAAGGAAACATGAGGTAGTAATCGAAGACAAGGGACGTCGCCTTTGACGTCCTCCGGGACGTCGCCTTTGCTGCCGCCGTTCTCCATCTCTTCCGCTCCCTGTCCGCCGCCTCCTTCTCGAAGTTCCTCTCGTTGGCCTTGGGGACGAGGGTCAAGGGAGCTTCCGTTAAAACCCTGACAAATCAGGTAGGGTGTCAGGCGTCCGATTCTAATCGAACGGCTGGGAAGTCGTGGTCCTCGTGCGGTTGGTCTCTGTTTTTTGTTTTTATAAACGGCTGGCGTGTGTTGATGTCAAGGACAATTTCACATCTTGTTGCTTGTCCAAGTTCGCCTCTGCTTGTTGGAACTCAAATATCTTACCAAAAAGAACAAGCAACAAGATGCAAAATTGTATTTGACATCAACACACGACACCCGTTTCTAAAAACAAAAAACAGAGACCAACCGCATGAGGACCACGAGTTCCCAGCCGTCCGATTAGAATCAAACGCCTGACACCCTCCCTGATTTGCCAGGACTTTAACTGAGGCTCACTTGACCCTCGTCCCCAAGTCCAACGAGAGGAACTTCGAGAAGGAGGCGGCGGACAGGGAGCAGAAGAGATGGAGAACGGCGGCGGCAAAGGCGACGAGGACGCCAACGCGCGTAAGAAGCTACTTCCTACCTTGGCTTCGATTACTGTTTCCTTTTCCTTTGGATTTGGGACTGATTCGGCCGCCCAAGTTCTCCTATTAGCTTTCTAGGTTTGGAAGATGTCTGTTTTGTAATCTTGATTTGTTATGTATCAGATGCCCCAACCTGGAACGGAGTCGGAGGAGGCGGGGAAGGCGGAATCCTGCGTCAGATGCCCCAACTAGCAGATTTGCGCCACCGCCCCCACGGGCCCCGATCCTGGTAAATATATCATTCGTGCCCTTGCCCTCGTAATTTTTTATGCAGTCTGTCCGGTTTAGGTGGTTTTTTAAATTTTTACTTCTGTCGCAGTAATTGCAGGTGTGGCATGTTAACCTTCATATATTCAGGTTTCTTGTTTACTCATATTTGATTATCATACATAGCTAGATTAAGATGTACTACCTCTGTCTCAAATTATAAGACGTTTTGGTAGGCTATTTTGGATACCAAAACGTCTTATAAATTGGGACAGAGATAGTAATAGTCATGCAATCTAAACTGTAGAGCTGATTGTACAGACCGGACCACATATGCAGAGTCTTATATGAATCAAAGCAGTCGTAGTCAGTGTATGGTGTTAGGAGTAATTGACCTATCTGCAGTTTTGAGTGGACAAAATACTGGCAAGCTGAATCTGGAATTCAGTATGTGGTTCGAGTTCATTAATTTGCTGATGTATTTTGTTGAGTATTTAGCTGGGTTGGTCTAGCTACATCCAGGTGGCCGAGGACCTTTGTTATAGTTTTGTCTTTTGTGACAGTTTTCATTGGGTGTTTAGATGCCATGTACCCCACTGAAAGTTGGACCGAGAACAAAAGTATCTGCAGTTGCTTGGTTAACTATAATTCAATGCAGTTATGTTTTCGGGTGATCCATTTACTGGCATCAAAGTTGACAGAGGTTAATGCGTAAGAGGTGGCTATGGGGCTTGTAATCAGAGAAGTTTATAAATAGCGGTCTAGGTTCACAGGTTTTTTATTCATCCTCATGTACCCCCTAAGACAAAGGGTGTATGTGTTCTTAGTTTTAAGACAAACAAAAGCACATATAGAGTTCTTTAGAAGTCGGCTAGGCAACCTCAGCAGAGAGCTAGACAGGGTGGTCCTTAGTCGGTCAAAGTGCCTAAGGTTGTGTTCAGCGCAGCCAACTTGGCACGCTGGCATGTGCAGAGATGGCTTCAGGTGCGCTGGCAGTGCTAGATAGCGGGAGATGGGTGCAGACGGCGGTGGTGAAGACAAGGGGAAGGATAACCTGGCAAACAGAGGCGGCAGCAGCCATGGTACCAGAATAAATTATGAGGTTACTTCCGCAAAATATAACCTACATAAATTTAGCATCTGATTTTGCACAGAGGTAACTAGGACGAATGCTACAAATAACAATATATCATCCTCCCTAGAAAGAACCAACTGCATCAAGAAATGAAACTGCCACTTGGGAAACAAGACCTTATAGTAATCCGAAAAGGACTAAGCGGGGGGCGGGATGGGTCCAGATTCTAGCCGGGATTTGGCAGACACCTAGACAGGATAGTGGCACCTAGCACCTAAGCAGGTAGTGTCTACCTAGAGCACTGGTGCCTCTTAGCTGATTGTAAATATCATGGATAAAATCGCTGCAGTTCTAAATAAGTATCTTGGTATCCTCTCTGATACTAGGTTGTAGGAGAGGCTTGTCAACAGCTCAACACGACTTTACAACTCAATAGCTATCGTATCAACATAGGTAACGTTGTTACTGAACAACAATGATCTGTAAGTATCAGCTCAAACATTGGTATCGACCCATTGGATACGATACGAACATAAATTCCTAATCGTGCAGCAAAATTACTGAACCATGACTAGGATCATTCCAACGTCAGGACATATGTAGGAAATTTCCCTGAACCCCGTGCAACGAGATGCCTAAACCTCCAAGCCTACATGCAGAATCTGGGAGTAGGCAACGCTATGGTTATTATGGACTGAAAGCGACAACGCTATGGTTATTATGGAGATGCTGAAGAGTGATGAAAACAGATCGATCATCTCGTTTATTACAGATGAGGCTAGGGAACTTGTCAAGTTTCTTCCAGATGTCAAAATTCAGAAGGTGGACCGCGACTGTAACCTTGCAGCTCATAGGTTAGCTAGTTTTGGTCGTTTTAATTGGTCTGATGGGATGTTGCTGAATACGGTTCCTCCCTGCGTGTTGGAACAACCGGTTCAATTGGATCGTAATGAACGCTGTAACAACTGTTTTGTGTCTGAGTAATAGAGGTGGAAAATTCAAAAAAAAAAAAAAAAAAATGGGAGTAGGCCAACAAGCATGAATGGGGAATCTTAAACCTATGACGGAAATTAGGGGCTAAACCCAATTCCATCAGCGACTATGCATCTTAACCATCAAGGCCTACTAGCAACAAAGACAAATCCGGCGTGAGATTGATGAATTGGAATACAATCACACGTCGCGAGATCTGGGGGTATCATACCTCCGGTTGGAGCTGAGACCCACACCCGAGGTGAGGGATGAAGGCCGGAGAAGAGAGGTTACTCACGGAGGACGTGCCCCCGTATCCGTCCACGCCTAGGGCCGGCCGCCGGACTCGTCGCCGCGGAGTGGGTACGGGTGTGGAGGAAGGCGTCGCTCCCTCGGTGCGATGCGGTGCAGAGAGAGAGGAACGGGTAAGGGAGGAGAGGTGAGGCGTCAGGTCAGGGGCGACGGGATTTAACTTGCCTTTTTGCGTTAAGCCCTCCTCTATTTTTTCGGCGGGTTCACGCAACGTATATAGGAATATTCTTCTTTTTTATTAAGTGCGTATCTAGGAATATTCTGCAGAGTGAAATGATATTGTTATCTTTTTCACGCAAAAAAAAAGAGACTTCACATCTTCCATTTTCGCGTGGAGCACGAGAATAAAGTACTGTAGGTGTGAATAGCAGATCTTGGAGATTCCACTACCGACATGATTTGGAGGGTGTTGCGTCTTGAGTTTGACCACGATGTCCAAGTCACGATGGTCCCATTCCGGCAACACGGAACCGTTCCATTCTTGTGTTTGGTTTGGACAAAAAAATTACACGGAACCGTTCCATTCTTGTGTTCGGTACGTTTTGGAATGGGGTGACGATGAAATGGAATGGGATAAGATTAATTATTTCTAAACTTGATTAATTATTCCTAATCTTGATTAATTATACCTAAACTTGATTAATTATAACTAACGAGTGATTAGCGAGGCCCGGTTCCACCCCTTCCACCTCGTCCGGCCGAATCGGCCGGACCGGTGCATTCCGCATATTGGGGGAATATTCCCTTTTGGGGAACCAGTTGATTCTATCCCATCCCGGAACCGAACGCGAGAATCGTCCCTAGGAATGGAACCGTGCCATTCCATTTCATCACATTCCGAAACCGAACACACCCTTAGAGATTCGGCGAGAGGCACGAGGAGGATCTTAGCAAGCGAATAAGGAATGTAGAAATTAGAACACGCAAGCAATTTACCCAGTTTCAGTCTGCTTAGAAGCGTAACACCCTACTCATGCATGTCTGAATATATGGTGGTGGTATGCATATCCGGGATATAAGAGGACGTTCCTGGGAAATAGGATGCTTTATCTAAGATGTTATCCTGCTGGATACCATAAACCTAGCTAGCTTCCATGCCAAGATGATCCTTCTTCATTACCTTGATCCTCCTTCTATAATGTAAGGGGATACCACACAGTTGGGTCAGGGGGTTGACAGCTATCACATGGGTTGGACGGGCAGGGGCCACCTTTTCACCGTTCTTGGCAGAGCCCATGTGCCATTCACCTGAGGTGGTTAGTCGTCCTTGTCTTCATCTGTAAAATTCCCGGTACAACTTGGTAGGCATCCCAGGCTAGTTGTCCATTCGTCGCACGGTCATCACGGTCGATTGGTGAGTTGCGGCCCACGCGAAGAGAATCCCGGGGAATCCGCTGTTCCCGGGATAGCCAGTAGCCCCCGGACACGACCTCTACCACGCTGCGGTCGTGGTTGTGTCCCACCTTGAAGCGTGACCGTAGCGCCACGTGCCTCGGGTCCTTCCGTTGCCCTTTGACTGGGAGGGGTAACAACGGTTTCTCTATCTTGTCCTTATCCTGGACTTTCCCCCTTTCACTGCCAGCCTCCTCATCTCCCTAGTCTCTTGCGGCGGAACTTTCGGGCATCTGCAGAATCATCCCTTTCGATCTGGTAATGGCTTCTTCTTCCCAGCGGAGTGACTGTTGTGGCGAGGGGACTGGGGCTAGATCTCATTCTTCCCAAATCCACTTCTACGCCTTGATCCCCAACGAATCCGCTGCAGATTCGATCCTTGGTGAGGCCCAGCGGTTCGCGGCATCCGGTCATAATGAGTGGGGTGAGACATCTTTCCTCCTCTAGGGAAGTTCGGAGACTGGGGGCAAGATGTCCCGATCTTCACGGAGTTTTTGGCTGCGGACGAGTAATGCTACACCTACGGGAAATACCTACGGAAAACGATTAGGGACTGACGTGGAGACAAACGTGGACGCATCTGCTGTGCGAGAGTAATGCCACACGTACGGACCAAACTTACGGACAAAACTTACGGAATCAGGTGGGTGAAATCAGGGGGTGGGCCCAGTGAAAATCTGTCCGTAAATCTCTTAGGCTGGTCACAGTGGGGAGTAACATAGAGTAGTAACATGCTGAAGTTACTAGCCTATGTTACTACCTTCACAGTGGAGAGTAACCAATATGTAGTGTCATGCAAGACTTTATTTATTAGACTATAGACTCATTTTGTCTTGATATGTGTGATGTTACAGTAACTAGATGAATGCCCATGCGTTGCTACGGCGCCAGTACACCCTAGTATTGATTTTAACAATGTATATCTCCAAAAACTATACTGACATCATATGCCCATTTGAAGGTACTCTTATCACCTCCCACAAATAAAAAATGTTCTCTTGTAGATTAAGAGATGATTTCTCGACTATACCCGATGTTTAAAATTTGATTTAGATTAAAAAATTATGTCAACATAACAACAACAAAATGTCTTAAAGACGTCAATATTTTATTCCGTTAATCCTATAAAATGATAGGGAAATATAAATGCACGTTTAAGTAAGGTCATGCATCATCCAGTACTTAGATTCAGCACTCACCCTTGTCGACACAAATTCATCAATAATATTTTCACAATCATATATACATGTTGCTGGCCAGAATTTCTTTCCAGAGAAGACTGACAGTGAACTTCTTTGGAAACAAATTCGAAAGTACATTTGATGCCTTAGTCATTCAAGAGTAACAATATTTGTTGCCTCGCCGTGGGTAAAATGCCAAAATTGAAAACATTCTCATGGCGTTAATTGCAATTGCAGGAGCCAAAGAAGTGATGCCAAGTAACAGTTTAAGTTGCATTTCCAATGACAATCTGAAGGAATAAATGTCATCCATGTGTTCACTACAAATATGCATGTTGCATACGCATACGGTAGACCTGACAAGCTGAGATGAATTAACGAAAATGTTGTTATAACAGAGAAAAACAAATGTTAGTTCACCTCTTCGCCAGATCTCCCAGAAAATTTAAAAATGTCAAGCACGCATCCTATAACTGACCAGTGTAAGGTTCCATGCCCCAAAATCCTTCATGTGCTAGGAAGTGCATTGGTTGGTACGAACATAATCGATGGAGCCTTTCACTATCTAGACTCGTTTGTGCTAAAGGTTCGTAGCCTGTGCTCAATAATCTTAAGCATCGAATATAGGTAGCAACCATGGCTTCAACAAACCTGCAGGGACAATTCACATAACATAAATTTTCTTCCTTTGAGCAAAATACCGTTTGTTACGACACTGTTGAAATCTATACTTCTGAAGTTTGCACACAGAGACAGATGCCTATTTTACCATAAGAAAGTTACTTATATAAGAAGTCTATAGACGCGGATGTTAAGAGCCGAGTGTCCTAAGCATATAATATATGAACTTGTTGTAGTAATTCTCTCCTTCCTGGTTCACCTTTAAAGTTGTAGTTGTATACACAGCTATACATCACCAACTCCTTTGACAGAAGAAACTTTTGATTTGGAAATTAGCAAACAGCTGCAGCTAGAGGGGTCAAACTACATACTTGGGAAAATCCTCAAGCAATATATCAAAAACCAGTATGCATCGGACCCGATGTTCTTCATTATCATGTACGCATAGATTTAAAATAATGTTGAGGAGTTTGCCTGAACGATGAACTGGAGAAAAACTTGTTTCAGGTCAACTCGTTAGGAACTTTAAAAGCCAGTGCACTGCCCCTAACCCTTAGAAGCAGCTATTATCAAAAAATAAACAAAATAAAAAATACCTCCAGGTTTCTAACAAACATACCTTCAGGCTTCATTAGAATATTTTTAAGGGAACTTCTCAAATAAATGTAACATGCTACAATAATATAACCCTGTTTTTCCAATTATTTAGAACCTTGAATTAGTGGTATGACATCTTTGTGGAAAGGGATCTGCAGTACTACACGACAATCAACAGCTAAATATATATTCTAGACAACAAATGTGGGGCAAACATCAGCATTACAAGGGTGTCCTACAGAATAAGATAGGTTTACAAATCATCATACCTCCATGGAAACAACAGATGTACAAATGAAATACAGAAGAAGATCCAACACAAAATAACCAGCAAGTTTAGCAAGGGATAATGAAGACTATCACACCTAAACTCTCGGGACAACTTATATATGCTCAATCATTCACTAAAATTAAAAAGAAAAAAGAGGAAAGTAAACCTGTGTCTCTTCGGATAGTTGTCTGAACGTCTTGTGGGCATTGATGTGGGCTGCTGTCGGGCGGCAAAAGACACTTCCGTGGCGAGGCGACACAGCAAGGTCAGGGAGATACCCCGCATCGAAGTTTGACCTGCTGGTGATCCTTGAAGCCGCCGGAGCCATAGCCGCGGTGAGGCCTGATAAAGCATACATGCAGTGGCTCGTTTTCAGAGAGCAATCATGTTCAAACAAAAATAATCTCTTGAAGAAAATGCCTAAGTAATACCAGATTTTTTTAATTACCATACGATTCCTCCAACACCAAGATTTCAGTTTGCCTAAGTAATACCAGATTTTTTAATTAATATGAATTCTAATTGTACTAAGGGAAAAGAGCAACAAAATGCTATACTCACAGAAGCAAGTTCCCGCAGCGAGCTCACTTCAACCCATGAACGAACATAAGATATCAGCCAGATCGACGAAGAAATCGGCTAGATAGCCCGAGCAAACCGTCAGCAATGGCAGGAACTCAGCTCGGTCAGAAACAGAGCTCGAGCGCGCTCCGGAGATGTGGAGCCCTTGAACTGCAAGATCTCTAACCTGAATCCAAAGAGGACGAGACGCGTAGGCCGTGTGCCAGGGCCGCCCATCATCCTCAAGACGGGGTCGTCAAGGTCAAGGGGGAGCACGGGGTGGGTAAGGTGCACAAGCCGGCTCGGGGAGAGTATGCGGGGGCTGCCAATGGTCGGCACTGGGGGCGTGCGCGAGGAAGGCATGGCGGCGCCGGAGTCGTGCCGGCTGCGAAGGAGCTGGGCGCGCGGGGATCATCAGATCGGAGGCGTGGGATGGCGGCGGGTGTGGCAACAAGCGCGGTTTGAGATTGGGGAGACAGCCAAGTGTGTTGCTTTTGGTGGGCCGGGCCAAGCGAAACTGGAGATGGGCTGCAGGCGGGCGCGTGATCGAGGGCAGACGCGAGAGGGGTGTTCGAGCGAGCCATGGTTCGCTTGTTGACGTACGAAGTACCAACTCCCATTTAATAGTAAAGACTAGCTAAGTTACCACAAGCACATCTCTCTCATTAATTACCTGCCACATAAGCAAACTTGTCTTGAAATGTGTGATGTTACTAGCTAAGTTACTTGCACTGTGACTAGCCTTATGTAAGTTGTTTGTCCGTAGGTCTAGCATTATTGGTTGTGTGAACGGGAATAAACGTGTACAGGTGCGCCGAAACTCACGGTGATCCGTTCTGTTGTCGTGCAGCCCGCTCTACGACATGGAGAACGCTGCCGGCGCGCCGCTATCGGCCAGCTTGCTCGTCTCGGTCGAGCCACCGCCATCTGTGCCGCCACCGTCGCGTCGGACGTGTCGCCACTGTTGTGGCTCGCCAATGCCAACGCCGCCCTTTCCTAGAGCACTATGGATGCTGGTGCGTTGACAACGATCCCGACGGCTCCGACTGGAGCGCATCCACCCAGGCCTCCAGCTTATTACGAAACCAAAAGATGCCCTCGTTCTTTTCATGGCCAGAGTACTTGATGGCAAAATTTGGCTGTGCCGCCTAGACAAAGTGCTCACGCAAAACCGTCTGTATCCAGCAGCTCGCGGTCGTGCCGCTGCCACCAAGAGCTTGCCGCCGCGCCAGCCTGCGACGAAGAGGTCACCGCGCCGCCGTGTGCGTGCAAGAACTCGCCGTAACGCCGCCTGCGGCAAAGAGCTCGCCCTAGCACTGCAGACGAGAATGAGCACTCCGCCGACTGGAGAGGGATTAGGGATTTAGTCGCACTCACTAGTACAATTCTGAGTATCAGGGCCGCATCCGGACCATGGGCCTCAGACGGTTTTCTCATCCAACTCGGAGCAACAGTTGCGGATAATCAGCTCGAGGAGCCGTTTTCCCGTCCGACTGGGAAACGAGCCCCTCAGACGGTTTTCAAAACGACCCGACTCTGCACCCCGAGGCGGACGAAGCAAAGGACCGACGCGCGCGTCTGAGCCG
Organism: Poa pratensis; assembly: GCA_947311845.1. Taxonomy (NCBI): domain Eukaryota; kingdom Viridiplantae; phylum Streptophyta; class Magnoliopsida; order Poales; family Poaceae; genus Poa; species Poa pratensis. The sequence goes on along the minus strand of CAMZMU010000058.1, from coordinate 55,354,408 downwards.
GGCAGACTCCTCGACCGGCTCCACTTGGACAGAGCGTCTGAGTTTACCCAGACATGCCGGAATAATTTGGAGCCGGTTGCGAATAAAAACGGGCTGGGGTCGCATGCGTCGGCTACATTTTTTAGGCGGCTCCAATTTGCCCGGAGGGTCTGGCGCATCCCAAAGGTTCCGTGTATGTCGTTCGGGATATGATTAGTCTGGAGTATCTGAATATATCTGGAAAACATACATCCAGAAGGTACGAACTTTTCCGAAACTTTCATGGCCACTATTTCAGAAGAGTGCAATTAATTAATATTGATGTTGAACAGTTAATTAGCACATATATTGCTAATCGAGCAGCCTTCCAATAATTAGCACATATATTGCTAATCAAGTAGACTTCCATTACATGACTTCTGAAAATGTTTCAAATGGGACAACACAAAATCCACGACTAAGATCGACAAGGACTAGGAGAAGTTTGAAATTCATGCGCCTCTAACCACAAACGGGGGCGGCTTGGCACTGCCAGCCAGGGGCTTGTTCTGCAGCACCGTATGAACCAAGAATTTTGCCATTTTCAGGCGGAAGTCGCATAAATATCGGGGCGTCATTTCCTTCTCATCGATGACCGGATGTTGTAGATAATGTTCAGAGCATTAATGATTATGAATGGCTAAGCAAGTCTCTACTACAAAATAATGAAGTGTCCTGTCTCGCGTCCTGGACGGACGAACGGACGAAATCGTACGTCCCGGCATTTTGCACGTTAGTCCATTAGGAACCGCAAAATCAACCCGCACTCCACACTTACTAGTTGAATGTCCGTGCGTTGCTACGGAGTACTGAAATAATATCACATGGTCAAACCAGCTGGTTCGAATTCCATAAATATGTGCCAAACATGATAACACTTTTCCATTCATATCACGGTTAACCGATTCTCTCTCCCGCTTCTTTCTTCCTTTATAGTTGTCTAGTATCTTTTTAGCTACCTACCATCTTCTTGCAAGAAGACAAGCCAATATATTAGCCACTCCACTTACATTCTCTTCATGGCGGTTAATCTAGCATAGCATCATTTTCAAAACTTTGACATCTCTCATTACCATCACTTGAGCACCTTTTATAAAACTATACCAAAATTATGAAATGGTCCTCACGCATTGCAAGAGATGATGGTACACTACGTTTTGGTTACAAATGAAACAGTTTTCACCTACCTCAAGGGATGATGGCATATTAAATTCTTAATTACAAATAATGAGAAATGCAAATAGTACCTCGCTAACGGAGTTACGCCCGGGTTCCAACAGAATTTTTCGTATGAATACCTCGCTAACAAACAAATTAAGTTGCCCGAAAAAGACAAATTATGTTTCCTTGATCACGTTGACAATGATTATAGGTGAGACAATATAAAGATAAAAACCCATATAAATATGCACCAAGCAAAGTACCGAACTACCTTTTAAATTGATTGCCGAAACAAAGCCCGTTCTGATACTTCCAAACATGCCCCACTGATCGGTGAAACTGAAAAACAGTTTCCTCCGTTTCAACAAAAAAAAAGTTTCCTATTGCTGTACTGATCCTTCCAATTAATGTGTAAATCTGTTAAGCGAATATTTTTGTCAATGAGTATTGTTGTGATTTGCAAACCAGGCTATTGGATGGGTATCTGAGTGACTTCAGTGACGAACAAGAAGTGTATACACGCAGATATATTGGTGCCTGCTGGTGCCTAGGCTCAGTCCACAGTCAACACCTCAGCAGCAGCACGCAACTCATATTTCTGTGTCTTGTAGCGCGGCGGTGGAGAAGTTAATGATCTGTGGATACTTTGCCTTTTCGTTCAGCTGGTCTTCAGTCTAGAACAACATCTTCAACAGGCTAGGGAGGTTCAGATCTGCCATGTGTGAGAAACAGCAGATCAAGGATCTTCAGTACCAAACTCTGGCACAAGTATGCTAGCAGCTTGAAAGAGCCTAAACACCACATAAAACTTCCATTCTATTTTTGAAACGAAGGTTAAAAAAAAACAAGACATCATGCAGCGCTGTGATGCAAATTTTAAATACCGGTGTTGGAGATATGAATGGTCTATCCAAGAATCTCGAAAATCTTAATCAAGATTTCTTTCAATGCCACATCTCAAAAAGATTTTAAACAAGAATCCCTCAGCAGTTATATGACCGGTGTTGCAGATATGAATGGTGTATCCAAGAATCTCGAAAATCTTAATCTAGATTTCTTTCAATGCCACATCTCAAAAAGATTTTAAACGAAAAAGATCTTAATCTAGTTTATGAGTATATTTCTATAACACATGCTCAGCTTAAGAATTACTTGTTTTGAGCATAGCTGTACCTGGTTATATTTATATTTAGTTATGTAACCTTCTGATAAATTCAGTTTAAAATATACATCATGGTTCGCTGCATAGTTCTAGATTTATATATACACTTGCTAGTCTCAATCTATTTTACCAAAGGTGGCTTATTTAAAACTTCGAAATTTCTATCATTGCATATGGCACATGCATGCAGGTACACCTTAGTGGCACTGAATCAACAAATAGGTAATATATATCCAGATGCTAATTAGTACGTACCTTTCACATGACTTTGGCAAGTAAGAATGGTAGCATTAACTTCACTTGCCGTCTTGAAGCGGTGAGAACATCCAACAGTTCTCCATATGGACAGTTGTTTACATTGTCAAAACTAAAAGTGCTACAGTTTTGTTTATTTCCTCGAGGAAGGTTTTGCTGCAAAATTGCCAATATGTCAATAACAGTAATATCAAAGCATGGTCTTAAATAAAGTGGTTGTCTCAGAAGAAACAAATCTAGCTAACTGGAGTAACTGAATTGTGGTTGATATGATTTGAACCACGGCTCAAATGTCTAATTGCAGTAAGAGAGATATATTTTCTTTGCTTCTCGCTGCAAAATTGCTAAAACTTTAGAAACAATATCGTCAAAGAAAGGTCTTAAATGCAGTAGTATTACAAAAAGAAAAGGGTAACCGGAGAACTGCCTTGTCATTCGTAAAGGTTTGAGGTTGACTCTCCTAGTTTTCCAGAGGATTGCCCATGAATATACTATGTATTAGGAAGCTGCAAGTACGAAGGCAAGGCAGTAAGAAAAATAAGCATGTTGATCCATCATGAGATAACAAGTTTAGTTATGCAGAGTCATGTCTGGTGGGGGAGAAGCAAATTTTTTTTTTAGTTTTGTGAAGTGAACTTCAGCAGGATGAACTGAAAATTTTGTCAACAAAAAACGTGAATCTTCATACTGTACTTAATGATTTTCTATAAAAATAAAAAGTGAACTCCACAATTTTCTATCGTGAACTGCCTTTTATTGTGTGTTTTCAACTGAAACTATCAAACAGACTAAACAAACTCCCTAAATAGAAAACTGAACCACCCTGTGAATAATGCGAACTTATATTGGTACTGCACTCAACTCATCTACTGCAATTTATTTTTCTTTCATGAATAGAATAACAACGTTCGTTCTCATAGGCATATCAACAAGCACCTATGGAGCGTCAAATTGCTATCAGAAAACAAGATGACTTTGCATTTTCTCACAGGGACAAGTTCAACACAGCATATCAATAGTAGCCATGAGCAGCTGATGCATATGTGCGAGACCAAGCAAACATCTGCTACAACTTGTATCATTAAGGAGGTGCAAAAAAAAAAAAAAACATCGGCAAATCCGAACATCGACGACTTGAACTGTGCCATAGGCCAACTGCGAACTACACCAATACAAATCGAGGAACGGGGTTGAGATAGACACAGGAGCAGTGACACATCACCGTTGCACGGCAGGGCGGGGCACTTGGGCTAGGTGGAGGACCCGTGTGAGTGCTACTCCCGTGGCGGCCGGTGTGAGCTACCGGAGCGGCGGCCCATGGATGCGGTCGTTCTTGCAGGGGATGGGGAGGGGCTCCGCCGGTTAGAGGATGCCCCCTCCCGGTGGAGACACGTGGGGAGAGACAGGGGCTGGCGCATGGGTTCCTGCCGGCAGCGGCGTGCAGGGAGATCCAAGGGCCGATTCTCCAGCTGCAGCCGCCGCCCGCCTGCTTGCTATTCAACATCTGGCCGCCTGCCTCCTTCAACGAGTCGTTGCCTCACTTCCGGCCGCCGCCGCCTAGGTTTCTGTACGCACGGGACGAGCTTTGAGCGAGAGCCAGGAATAATAAGAAAACGTTTCGTTGGGTTTAGTTGGGCTCGGCCCATGCGCGTGCTCGCGAGGAGGCGATGGCAGAAAACAGAGGGGGTACGAACGTACGATGAACTCACATTTAATAGTAAAGATGTCTTGCCCAATTTTTGTTTTCACCCTTCAGCTAAAATCGCACAGCAACTTAATCGATCCCCCACCCCTCTGGCGATTTACAGGGGCGGCGGCGGGCACGACGCGGCCGTGGAAGGTCGGCGCAATCCACCCCCACCGCCGGCGTGACCGCACGTCCCAGCGCCCTTTTTTCTCCCTCTCCCCGGACTGAACCACACGGGCGTTGCCACCCACACGGACGAGCGATCAGCCACATCGTGGCCGAGATCCTGCGCCTCTCCTCCCGCCTCCACCACCTCCACACCTCCATGGGTTCGATATACAGCGGGATCTCGTCCCTGCGGCGCCAAAGTCTCAGCCTTGACTGCGGGCAAGGGGCGACGGCGGTCGATCCGTCGACCGCCGTGGATGCGGTCGATCTCCGCCTGTGGGTCATGTTCGATCTGTGCCCAATGGACGCCGTGGCCTAGAGCTGCCGACGCATGGATGTGGCCATGTGGGCGATGGAGTGCAAAGACGCCGCAGCCTGGGACGGCAACAGCAGGAAATGTGAGATCTACGGAGCGCCCATGACCTCCGTCGGACCTGACGCTGCTGACCCAGATTCCGACGTTCGCAGTGAGTATTTCTCTTTTCCGTTCGTGACCAATTGCTGCTGCTGGCCGCCTCTGCATTGCTCGATTTGTTCCATTTTGTCTGTCAATTTGGGTTTACTTATTGTTCCCGTCTGTCATTTAATTACATGCATCCATGGTCCTGTATAGAACAACACAAGAACGTGGACTTGGTGAATACCATGTTAGGATCCTCGTCCTTGTTGGAATTGGATACTGGCAGCAGGCATAGGTCATGGGATACCTGCTTCAGGGGGTCCAGGTTTATGGTGCCCAAGGAGGACTCGTGTGACTCAGAAAGCGTGCCCTCCAAATTCGAGTTCCACAAGGAGCATGGGATCAGTACTGGTGAATAAAAGATCACATGTCCAATGTCCAAAAATAAAATCACTTTTTCTTTACGCATCTTACATTTTCTTGAGAAATTCATATGCAACTCGCCTCAAACTAATGAATTTTGCAGCAGTTTGTTGATCGATTTACTCTCGGCATCAAATCAATTCAATTATGTAGTTCAATACGAGCTAATCTTATGCAATTCGACGTTAGCTAGCTTTTGAAGGCTGTTGTTTGACGATTTTACCTTTTTCTCTTTTGCAGAAGCAAATGGTCATTGTGTTTCTAGGTGTTCTTACAAACAAGACATGTGAAGATTATATTGTCAAAGCAGATGAGCTGAAAAATGTCAGACTGAAGATGGATAAACTGGGCATCCTGATTCCTATTTACTGGTTGCTTGCTTCTGCTGGTAGATGTGAGAGATAAACTTGTAAGTGGTGTCCGGACCTTTTTTTTCTTTCTAGGATGACTAGGTAGGTATTGCCATACAGAGTTTTTTTTTTCAGATGTTTGGGATTTTAAGTTCTACGAAAAGACACATTTGTATTTTTCCTTTTATCAATCTGCTAAATTGTATTCCAGTGGGAGCTTCAAACAGCCATAAAAGCATTGTTAATCAGCTCGCTTTTAGAATACTTTGATAGTGGGAGCATTGTTTATATGAGTACATGCCCGACTATTGATCTCTTCCACGGATTTAATCAGCAAACCTTTGGGATCATTTTTCTGAAGATTCTCGTGGAAGAATTGGAGGACAGGAGAACAACTAACTTTAGCTGGGTCCATCAAGCTCCTTGGCAAGTGAAGAAATACATTGCAGATCTGTAGCTGTTGTGCAGAGTGGCAAACTGAAGAACGGTTTCAGCTTTCTAGAAGTAGTTCTATCTTCTTTCTTGTGCAAAGATGTGGTTCTGTCTGATGTATGTTTATTGTTCAGTTCGTATGTCTAAACTATTCTCTTACTGGAAAATCTACTGGCAAATGCAATAAAGGGCTTTTAGTATTTCTGTGTTCAACAAAGTGGCTAGCAATATGTCGTGATTGTACCAACGAGTTCTTACATTCTTATCTATATTTTGAGACACAGTTTTTTCTCACCCGTTGCAACGCACGGGCATGTTTCCTAGTAAGAATATATGGGTAGAAGGAAAATAAAATCTTTACTATTAAATTAAACTAGTTGAATGCCCGTGCGTTGCTACGGTCGCTAGAATTTATTTCTTTCTCGACACACATTTGAACAAGTAACAAATTTGATAAAGTATTTTTCTGAATTTCTATATACATCTCGATTTAGTAAAAAGAAAAACAAGCTGGCAAAAGGAAATCATGCTATTTGTTGAAAACAATTCTTATAACAATTATGGATCATGGATTTTCTGGACAAATTGGTGGAATAAACTGAGTTATACTTAGAAAACCATGATGGAAGAAAGATATTGCTGAAAAAGCACCCGCTATGGAAAAGGCACCAAGTGCTTCGATTTGCACAATTCCTACCAGATAATAACTGTCAAAACGGGAGAGGAGATCTAGAATACGTAAAATTAGCATGCACTGTTGTTACACAAAATAATTAAATTACTCATTTCCATTTAAATGCTTTGACATGTCAAAATGGGCCACCTGAATGAGCAACATGGTTATAATATGATCCACCTTATCCTATAAACACAATAATTTCTACGACAGATTATTATATATAAGAACGTCTGAAAGAGCAACATGCCGATAAAATTGGAGATCCTCTCAGACTCCTCTTGTTATAATAATAACAATTCAGAATACACCATACCCATCAAAATTTGAGCTCTAAAAGAACATTTATATCATCCTGCGAAGCTTCCCGCTTTCTGCTGACATATTGACTTTCTGAAGCTAAAGGAATTCTCCAAGAGTGATGATAAAAGAAAGCAGGGTAATATTTTCGACCAAAGAAGGCCAAGACTGAAACTCACATTTTTCCATGAGCTGACTTTAGTTCTTTGAAAAGATAGAGCAAAGAACACGATAAAAAGTAGCTTCAGAGCAATTTCGCATCATATGAAAACAACTGAAATCCCAAATATGTCGGCAAACCAATTTTTTTTTTTTTTGGAAATTTCTAGCTATGAACTGTATCCTACATGAATGCACCTCCCTGTGCGGTTGCAAATAACTCTTGATAATACAAACCGAGAGTTGTTGTACGAGCAACATCCATATGGCCAGTCGCCTGGTGCTTCAGGTGACTTCTTGCTTGGAGCTGAGACAATGAGTTGTTCTTTGGTGGATTCTTCCATGTTGCCATACAAGCTGAGGTGCAAGGGTTTAGCAGATAGGCTACCATGTTGGTTTTTAGTTTCGGCTAAGCAGATGAATTACTGGGAGGCAAACTGTTCTGCTCTCCGTTCATCATCCCTGGCAGCTCGAGTGTCCGAGACGGCAACAATGAGTTCCACTGCAGATTAGCCTCCGCTAACAACCTTCTTACTTAAAAGATAATAACCCCAGCTCGTGCTTGCACCTGATAACTGTTTGTACAAGCAAGTACACACGTATGTTTTAAAATCACTGACCAGTCAATTAAATGTACAGAACCTGATAACTGTATACATAGTAACTCCAAGTCCATGTGTTAGTGACAGAAGTACTCCCTGGAGGTACTATGCTATTTTGGTTCTCTGCCTTCATCAGGTATTTTTAGCAAGACACCGGTATGATTATGCTAATCTAATTGTTTGTCACATAACTTGGAGTCTCTATATCCAATTGCTCATATAAACATAGAAACACTCGCATAACGTTCAAAATTCAAAACATAGGCACATGGCAGGAGATTTGTGGTACTTTAGAATAAACTACATGATCATCTTCATCAATAAAACAGAATAATAAGCACCTGTATAAAACATGAGATTTGTGGTACTTTAGAATAAACTACATGAGGGGTGTGTCCATTTCTTTCCTGATCATCACTGACTAAATTAATCTAAGATGGCAGAACTTACTGGTCTAAGCCAATTTAAAATTATCGTTGTCTAAGAACACCCCAACTCTCCATAACAGATCATAAGTGGCAGAGAATACCTCAATGTGTATTTCAGAGTGAAGTTGACATACAAAAGGAGAGTATTGAATCGTGGCATGAATCAATTCGGTCGCAGTTCGTACATATTAAAAAGTTTTGCTGCCAGCTCGCTAGTAATTTGAGGAAACCAACAAGGTCTGCACTGAAGTCAGAATTCACTTGCATCCAACGTTTTTGGTGCGGCCAAAGAATCCGCAATCTCTTTGGTGGTGCGAATTGTTCCAAAATTCAGTCTCTGTTTATGATTAAACCATTGTTAGGCTCACACACGATATCAAAGTAATTCAATTAAGAACAATGAAGTGGCACGGAAAAAAGAAAATATCAAAGAAAATATGTAGCTTCATTATGAATTATGTTTCAGTTGTCAATATATATAGCACCAACATGTTGAAAAACTCATATGATGTAACATGACACTAAGTTGGGCTTAACCTGTGAAGCTTAATGAAATCTTAAGATAAAGATAAAGTTAATTATTCTGATACTTAAATTTCAAGGAAGGAAATATGGATAGCCTGATATCAATGGACTATAATACTCACTTAAACCTGCAAAACAAATCATGATAGCAAAATAAGGCATCATATTTACTTAAAAATTGCAGTTCTCCAATCAATGTGGTTGCTCGTCGCTGCCTCAACCTGGACAAGGAAATACATCAACTGATCAACCTAGAACCATCTCTGGAAATAGAAAAAAATACTACATGGGGAACTCAAATCCAACGAAAGGGATGTTACTATCTGGGGAACTAAAAATTGGGGTCTGAAGCGGATAGAAGCATACCACAGGGTCTGCTGATCTGGGGAACAAAAGGTTCTCACCTCGACCATAGGGGAGGCAGCGTCCATGACCGAGTGTTCAGGTCGCGGGATCCATGCTCCAAGCACGCTAGCTCAAGATCTGGGGCATGGACGACATTGACCTGGCAGCGCGTCTTCCCCTATCTGGTGATGGTCGTCTCTCACGCTGCGGTAGCCGGGGCAGAGGGCTGCGGTGGCATCGGTGGCGGCGCGTCGGAGAGGAGGCAGGCGGCGTTCCTGAGGACGGGGTCGAGTTCATGGTCACCAGTCGCTCCTCCAAGCAACGGCGCGGCGTGCGGCGTTGTGCGAGTGGTGGACACCGCTGCTCTCGGCGACGCGCGACGACGAACAGGATTGGGCTGCTCGCGCGGCCCCGGATGTAGATCGAGAAGAACCCGGTCAAGGTGGAGAACAAGGCGGTGACGAGCTGACTGCTATGGACGAGATGAAATTCCTCAAGCCACTGCCCCCGCTCGTCCTCAGGACGCCATGGACATGTTGAATTTGTTCATGTCGATGGCCCCGTTCGTGCTCACTGCTCAGGTTGCCAACACCGCAGAAGCCACCGACGCGCGGCGTTGCGAGGGACAGAGGAGCTCGATGTATCTGCTCGCGCCGCCGCACCAGTAGAGGAGGGATGTAGGGAAAAAGAGAGGGTTTCGGCCTTTGGGGGGAAGGGGACGGTATCCGGGAAGGCGACAGGCCCGTGTGGGCTTTTCTGGTGGCCCGCAGGTCGGCGCGCGGTCGTGGGAGAGCCAATCGAGTGAGTCGTGGTCCGCCTGCCACGTACGAAGTACCAACTCCCTAATACTAGTAAAGAAGATAGAGTTGGTCGTTGTGTAACCGAGCGAACCACGGCTCGCTCGATCCCCTTCGTACGATCCACCGCGACGCGGTTCTCGTCAGTCGTCATCTAACAAATCCGCACCGTCCGACGCCCCACAATAAAATTCCACCGTTCCATCCCGTTCTCTCCCCCGCTGCGGAAAACAGGAAACCCTCTCTGACCCCCTCCCTCTCGTACACCATCCCCTTCTTCCAAGCTCGATCCAATCGGGCCTCTGCCATCTACCTCGCCGGCCACCCCTGTCCCTGTATCACGGGCAGTCCTCCGAAGGTCATGTTCCTCTCCTCCGCTTCCCCTACTCACCTCACAGACCAGGGACGCACACGAGAGTACGCCCCTGCCGGCGGCGCCATAGCGAGCAGCCGAGGACAGGTTAGGCGGGGGAGCTCCAGACCTGGCACTGGTGACCGACGGGGACGACCAAAGCGCGACTGGACGACGGTGGCACTCAGCGACAGCCTCGTCCAGCGGGAGGGACGCAGGCCGAAGGGCGGTGCGGAGGCACAAAGGACGAGCAGGTGCTCGCCTGCTCGAGGTGCTGCTGCTGGCGACCACAATGCTGACGCCCTCGGACGGATCGAACAGTCCAAGCAAACAATCATAAAAATCCACCGTTCGATATCTCCTCCCTGTTGTTGCCGCTTGCTCATAAGTGCTTAAATTCGAGTGTGCAGGTGAAGATGGTGGATGTGGGTTCTGGAGGGGGCAGCATAGATTCGCGCATGCGCTGGAGCAAAACAACCCTTGGAAGCCCTTCTTTTCTTTGCAATTTTCTAAGTCATGGGACTTCTTGATTTGCCTTTTATTCGGCTGATACTTTTGTACTGTGTGTTGGTCTGAGCTTAATGATGTATCCTACGTAGCATGAAACAAATACTCTCAAGGCAAAAATATAATGGCTAGCTATTTCAATCAAATAGTATCTTGAACTGTCGAGGCTTCAACTGAACATTTGACATTTCAAAAATATATGTACATTTGCCTTGCATTGACCATGAGAAAATTAACAGGGGTTGATTTCCTATTTGTGTTGCAAAGTAATCCTCTGATCATATATGTTAATTGAACTGTTCATGCTTCAGTTGAACATTTTGTATTAAAAAACATGTCTACTCAATAGGGATCAAGTTTCCACTTGCTGAAGAAACGGTCTATTATGCATTCAGACCTTCGACTAATTCTTAAAGGTTAACTACCAACGGCTCTTGTGCTGCTAACCTGTACCTTTTGCATAAGATAATTTGACATGCACCCTTTTTTGGAACCTCAAACTATGATGCATGGAAACATAGCTAAATGAAATAGAGCTGTACGTTGTTGCCCTAATGAAGCCACTGTTTTTATCACATTATGTGTGGGTCGGTGTCACCTGAATTATTATGTCCTTGCTTGTCAATCATAAAATCTTCTTTTGGATATCTATCGTCAGATAGCTCAAGCATCCTAGCGTTTCAAATATATCTAGGACATGCTACTATCGATCATAGATATGGAAAGTTCTTCTCTATGAGCAAGGCGCCACTGCATTTTAGACCGAGCTGAATTGAGGTCCCGAATAATTCTATGTATATATAAAAGTTGGTCAGATTCGACCCCCATTCCAGCGTCCACGTCACTCTTTTTTCCACGATCGTCCGATCAGAGCAATCCACGGTCTAGATGACTTCAATCTTCGTGCGCACTGTAGCTGGCCAATTTCTACCAATCAGCGGCCAGAACGTGCCATTTTTCCAAAAAGCGACATGCGATCCCACAATTTGCTCCGCTACCCCTCGATTCTGCACGTAGGAGGACCCAGATGCGAATTCCAGAAAACGCAGGGGCCTCCGTGGAAAATCATCGGCAAACCTCCCCCTCCCCTTTTCTTCTCCTGCGACGGCGCGGGATCGCCGCCGCCGCCGACGCGGGCCCCCGCCGCTCTGCTGCTTGCCGACCAAATCGACGCACGCCACCGCCTCCGCCGCCTCGCCCTCGCCTTCTCCACCGGCAAACGTGTGCCGGGACGCCCGCCTCACGCCGGGATCGCCGCCGCCTCCTTCGGTGCCCGTCGCGGCGTTTCCTGCTCGCCGGCGACGCTCCGGTGGCCAGACAGGGGCGGCGCCGCCACCTGCGGGTAGATCGCATCCAGGCGCATCCGAAACGCTCGCCCGCGCGTCCCCAATCGCGGTGGCGCGTCGCCGGCGTGCTGCACGCCGCCGCGGCGGAGTTCGGCCTCCGTGACGTCACTCGGTCGTCACAATGGCCCTTTTTTTTTTTGAGAGGACGATCACAATGGGCCTGGATTGCTGATGCTGGGCTGGGCCGCTTTCTCTGCTGCTGGGCCCAGCGGATGCGTCGCCCTCTTTTTTTTTACTTTTTTTTTATTATTCAAAACTTTTCAAATACAACTTCAAACCAATTCAAACCAAATTCTCCAAGTTTCCTATAAGAACAGATCTACATTTCAATTAATTAAGAACCTCTGTGGAATTATTTCGAATCTTAAAAAAATCAAATAGTAAATAAGGCCTCATTGAAACATTTAAAAAAAACACAAATATTCGAGAAAGTAGATACAGAAATGCAAAACACAAAGAAAAAGTAGAATTCAACAATTCGCACAATCAAAATCTTCGAATTTATGAAATACAACAATGCACATCATGCACAAAACAAATCCCCCCAAAATGAAAAAAACATTCTCTTCGAAAATATTCATTTTTCTTACTACGTCCAAACGTCGATTTAAATTCACAAGAACTACAAACTTCAATTTAATAATTACAACTATGTAAACCTTACATATAAATAACATGGAAAAAAAACCTTAATAATACAGTAAATGCAAATTCAATTCCCCCTGCTTATAGAATGAACTTTAAAAATGCTCACAATAATATACTCCCTCTCATTATGGTGTCACCAAAAAAAAAATGACAACATGGAACTATATTTCATCAGTTCAATTTATTTAACATATCTAAAGATATCAAAACTTAGCTCCCTCTAAGCGCAAACTTTCAAAAAACAAATAATATGCATAATTCAACAATTTTTTAAAAAAAACATACTTCAAATTCATCAAACGGGCGCGGCATTGCCGCGCTTATATCCCTAGTTCCATGTATATATAAAAGTAGGACAGAATCACCTCCTCTCCCGCTGTCCACGTCACCACAATTATTCTGGCCGTCCGATCGAGCCAATGGACGGACGAGATCGCGCTAATAATCGTGCAAACTGTAGCACTCGAGTTTCTACCAATAGCGCCGCGCCACGTCGCCCCGCAGTGGATCTTTTGCAGAAAACCGCCCGCAAAGGACTTAACTGTAATTTCCCAAAAACTCAGGGACTTTTCCGAAAAAAAACACAGAACACGTCTTCTTCTCTCTTCCTCGCGACGCCGCGGTCGCCGCCGCCGCCGCTGCGCCTCGCCGCCGTCACGCGCGTTCCCGGCCAAATCCGCGGGCACCGGAGGATCCGCCGCGCCGCCCTCCACCTCCTGGACGGACGCCGCGTGCCGGGACGCTGCCGCCGCGCCGGAATCGTCAACGCCGCCGCGCGGACTTCCGCCGTGTTGCGCGCGTCCCCGGCGGCCCTCCGGCGACCATCCAGGGGCGGCGCCGCCACCTCCTGCCTCCCCGCGATGGGGCGCGTCGGGCGCTGACGTCACGGGGCCCACCGTGTCATTTTTTTTTTTTTTGGAAAAAGATTTCAAAAGAATTCCTAAATAATTCAAACCCACAACTTTAAATATGTCCACATTTTATATTAAAAAAATATCCATACAATTTTAAAATAATTCCAAATATTCAAATTGCACTTCAAAGTAATACAAACAATATATCACCAATTCCATACAATTTTAAAATAATTCCAAATATTCAAATTGCACTTCAAAGTAATACAAACAATATATCACCAATTACAAAAAAAAACATACCTTCCACATTACACTTAAAAAAAAACAACAACTACAAAAACAAAAACAAAAAACTTAAAAAAAATACATTCAATTCTAAATTTCCGAAATGTAAAAAATTCCTAAATTTCCAAGCTTTCCACACAAAAAAAAATTCAAAATTTTATTTCCAAAAAATAACAATTTTCAAAAATTTAAAACCCCAAAAATACATACAAACTGCATTAAATAAACCAAAATTTGCCCACACACGTGCGGCATTGACGCGCTCCGATTCCCTAGTATATATATAAAAGCGCGACAAGATCGCGGCTTCTCAGCGCACCTATTACTGTAGCTACTGTAGTAGCTACAGTAACACATCCCGTCCGTCCACACCCGCACCAACGCCTCAGATCCGCCCGCACCCACAGCACAACCCCGCAAAACACTGTAGACGCACGATTCTTGACGCGCGACCTGACCCTGCACAGCCGGTCGCGCCTGCACACACGATTTTTGGCGCGCGCGAGACAACCGCTCACGACCGGTTTCCCACCGCATGCACGAAATTTGACGCGTGCTTTCCACCGGCTGCCGGCCGGTCGCCTCTCGCACGATTTTTACCGCGGACATTTTGCAAAAAAACGCCCGCCAAGGACTTGGTTGCAATTTGCCGAAACGTCCAGGACCTCCTTGCAAAATCGTCGGCACACGTTCGTTCTCCACCTTCTCTCTCCCGCACGGCCGCCGCGTCGCCGGCGACGTCGCCGCGCATCGCCGCCGTCACGAACCTCCTTGCACAGATCCAAGCACGCGGGGACCTCCGGCATGTCTTCCTGCACCTCCTCGCCGAAAGAATCGTGCCTGGACGCCTTAGGCGCGCCGGATTTGTCGCCTCTGTGCTCGGCTTCCTCCGCCGCGTCCCGCGGCCGCCGCCCACGCTCCGGTGACCTAGGCGCGGCGGCGCCGCCGCGTACGAGTCGCTCGCATCGAGCCGCGTCCGCCGCGCTAAGCCACACGTCTCAGAACGTGCGGGTTCGCCGCCGGCGTCGACGCCGCCGCCGCGTCGGCTCCGCCGCCTGGTGACGTCACGGCGGCCTGGGCTGGGCTGGGCCGGCCGCTGTGTTTTTTTTTTTCCTGTTTTCCCTTTATGTTTTCCTCTTTTTCCCTTTTATTTTTATTCAACTCTTCTTCTTTTAAAAACTTTTATTTCTTTCATAATACTACTTTCTTCTTTTAAAACTTTTATTTCTTTCAGAATACAGATTCAAAATTCCTAAATCAACACGATTTCAAAACATATTCGAAGATTTCAGTACAAATATTCATCAACAAAGTACGGAAAATATATGAAAATGACCACAAAAAAAAATTTACTTACAGCATAATACAAACATTTTTTGAAGATTTCAATGCTGTGAATATTTCAAAACACATCGAAGATTTTAGTAGCGTCAATATTTCCCAAAATTTCAAACTCATATCGCATGCTCTTCACGATTTCAGTATTGTGAATATTCCAAAACACACTCGAAGATTTTAATGCCGTCAATATTTAAAAAAAATTCATTCGCATGCTCTTCAGATCTATCCACCTTGAAAACATATGTCATAATGATATGTCACCCAATGGAATACAACATTAAAAAAAAAACCATCAGGGAATACAAACTTATTATAATATTTCACGCCACGATATTTCATCTCACAAATTGAATTTAAAAGTGCTAAACTATTCCATAACTTGACCACTTTCGAATTTAACCCGTTTCCAAAATGTTTACGATTTTCCAATTTTCACAATTTCACGACCGAAAAAAAAAAAACACACGCGCGGCGAAGTCCGCGCGTAATCCCTAGTAAGAAATAATGAGCCTGACAAATTTCACCTACATATTCCAGCTAATGGACTCTAAAATTGTAATGCAAACTGAAATATATGTCAATGTTTTCATAAGGGGAAATATTGAACCATGTCCCCACGAATGAAATATTACATTTCCAACACCTTCCTATGTTCATTTATGAAATCCAGTTAGACATTGCAAACATATCTTTCTTCTTCTTCCTATGTACATGCTGTCCGTTAGACATTGCCATACGCTCGTGGACACCGCGCATGCCTCAGCATCACCCGTGCTCATCACACTCACTGGTGCGCTCCTCCACGAGCAGGAGTTATATGTGCAGCATACAAGGGCCTCAGTGGTGGGCTGCCGATGACCTTAACACCTGAATTTAAGGGCTTACAAATGTTCTTAGCTATTGGTACTTTATTTTGGTTGTAGATTTTTCAATTCACATATGAATTGGTAAAAAAAGTATAGGTACAGTGCTAGCGCAAATTCAGACTTGAGACTCTTAGTTCCTTTGAGAGTCACTCTAAATCAGATACTATAAAATAGGCATAACAAGAAACTGAAGGTGGGCGAAACCAATCAATATGTGAGTAAGATCTTCTTTGGTGGCAGGCAACAATATTTGGCAGAAAAGATCAGCATCCCTCATGGCACTGTTGTTGTTACTTAATACATGAATTTTGATTTATATTTATTCCCTCCGAATACTGTGTATGTATTTCTGTTGTTGCATCTCTAGAGGTGCCAATATGTCTACAATTTAGATGATGACAGGCTTGAAAGTAAGGTTAGAATTTAGGTAATATATCCCTTGTTATGTCATTTGTTTTCCTTACCAGAGTGAGTTTCTATAGCACTTGTCTTATATGTGCATTGTTTTGTATCGACTTAAAAATTACAATGGAAGTGGGGTCTCAATCCTAATTATCTTTAACTTTCTCCTTACTATTTTAAGACAAACGCTATAAAATTAGAAACTCACTCTGATAAGTAACTCTCCGAAGTATTTGGACCTGATACTTCACTACGACCCAACTATGTGATTTTCAGTTGCATTATCTTACTGTTTGAACTGCAGTACTCTACAACTCTGATAACAATTTTTGTATTCTCCTTTTTGAAAAGGAAAACAGGCAATGATTATTATTTAGCATAGTATATCCCTGTTCTGTATTGGTGTATGCCAAAGTCATTGCACGAAATGTTCAATTTTGCATCTTTTCTGGTCTTGCGGTTTGCAACACTTAATTTAGATTGCTGCAATGTTGATGAGACGAGTGTAAGATTCAACTATGTTCCTGGGCTAATATGTTTAATGAGAAGGTTTATAGATGCAATAAAAAAGCTCTTGGGGTCATTTCTTAAGCTTAAGCATTAGATAAACTTGATGTTTCACCAATTCCTAAGTTATTTTGTAATCGCAGTTGCAATAAATTCTTTAATTAGTTGCATGGTCTCTATTCATGCATGTTTTCTGTGACAAGAGTAATTAAAAGGACTTCACTGAAAGTCAAACATCAAACTCTAACATGCCAAAACCATATCGAAAATCAAGTTAGTATGATATGTCATCTTAAAAGATAGAACTATACCATTTGCATGTAATTAACTATTTAAATCAGATCGGTGTCTGTGCATTTAACAACTACTCAAGTACTCATGCAACAAGTTTAAGAATTTGGAGGTGCATCAAATTAAAGGGTTTTGAATTACATTTTAAGAAAAATAGAAAAATGCAATATTATTACTATCTCTTTCAAACGTAAATTTTCATGTGTATTATCTTTCCATTTGTGGTAAGAAAACAACGTTAAGAGCCCGTAGCAACGCACGGGCATTCAACTAGTATGTCTTAATACGTCACCTTCTTTTAATCCCAGCGACATCCAATAAATCATCGGTCAATATGGTTGGCAACATAGAATGCGCTCGATTGAATTGAGCAATCCGGCTGTTTTAGGCACCGAGACAAAAAAACATATAGACTTTGTGAGATGCACTAATTAAAGTTAATGTATTATTTGCATGTTTCGTATTAACTTCAGGTGGAAAACTAACCTTATAGTTCGAAAAGTGGGTTAGTTGGGCAAAACCCCTGTCTCCTATATCTCCTCCATGCGCCGCGACGTCGAAATGCTCGGAATGAGTATATGTTGAAAATAACATAGGTATGTCATGTGAGATGTCTTACACTAAACATAAATGCCTTATATATATGTGTACATGAAAATAAACAGTCGCCTGTCAAGAAGCTTGGATACGGTCTGAACATTGGCCTTTTTACGAGAATCAAGATAGTAGACATTGTCATTCACAAGCGAGATTGCAATAAGGATCCAGTGGGCTTGTTTTGAGCTACAAACAGTTGTGTGTTACAAGCTAACTAATTCACCAAATTATGTGGCAAAATACCTAATGAACAAAAAGTTACTTTACCTTGTCTTAAACGGCCACAGGATTAAATCTTTATCTTTAGTACGCCTCATCACATAGACGATGTAATCCTCGACACCCCTCTCGTTCGATTCGAAATGTCGCTCCGCGGCAGTCAGAAGGTCTAGGAAGACTACTTTTGTGGATTGGTTCTCGTCCAGCAGATGTTTCCTACATGAACAGATGTATATATGAATAACATGTAATAAATGTGGCAGTAGCATAGATATGAGAAATCATTGAAGATAAATACTTACGATCTCATGATGGCCATAATGCTGTCGGGCATGTCTGTGGCCTGCACAATGCAACGAAAATCCGACCACGTGATCATGAACTCGCGGCGATTTGGGACATCGATCGGTTTGTACCTAACAATAATTCCCTTGGTTTTACGCGTCTTGGAATCTGTCCCATAGAGCGACATCAGAAATTGTAAGTCAGGGGGAGTTTGCACCTGAAATCTAAGTGCCGCGCCTTCGAACAAATTCTTTTTCACCAGTGCATTATTACTAGGTAGGGCAATATCGGGTAACACGCTAGTAGGGGGAATTTCCTTGGGCTCTTTATCAGTTGGTCCTTTTATTTCAACCGGTCATTCGTCATGTACAGATGATCTCGTGGGGGATTTTCTTTGGGCTCTTCTTCATGATATTTCGGTTCATGTGATCCCGTTAGCTTGAAGTGGGTAAAGAACTGGGACGTTTATGCTGGGGAGGGTTGCTTCTTAGTTGGCTTTGGATTGTCAATAATGCTGGGACACTGGATGAATGTGCCTTTCGCCTAGAAGAGAGTGGTGATTTCTTCATTGGGGGGTCGAGGAGAAGGAACCCCTTGAACGGCTCGTGGACGTCATCGACATTAACCCTAGCATATCCATCAAGAATAGGATTATTGTGCAATCTGCATTTGGCTTGCAGCTGGAAATAATTGGCCCCACGCAGCCTCCATGAGAGTTCCAGATGTTGCGAGCCTAACTCCTAGCCGCAGTTAGTTGGAACCTACATGAGAAGTGATCAAGTTAGGATGTCATAATTACATGTGTGCTTCATGATCAATTCACGGGCCGGGTTTATGTACCTGTTGGAGATCGCACGCAACGATCACATTAGTGAATTCTCCG
Organism: Poa pratensis; assembly: GCA_947311845.1. NCBI lineage: Eukaryota > Viridiplantae > Streptophyta > Magnoliopsida > Poales > Poaceae > Poa > Poa pratensis. The sequence goes on along the minus strand of CAMZMU010000058.1, from coordinate 55,335,134 downwards.
TAACCACCCCTACTGAGGCTGGGTAGACGTGGTGAGGCCGTGCCCTCTTTCCCGATCTCTGCTCATAAGTCTGCCAAAATTTCTTCTTTAATAGATTGGCGCAACTCTTGTTCAGCGATCTCTTGCTTAGCTCTCTTCCGTGCTCGCTTGTCCTCTTTAGTACGGTCCCGACCATATTTCCAGGGCGCGTAGCAACCTACAGCCCTCGTGCGACCAGTGTGCTTTGCGGTTGATACGTCTCAAACGTATCTATAATTTTTGATGTTCTATGTTGTTATTATACCATATGCTACATGTTTTGTTTACACTTTATAGCATTTTTATGTATTTTCTGGTACTAACCTATTAACAAGATGCCGAAGTGTCGGTTCCTGTTTTCTGCTGTTTTTCTCTTTCAGAAAAGCTAGTCGCAAAAAATTCGAATTGGACGAAATTAAACATGTGCAAATAATACATCGGAAGACTCCAGAAGCCCGAAGGGGAGGAGGAGGTGACCCAGGAGGCGGCCACGCCACCCTAGGGCGCGGCCCACCCCCAGGCGCGCCCTAGCCTGGTGTGGGCCCCTCGGGTGGCCTCCGACGCCGCCCTTTCGCCTATTTATTCCTGGTGCCCCGAAAAACCTAAACACCCGATCCTCCATCCATGAAACATCCAGACGCCGCCGCCGTCGTCAACCCTAGATCGGGTTGGTTCTGAAGCTCTTCCCGGCACCCTGCCGGAGAGGGGAATCATCACCGGAGGGCTCTACATCGCCATGCCTGCCTCCGGAGTGATGCGTGAGTAGTTCATCCTTGGACTACGGGTCCATAGCAGTAGCTAGATGTTAGTATCTCCACTTTTTGCTACCATGTTTAGATCTTGTGAGCTGCCCTACATGATCAAGATCATCTATATGTAATGCTACATGTTGTGTTTGCTGGGATCCGATGAATATTGATACTATGAGCAAGTTGTTTACCTATATTTGTGTTTATGATGTTTATGTCCTTGCATGCTCTCCGTTGCTAGTAGATGCTTTGGCCAAGTAGATGCTTGTAACTCCAAGAGGGGTATTTATGCTCGATAGTTGGTTCATGCCTCCAGAAACCAGCGCTCGAGTGACAGAAACATGCACGGTTGTGGATGTGCTGTTGCCACTAGGGATAAAATAACGATGCATTGTCTAGATGTCTTTTGCATTGTTTATATTACGCACTTTACTTAATGCAATGATCTGTTGCTTGCAACTTAATACTGAAGGGGATGTGGATGCTACCCTGAAGGTGGATTATTTAGGCATAGATGCGCTGGAAAGCAAGTCTATGTACTTTGACGTAATGCCCTATAAATATCATAGTAATCATCTTGTCATATATTGCATTCACTACAAGAATCCCTCTATTATGTGACGGATTCGTTGCCACGGTTCTCGTATCCGTGGTAGATCTCAACATTTTTTGATGCCCTCGGTATTTCCCATCATGGATCCATTGGAGGCCCGCCCGGCCCTTAAAAAGTGGGACGAAAAGGCCCAAACCGTCACGGATCGCAAGGGGCCTTCCGTCACAATCTATTTGGCGGGCCGAATGGGACGAACCCACCTAGAAACTGTCACAGGTCACTGGGCTTCGGCAGCCGACAACCATGGACCCCAGCCAGCGCGCACGTACAACTCTGTCCGACGCCTCGCTGTTAGACCTGGACCCACAGTTTTCCCACACCAGTCCAAGAGATGTTGCAGACGGATCCACATGTCAGGCCGACAAGCCTCTGTGCCGCACGTGTACTGGAACCCTCCAGATGGGGACGACCTGTCAGTAGGGCAACTAATATTTTAAGCACGTGCACTTGCGCGTTTCGACGGGCGGACCCACGTATCAGTACCGGGGCCCGCGCTTCATTTTATTTAATATATATATACATTACAGAAAATAATTTGTATTATTAAAAATATAAGAAAATATATAAATAAATTATCAGAGGGGACCTAATATTTTCTTCAAGTTATATATAAATTGTAATAAAATATATATTTTGAATTATATAAATTTAAATTATTTCGCGATATCTGGGACTCAAATTTTAAAAAGTTGAATTTATTCCGAATTGTAATAATCATATTCACGCACGTGTGCTTCCACGTGTCCAGCGTAGCGGAGATTGGGCCAAATCATTGGGCATTAGTGGGCTGAAGCAGCAAAATAAGAAGCTTTGGCTCAGATTTATACTCGTTTGTTAAGATCAAATGGCCCTTGTCATCTCCAGCGAGTTTGGGCCATATTCTGAGCGACGTGCAAGCTTCCACTTGTCTATCCTAACATAGCTTGGCTCAGCTTAGTGTGCCTAAGTGGGCTGCAGATTCGGAATAACTAAGTTTGGGCCAATTTATTCGCGCTGGTGCTCTTCCAAGGGCCATCATAGTCAAGGCTGGCCAGAACATTAGGAATAGGTGGGATGAAGCTGCAAAGTGGAAACTGGGCCAGATCATTGGGGGTAAATGGACTAAAACTACAAAATAAGCCAGCTTGGGACCGATTCTGAGCGGGTATAGGCCCGATCATTTTTGGGTGGAGAGAATAGGCCATATTCTCAGGCCTACTAAAATTTATACATTTCTTAATCATTTTATTTTATTGTAAAAATCCCAAATATTGTACGGAAAATTAATTTCAGAAATACTACGCCCATATCCTGGTCTGGAGAAGGCGAAGTACTGCCATGTTGCCAGTTCCCTTGCTTGGGTCCCATATGTCCATCTCTGCCTACTGTATTGGCCAGATTCTAAAGAGGAATAAATGGGCCATGGAGCAGTTTCTTTACGGAAAAATCATTTAAGGTTTGGGGCAGACCGAGCCCATATAGGCAAATAGTTTTTTTACTGAGGCCTAGAAAGACGGAGCGACAGAAGTTCAAGATTGTGCGGGTGGATGCATGGCAAGTTGGCAACCCGAAGCAACTGATGTGTACATTTCGAGATGGAGTTTTCTCGTTCCGTCAGATACCCAATAAACACACCGGCCTCCACCTTGAGGGCGAGAGAGATGACAAGTTCCCCAGACAGTACAACCCGAACGAAAGCTACACCAACCGTCTTCAGATGATACGGTGAATAGATTGCAGTTTATTTATTCAGCTGGAACAATAGTACATGCATCTACATACATCATGTAAAATACAAGATCCACAACACAAAAACAACATGCAGAATATTACCTTACGATGCATTACAAATAAGATCAAGTCATCACATTCACAGTACAACTCTAGTACAACCTGATTAGTACGAATCAGTTCACCTCCAAAGGACTATAATTACATCAACTGATTAGTACATGAGACAAAGGACTGCGGAGTGGTGAGCAAAACACTTCAGCAACTTAGCAGCAGTGCTGGTATAATAATATACTACCTTCTGGACTCAAGGCTCCACCAGTTGTAAGGCCAGGTAGTAGCCCACAAGTGAACTCCACTCAACATTCCCTAGTGACATGAAAGAAGATAAATAAGGTAAATCTGTCAAAATTAAGGGGGGAGGGGGCACATAATCCTACAGCAGACTAACGGCAAGTGTCGCATAGTAGTCACAGAGGATACCATTGCTGCCCCTGTCTGTCGTGTCGCATTGACTATCAAACTTTGCAGCGATAGCATGTGCCATGGCTATTCCGTGAGCACTCTTAGCACTGGTATACCAGTGAACACAGTGAGATGAAGACCATCTCCGTGTTCCTTGAACCAGAAGATAGCAATTTCACCTTCTAAGATTTGGGCATCCCTGACAACATTTGCCCAGTAAATAATGATGACCGCACGCGCGTCATGCTTGCACATCGCTAACTTGACTTGATGAGAACCTCGGTATAACTCATTGGTCACACGCACAAGTCTTTCTTTATACAGATAATGCTTCAGGAAATTCTGACTGTAATCAACTGAAAAGTACTGAAAGCACAATAAATCAGCGATCAGCAGTTAACGGTATGATGATTGTTGAAACGAGATATATAAAGAAAGTAAATGTTCTTACCATTTTGCCTTTCGCCTTATCGACTGTAGACTCAGTCATCTTGCTGACATAGAAAGGTATGTCAGGTTTGATCCTGGAGACTTGTTTCTTGAGAAAATTCCACCTTCTAGCTGATAAAATCACATAGTTGCCATAAAAGATGTACCTTTCAAACCCTTATGTCCGCTGATTAGAAGGACCTACATGAAAGAAAAAGAAATTTAGAGAATACATTGTTGCATACACGATGCAATGTTACAATCCAAACATAACATTACCCCTTGCTGCTACAATGGGTTCGGGTTCGTCATCGCTTCCATATTCAGATCGGCCACTGTAGCAGACTCCATCATCGCTTCCAGATTAGATCGGCCACTGTAGCAGATTTCATCGTCGCTGTCATTGTGGTGACAGTCATGAGCAATGTTATGCTCCTCACCAGTGCTGGTGTCATTGATTTCTACATTGACTGGCATTGGAACCTGTAAATTGCATTGTAATGAATAAACTGTATGTAGAAATAATTTATATATGAACACTAGGCAAGACATATACAATAGAAAAATTCAGAGCAGTATTAAATACATCATGGTAGCTCAGACACAGGGACGGAACATACACAGATAGTTGCAGGAGCAGCAACTCAACAAGAGGTGTAAATATGTAATGTGTTTAATGAGCAGTAAACTAACTAGAATATGGATAAGAAGTGATAAAGATGCCAAACCAAACAGGTGAAGGTCAATAAAACATAGAATGACTTTACAATGTTGCACATAGTAAAGAAAGCAATCAGTAATGGTTGATGCTGGCAGTTGGATTCATCGTCACCTGGTAATCACAACAAGTATCTCTTTATAGTACTGATAAAATGATACCGGCCAGGACTAGCCCATGATATCTGCTCTTTCCTATAATTCCAACGGTTCTAGGAAGCAGAAATATGTGTTGGAAAATTCTACATGGTGCTCCAATAATCGGCAACAAATAATAAAATGCGTATGCCAGGAAATATCGTGGCTCCAACTGAAAATATTGAGCCATAAGCAAAGTACCGGATCTATCGACTCCCGAATCGAAGTAAGCTGCAGTTCAGAGTACCGGATCTAGCACCAAATCGAAGTGCATGCCGTCGTACTGCAGAAATAAGGGATCGTACTAACAGATCTATAGGCCGACAAATGTTTCCAAGCAACCGTGCTAACCCTTAGCATGATCCAAAATAGGACTCATCCTATCCTAGGTTCCCAATACTGACCGCTCGTCAGGGGCGGATCTAGGGGGGTGCCATGGCACTGCCTCCAAAAATGCAAAACACTTTGTATTATAATGATAGTTAGGCTAAAACATGCAATTTGTAGTCTAATTCTCCCAAAAAATTCTCTCTATACCTTGTGTAGTCAACCGTGGCACCCCCAAATTTACGCACCTAGATCCGCCACTGGCGCTAATGATGCCGCCGGATGTGTCCGGAGATCAGCGGCGATGTGTCCGCTAAAGCGAGTGTGAATTAGCCGGCGGACGGTTGTGGATGTGGACGGATTCCGATCTGGGGTTAGTCGAAGTGGGGAAAACTTGGTCTCTAGAGTCTCGGCTCTGTGCGGGCCGGGTTGAGACTTGAGGACTCAGAGCGCACAGGGATACAATTACTAGAATATCCTTTGCCCTCAGACCAAGTCCAGCTAGATTTTATGGGTCGAAGGGAGATTTCTCTCCCTGCCGGCGCCATAAATTCTGGGCAAAAAACCTTTATATTTTTATCCACAATTGTTATTTTACAAAATCCTGGCCAAAAAACCTCCTGCAACATCCTTGGTATAAATGTTCCCCCGCCATAAAGTTTTACAAAGCCTGAATATATGCAAATCCAAAGACCACTTGCTAAATTTTTAGCAGGACTCCCAAAAATGGGCCCACAATATTTTTCTCTCAATGACAAGTGGGTCTGTGTGCTGTGTACGTGTATGATGAGTGTGTGCTGTTTACGTGTGTGCTGGGTGTGCGTGCGTATGTGCCGCAGGTAGTACGAGTGTGTGCTGCGCGTGTATGCATGTGTGTTGCGTGTGCACGTGTAGGAATGTGTGTGTGTACGTGTACGCGCGCGCGTGTGTATGCGTGTGTGTGCGTGTATTTGTAGATAAAAGCGATTCAAAGTTTCAAACGTCTCTTGGAACCGGTTCCACACGATGCAGTGAATCGATTCTGACAACAAAAGCGGTTCAATATGTTGATTAGACGTGAACCTGGTGGAGAGTGCAAAAGTTCTGAAAATATGGTGGTTTTCGCAATAAGATGGCATGAGTATGGTGAAATGTGCAATTTCCTCGTTGATTCGCTCCTGGCATTCATATGTGGGACCTTCTGGCACATGCCATCCGATTCCATAGAAAAAACCTGAAAAGATTGGACCTAGTAGCAACTAGCACATGCATCCGATTCCACACAATGTTAGACTATTTCTACCGATTCCTAAAAACCTGACAACTTTCTCATTGCATCGAACCCACAACGTGGCTGGTCTTTAACTCTTCCCTCCATCGGAAATACTTGACGTCTTAGATTTGTCAAAATATGGATGTATTTATACATGTTTTAGTGTGAACATACTTACATTCAAATTTTGAGATAGCTAAGACATCTATTTGCGAACGGAGGGAGTATTTTCGACCGACTAAATAAATGAATTTGCTATCAGGTAAACCCCTACGGAGTACAATACTACAGAATGGCTTCATCATGAATATGAAATCAGATTATTAGCTTCATCATGAAATATATTTTCTTACTTATTTTCTTAGTCTTTTAAATATTGATATTCTTTCTACAAGGCTGGTAAAAGATGGTCAAGTTTGACTTTCAGGAAAACTATACACCTTAACAAGAAACGAGGGAGTCCAATACCTCCAAGGTGCGGGAAGAGAAACTATGGATTCGAGACTCCCACCTGTTTCTCATTGTTTTGATGAAGCGGGAAAGTTCCTCCCGTTTTGTAGATAAGTCTGATTGCACATCCCGGTGGAGGGCTTCCCGCTGGGCTTGCTCACCGCACGAAGAAAAGTACAGTAGGTAGGACTATAGTACAACAGTACTTCGCTGCGGTTCTCTGCATCTCTCCACCATGATATTTCCCATGTCACAGTGGAGTTATTTTTTTTAAATGAGGTCGCAATGGAGTTGAAATCACTGACAAGAAATCTGTCCAGATTGGAGAGAGGCTGACCGGCGGGAGAGGGGGGAGAGAGAAGGATTTATGATGTATGCTTTTGTAGCGGGCACTGTGGTTTGTTCTGCAGAGGTTCACTGTGGCTAGCATTCTGTACCCGAGTACTGTTCGTCTCATCTGGGCGTCCATTTTTTATCGAATGGCCAGGAATTAGGGCATGGGGCAGCATCATGGTTTGCCGTGGATCTCTGTCCAGCCGAGAGGGAAGAAGGGATATCAACAGAGGGACTGACCGGCAGCATCATGGTTTGCCTCCTGCACTACTATCGATGGCTAGAGAACAAATCTGCCGGACAGCAGAGGGACTGACCAGCGGGAAAGGGGGAGGGGAGAGGAGAAGGATTTATAGCAAAAACAAGAGAACAAATCTGCCCGGATTGGAGAGAGACTGACCGGAGGGAGGAGAGGGGGTGGGTGAGGGAGAGAGGGTGGAGAGAGGGTGGAGACAGAAGGGTTTATTCCTACCCTGTATCAAAAACGGGTGGACAAGATGTATGCTTTTGTGGCCCGCACTGTGGATGGTTTTGGAGAGATTAACTGTGGCTGGCATTCTGTACCAGAGAACTGTTCGTCTCATCTAGGCATCCATTTTCGATCCAATGGCCAGGATTTAGGGCACGTGGCAGCACCATGGCCTGCCGTGGATCTCTGTCCAGCGAAAGAGGGAAGAAAGGACAGCATCTCCAGCAGCTCATCTAAATTTGGTCATCTATATCTTCATATAGAAGGTCATCTAAAAAGATTCCCTTTTAGATGTTCTCAGTTTTCCAGCAGAACGTCTATAATTAGCACATCTACATTCTCTCTTATATATTTTAGTATTATGTTATAACTATCATTCAACAGTTTTCTTACGACCTACTTGAATCTAGCTAATGAGAGCAATCAGTTTGCTTTGGATGATCATCTATGCGTCCCCCAAATGTGGATGACAGATACAAGAGTTGGAGGATCATCTATCAATAGATGAGGTGATAGATGAGCTGCTGGAGACGTTCTTGGGGTCTAGGTCATCTAATATATTTGCTTTGGATGTCCGTTTAGATGAGCTCTTGGAGATGCTCACTCCTCCTCCGCTGCTATCGATGGCTACAGAACAAATCTGCTCGGATTGGAGAGAGACTGACCGGCGGGAGGAGAGTGTGGGTGGGTGAGGGACTGAGGGTGGAGAGATCCACTACAAGAAATATGCTACTCTATGACCCTCAATATTGGTCACTGAATGGTCACATATTTTAATTTGTGACCTTTTTGTGACCAAAAACACTTGGTCACGTTATGAGCGTCACTAACTAGCCAATATGACCTTTTTTGGGATTGGTCATAGACCTCTATGACCAAATTAAAAGGTCACGAATTTTATGACCAATATTTTGGTCACTGGCAATCTGGCCATGCCACGTCAAATCCAACGTGGCAAATCTGACGTGGCAATTTTGTGACCAAATAGAATGGTCGTACACCAGAATCAGCCCAGTTCAGCCGTTTTGATGAGCCGAGCCCAATAATTTAGCCCATTTTATACTTTTTCCTGTCAATTTATGTTTTTGCCTAATGAGAAAAGCCCAATAACCAGGCCCATGTATTTTTGGGCTGTAGCCTTTTTTGTCTATTTTTCATTTTTGTTTCATTTATGGTCATAATTGTCAGAATTCGGTGGGTCCCAATTGTCAGAATTCAGTGGGACCCAACTGACAGATGCGGTATGCACCACACTTTGACAGTTAAAACAACCAACAAATATACCAGCTGGAACAGAAAGATAAACAAGTCTAATTCTTCAAATAACAACCAAGATGATACAAATATATTACAACATTCCCGATGGAAAAGAAATTAAACACATGATTTACATTTTTCACATAACATCCATAATAACCCTAAGCTATCACAATACAGAAAGATAAACAAGTCGAATAGTTGCTGAGTGAGGCTTCACACTTCATTTCTTGAGCATGTAGATCCTGTAATATTCGGTTACAAGCTTCCGCATGATACATAACAAACAAAACCTGCAAAGCATTTTTCAGATCATAAACATTGCATCAAATTTTAATGATCAAAACAGATGAAGCTGACAATATCACAAAAGAATATAACTACAACTTTTCCAAGTCGAGGAAATACTATACCACTTCAATTCATCCTATATTGCATTAAATTTTATAGATCAAAACAATTGAATCTTACAAAAATATATAACCAGAGTTGCATGTACACGTAAAGAAAATTATGTGCCAATAATTATCATGGACAAACTAAAGGACCATTGTTATACAGATACATCAATCAAACTCGTGCTAGGGATCAACAATGCATACCATGGCATATAGTGCACCGCAACAGAGCATGCAACAAAATGCAATCTTGTTCTCCTTGATCTTGTCCTCAAAGTTTTTCAGCTCCAGGTTGTTCCCCTGAAGCTCCTCCTACACTGACCACAAACAAACAATTCAGATAAACTGCTGCACAGATCATCCCTTGCTTGCTTATCTACACAAGACACTACTACTTGGAAGCAAGCAAATCATCATAGGAAAACACATATGAGCAATTTATAATCAAATGACAGCAGGTGATGCAAATAAAGTAAACTGGGCACAGGTTATTCCAAAGTCACTGACTGATTCATACAGGAAAAGCATTTATACAATATAGTCATCAAATTAGCTACTAAAACCTAGGCTGTAAGCTACAAAAACTAGGCTATAGCCGGGTCAAGCCGAATCACGCCCAAAATACAGTAGTTACAGCTACACCCAAACTGGAGCAATTCTACCAGTAGCAAGAGATGGAGGAAATTTTATCACCTGCAGCAGCTGGCCAGGAGCCAAGTTGAAGACGGACGGGGCCAAAGCAGCAGGTCTCAGCTCAGGGACTTGGTCAGGGAAGAGAGCTAGCAGCAGCTGCAGCAATATGCCCGGTCATGAGGTCCGACGCGTCCACAGCCTGCCTGCTGTCAGGCACCCTCACGAAGACGGCGGCGAAGGATGTTGGTGAAGCAGCGATGGTCATGATACCCTAACCATACAGAGAGAGCAGAGTTACAAATACAGAAAAGATCCAATGAATCTCTGATAATCATTAACTAGTTCCGTGAATTTGCATGATCAGGTAACACCAATCTCTAAACCAGCTACATATAGTAAAGGATTCGATGAGTATGTATAATCATGCATGAACAATGGAAGCAAACAGCACAAATAGTCATCAAATTATACACATGAAAAGAGGAGGTTTGAGCAGTATTATGTCATGGAGCAGTGACCTATCAATCACACAGCAAAGGAAGAGAAAGACTGAAGACTTGAATAATTTCGAGACAGCAGCCGATGCCAATTACGGCGCACCAAACTCAAAGATGCGTCTGTGATGTGGTGGCCAGTGTTGAACCACACAAAAAATGAAAACGTGTAGGCTTCAATGCAGAGGCTACCAAGATTCAAGACATGAAGATGTCCCAAAATAAAACTAGGAAACTCTTCATTAACATGTAAATTATTTAGGTCATATCAAATAAATGGCAAGAGAATTAACAAGAAAAAACCGGGACTTAAACTTCATATAAGTTGTGAAATGCTTGGCCAATATTAACTAATACATAACTACACGAGAAATACTTGCATCAGTACAGCAACTCTGGCAGGTAGTGAAAACATGGTATCTCAGCATTCAATTGAAAGTTTGAAACATCTAAAGTTCTAACAAATACATGACACGAGAGGCATATGTTGCTAGCCACATGATGTTCCAGCTTAGAGCTCATGGACTAAAATAACAAGACCTTGCATCGAAAGGTAAATTCACCAACTAGTATGGACGACCAATTTAGCATAAACAAAGGATGCAAAGCAAGATTCAGCAAGAATTAGGAGTACTCGGATGGGGGAAGAGGGCACATACCATCGATGGAGGGGGGCACGGACAGCTTGATGCCGCTGACGGAACATGCCAAGACGAGGTAGCCGCCTTCGATGTGGTAGGGTTGGCCGGATCCGAGAGACGCGAGGCCGGCGACGACGGAATCAGCCACCGGAGGAGCCCTTCATCTGCGCACCAGCAACACAAACAACAGGGGTCAGGACTCACAGATCAAGACGACGAGAAGGAGGACTAGTTGCGGGGATCTTTAGAGGATGATGCGGATCCTCTCCTGCACGACCTCCGCGCCCTGGAAGCCCTCCTTCATCAGCTGCACGTACCTAGGTCGCCATGGCTGGTGAAGGTTAGAGGCGGCGGCGCTGCCGATCTAGGTTTTGGGCCGTGGAGGTGTGCGTGAGGTGGAGGAGAAAAAGGGGGCGTCGACTACAGATCCATGCGAGGCTTCACCTCCTGCTCGGAGCGGCGGAGGACGGAGGCGGCGGCGCGGGATGGGGTGCGGGTGCGAGATAGCGAGGGGGAAAGAGAAGTGGCGGCGCTCGGGGGGAAGAGGTCTCGATAGGGGTGGGGAACTGGGGATTAGGGTTTCGGTGTAGGTTTTGGTTTCTCGGGTTGCCCGCGTCTCATTGGCCGGCTGTTTCGTGCTTGAATCTCCAAAATTTGCACCCAAATCTCCGAAATTTTCAGTTCCGAAATGTTTTTAAACTATTCTACTCCATTTTATTACAAATAACTAAATGTAAAAGGTTGCCATCCACATCTTCAAATTAAACACACAAATTTCTACCCATTCGGGGGTCAAATTTGTATTTCAGACCTTATGGCGACATCCATAACATAGTTTGTTCAAATTATCCTATAATGTGCACAATCATGCATATTCATGGCATAGTTTGTTGAAATGTTCCCATATTGTGCACAAGCGTGCATCTTGGAATGGAAAACAATGTTGCCGAAGAAAGTTTTCTTTTTCTTTGAATAAAGAATTCACTTTTCATTTTCCGAGTGTCAAAATTGGTGTTTTTGTGAAGCACCTACCAAATATATGTCGCAAACTTATTACAAAAGATTATTTAAAAATATTATACCACATTTTGTGTACAATTAACCAAATGGTTGAGTATCAAAAGCTTTCCATCGATGTGTACTTAAAAAGACAAAACTCTGCCGATTCAGTTGGAAGCGGGTCAAATTTGAACTACAGGTGCTTTATATTGTTCTATTTATTTTTTAAGAAAATCATTTTTAGATACACAAGTAGTCATTTCTGTAGAGATTCAACGAAATCCGTGCAAAATTCTACCCATAGCTTTGAACAGTCGTGTCAGTCGTTTTGATCATATTTTGAAATTGGCATAAGAAATTCAAAAAAAAATGAAATAAATGGAAAACCTTCGCATTGTGTCATTATATGTGACCTAGTTGCCATAAAAAATAAAAAAATTGAAATACGACAAATATTTTTTAGAAGTGTTCACGGAAATGAGCTATCATGTATGAAGATTCGTGGCTTTCAGGCCAAATGACCAATGATATGGTGATATTCATGGCATGGCAAAGAATGTTGTCGACCAGCGATTTCGACATGTTTCACAAAAAAATCAACTTTTCATTTTTTAAGTGCTAATACCCCGACTTTTTGTGAAGCGGCTACCGAGAGTGTCGTCCAAAATGGAACCGATAAAAATTGTTCACATAGTAGATATCATTCTATGTACAACCACCAAAAAGTATTCATTTCTGAGCTCTCTACCATTTTCCGGTCAATTAAACGGTTTCATGCCGATTCAGTTGGAAATGGCTAAAATTTGAACTACAAGTACTATATATCTTGCCTGTTATTTTCCAGGAATTTCATTTCTAGCTTCACAACTAGTCATTTCGTCATAGATACACAAAATTATTTGCATGATTCAATCACTACACACGAATGGTCATGACCGAGACTTCGACTAGATTTTCAAACAAGCATACGAAATTCAAAAAAATCAAATAAAATGGAAAACCTTCGCGTACCGTCATGACAAGTGACCTAGTTATCATAAAAAAAATATAAACTTGCAATTCAGAAGTTTTACTGAAAACGTGTTGCCAGAAACTTGCTATCATGAATAGACGTTCATAGCTTTCAGGACTAACAAGCAGTGTTTTGGCCAAATTCATGACATAGTTTGTCGAAATGTGCCTGAATTTGGCACATGTGTGCATTGTGGCATGGCAAACAATGTTGCCGACCAGCGATTTCGACATGTTTCACAAAAAAATCAACTTTTCATTTTTTAACTGCTAATACCCCGACTTTTTGTGAAGCGGCTACCGAGAGTGTCGTCCAAAATGGAACCGATAAAAATTGTTCACATAGTAGATATCATTCTATGTACAATCACCAAAAAGTATTCATTTCTGAGCTCTCTACCATTTTCCGGTCAATTAAACGGTTTCCTGCCGATTCAGCTGGAAATGGCTAAAATTTGAACTACAAGTGCTATATATCTTGCCCGTTATTTTTCAGGAATTTCATTTCTAGGTTCACAACTAGTCATTTCATTATAGATACACGAAAATATTTGCATGATTCAATAACTACACATGAACGGTTATGACCGAGACGGTAATGTCCACCGTTTTGACCGTATTTTGAAACCGGCATAAGAAAAAAAATCATGGCATAATTTAAAAAACCCAAATTTTAGAAGTCGATGTTTGCATTTCATCATGTCATAATTTTAAAACCCTGCATTTGTTTTATCTTGCATTTGAAATTTAAAAGAATAATTTCAAAATTTTATTTCAAATTCCACAAAACACTATATAAAGCAATAGATAAGCTTAGGGGTATTTTTTATTTTATTTTGACTAAAACAGTCCCTAATATTCTATAAGACAGAGGACATCTTTACAAAATTTATTTGGTTGAAATTGGAGTTCAAAACCAAAAGTTATTAAAAAAACAAAAAGAATAAAAAGAAAAGAAAAATTGAACTCCCTCTATTTATGTGGACTCAAAGTCGTGTGAAGCCCACGTTTTCCAGCATATTCATCTTCTAATGGCCAATGGGCTGTTGGCCCACTTGGCACAGCGGAAAAAATTGTGGCAGCGCTGGCCTAGCAACTAATTTCTGTTTAAATGGTCCTGGCGCGGTAAGGTATCACAAGTCATGTGGTGGACTAGTGGTTAGCATCGCTTGTCTAGGGATGTTGAGGGGTCACGGGGTTCGAAATATGCTCTTGTAGTTCACTAGTTAGATGAGCTCTTGGAGATGCTCACTCCTCCGCTGCTATCGATGGCTACAGAACAAATCTGCGCGGATTGGAGAGAGACTGACCGGCGGGTGGAGAGGGTGGGTGGGTGAGGGACTGAGGGTGGAGAGAGGGGGGAGAGAGAAGGGTTTATACTTTATACACTGTACCAAAAATGCGCTGACAAGAGCACTGTGGCTGGTATTATGTAGCCGAGGACTGTTCGACTCATCTGGGCATCCGTTTTCGATCGAATGGCCAAGAATTAGGGCATAGGGCAGCACCATGGCTTGCCGTGGATCTCCAGAGAAGGTAGTGGATCGAGGGGGAGAAAAACAAGGGATATCATCTCACGCCTCCTCGCTGCTGCTATCGATGGTAGAGAACAAAACTACTCCCCGGATTGGACCGAGACAGAGAGAAGGACCCGAGCTATACTTGCTGCACTTTTCCTGCTTTACCAAAACAGGTGAGGCGCTATCAAATCAAATACTACTATACTATACTTTTAGGCCCCGTTCGGAACCAAGGATTTCCAAAGGAATTATATAGGTTTTCTTTCCTATGGATTCATTTCCTTTCGTGGCACTCGGTACAAAGGAAAGTCAGGGGCGAATCTCACGTATAAGCGATGGGTGCAGCTGACACCAATGCGATCGATATAATCACGAAGGACCCCATGTAAAATTAGAGACTGACCCCAGCCCAAAATCCAGTCTGACCCCATCTAAGTCTAAGTCTGGCTGATTCACGTGTGATGGGCTTGAGCAAAAGTAATTGGGCCCATGTTAAGGCCTGCCTAACGTGATATCGTTCGCCTGATCGTGTGCCTCACGTACACGAGCTCCTAATTCTCAATTCCCAAATCGAAAATAGCCCTAGGACGGCGCACGGTTGACGGCTGAGACCCCAATATTTTCTCTCATCTTAGTCGTCTATCTGTCTCTTGGGATCTTGCGGGCGATCAGCAACAGCCAAAGGCGACGACAGATCGGAACCACACAGCACGGTAGTGTCTACTTCAGAAATCAATTCCAAATTCCAAATAGTGCAGCCAATTGTTTCTGTAGCCCCCCTCTTGGCTCAGTTAGTTAGTCATCTGTTATCGGCAAATTCTAAATTGTGTCTTTCTTCTGTTTTTTCTAGGCCATGGATCGATTTGTGGTGAAAAGAAACGATCAGATGTTGATGTAGGGACTTCTAGACAGTCTACGCCTACAGCTGGGCAAGGTAATTCATCAAGTTCTGCTACTGCTAGTCTGCCACTAGAGATTAATTTGGATGAACTTCCGTATGATCCGGCCGATCGAAAAAGGATTCTAGAGTACACTAATAATCCTTGCTAATGTGAGAGCAGAGAAAAGATTTGGTGATTTTAAGCACATTGGTGATCTTGCTAAACCATTGGTCGACACAAATAAGCATGTAGCATTTCCTTTGGTCTATCAACTGCTCAAGCGAGTGCTAATTTTGCAGGTTGCCACGGCTTCAGTGAGAGATACTTCTCGGCAATGAATATTGTGAAGAATGTGCTGCGGAATAAAATGGGTGAGCAATTTATGAGTGATTGTCTAATCTGCATTGTGGAGAAAGATATGTTTTGCACTATTACTAAGGATGACGTGATTGATCGCTTTAGGAAAGTAAAAATTCGAGAAGGGAAATTATAAAATGTGAGTGAGTCCGGCTACATGTTTCTATCACAAATACATCA
Source organism: Poa pratensis (assembly GCA_947311845.1). Taxonomy (NCBI): domain Eukaryota; kingdom Viridiplantae; phylum Streptophyta; class Magnoliopsida; order Poales; family Poaceae; genus Poa; species Poa pratensis. Next base: position 55,319,093 of record CAMZMU010000058.1, on the reverse strand, counting down.
CCCGTATTTATTATTTGCATGAAATTTATGTGAGTGTGACATATTTTTCAGGATTCTGCTAATGAGGCGCTGGAGCGTTGGAATAAATTTTTGGAGTACCGCCTTGAGTTTCTCATTAAAATATTTGTAATGAGTGGATTTAAGACATCATTTAAATGGTATGTCATATGTTTATTAATATAACTATTATTCAATCATTGAACACTTTCGTTAACTATATTGTCTTTTATCGCAATATTATGGTTCGGATACTCCTTTAAATTAGTTTAGCGTGCATAGCTTTGTAGTAGCCGACCCCATCGCCAATTTTTTCTAGATTCGCCCCTGAGGAAAGTGCGTCATCCATTCCTCAGGAAAGGTTTGCTTCCTACGTACGGTTTCGAGCTTATTTCACAGGAATCTAAACATCAGCTTGGACCTCTTGGATTCACGGATGTCCGAGATTCCGAAGCCATAAAGCTCTGCCCATTGACATTTAGCCAACTAAAAAAATTCTATGCATGGTGGACCATGCAATGAGTAGCAGATTCGTGATTGTATCTAAATAAAATAATGTTAAGCAATGCTTTATTACGGCTCCCAGTCTGCATCCAAACCTAGGGTATCTATGAGAACGGTCTTCGCCGGAGCAATATATATACAGCTGTCCATTAGAGTAGCGTAAGTGCATAACCATTTCCTTTTCTTCCCATCTATAGGCGGCTAGTGAACGGACCCTATTCCACCTGCCTTCTCCTCTTCACCTCTTCCTCTCTCCCCTCCGCGTCTACTCGAATCCGTTGCTACTTTGATACTTCGCTGCACCGCATAAAACACTTTTTAAAATTAAGAGTGTCTTGTGCGGTGTTAGTAAAATGTCACATCGGTGACGATATTAGCTCTCGTTCCGGAAACGCTCTTCTATGCGCGTGCGAGCGCTCCCAGGACTCGTCGCCTCATCTCCCCATTCCTATTGATTGACTTTTACTTACTCTGTATCACTGCAAGTGGTACCCACCAGATGCTGGGACCACCTGTCATGATCCAAAATTAGCCAAATTTAGGTCTGAGAGTCCCTACCGCGGCCATACATTAGAACGTCTCCCGGCCGCTCACACAGTCACCAACCCGCCTCCGGCCGCACAAGCAGACACAGCCACACACCTGCCTCCGGTGATGAAGATAGTAAGTGGAGCAGCCGTTGCCGTCGCAGATCGACTCCGGGAGAAGGATGCCGTCGACGTACGTGCGCTGCAGGTAATGGCCGTGCAAGTCCTACTCCAGCAGTGGTCGCCGCGGCGGTCAATGCCCTCCAGGAACACGTGGCGAAGGACGTCATCGTGCCCGTGCCAGCCGGCGTCGTCGACCACGTGCAGCTGCCAGTCGATGAGGCCCCCACGACGATGCTGCGGCACCGCTCTTGGCGTTCGAGGGGGGTGTCGGCGACGAGGAAGAAGAGGTACGTGCTAAATGCCAAAAATACAAAATGGATGATGGAATTTCCAAACACACGATGGACTGACTATACGTACATACTACTTGTTGTTTTAGATTTATATTAATTTGCTATTAGTTCAGTTTAATTTGTGAACTTTGTGTTCCTGTTGTATCATAATTTGCTATTAGTTCAGCTTATGGTGTGCTTTATACTTTGTGGAGGAAAATAGAGTTGTCCACAAGCTTGTGGTGCACCTTAAGCTATGAATCACCCACAAACAACTAAAAAATTCTCTCTCCACTCTCTCTTGCATGTAGCAATATGACAGGACATGTATACCTTAGCTAAAGTTCACCTTAAGGTGGGCTATATTTTATAAAGCCGGTTGTATTGTTAACCTTGCTCTTAGCTTATTTTTATATATTGTATTGTGTTTATTAGTTTATGCTAATTTCATCCACTGTTGTAGTAGCTTACTTCTTGTGTCCTTTCTAATTTGCAGGAAGATTCTGATGATGTCGGGAGTGACCAAGAATCAAGAGATGCAAAAATCCGGCACGTCATGAGGAAACTGCAGAGTGGGCGCATTAAGTACCTACGTGGTCCAGAGAGGTTCAAGTGCCCATTCTGTGTAAGGATTATTGCTGAAGATTACGACAATTTGAGGCAGCATGCGGTAGGCGTTGGTCAAGGCTCCTTTAAGCGTGCGGGCCATGTCATGGCAAAACACGCAGCCTACGGCTGGTTCTTGAATAACCTCTAAAGAAAAAGGGGAGGAAGCTAGGTGAAGAAGTTGTCCTGGTAGTCTGATTTCGTATAATGTTGATGTTAAGACCTGAAGTAGTATGTTGTATCGTCTCACTCAAAGAATACGTCTAGCAGACGTATCGTAGTATGTTGTATCCAAAAAACTCCCACCCCTATGTTTAGCAGGTACAAGTTTGTATGTTTATGAACTATGTCTACTCTCATTGCTTCTAGTTGGATCTTTATATGTAATCAATAAATCTAGTAGAACCTGAAATCGTGTCTGTTTATCAAAAAATCAAAATCGCCTTTTTTAATTTCCCATAAATCGAGAACAAATTCTGGGTGTTGATATTGTCAAGATCTACAATCATGGAAATTTGCAACTCTAAATTAGCAGTATTTTGGGCTGCACAAAAAAGAAATGTGTGATCTGGTTGGTGAACAATACACAGTTTCATGTAGCCCCGGTTCTAAGAATCCACTATCTAACCTCTTGTTATATATGTGGAGTTTGCGTGTACTGATAAAATAAATAAATACCAGTGCATATGACATGCATGTAAAATTTATTGGCCAACAAAATGGATGATGTGGACACTTGCATGCATGTTGAGAAAAAAAATCCACGTGCGTTACTTGGATTTTGATGTAGGAGTATATAAGATTTTACACACTTACGAACTTTGCTTAACTGATAAATCAGGGGCTGAAAGATATGAAGAGAATTTTCGATTAAAGCCAATTTGGGGCTGGCCACCCTGTTGCCGGCTCTTCTAGCGATTGGATAAACGGATGTATATGCCACTAGTCCAGGTGTGTAAAGTCTGATTACCAAGTGAAATAAAGATCATCTACCCACATCCTCATGAGCTTGTAAACAGTGACACAAAAAAAGGAGTAGTAACAATTTTGAATAGTTTAAAGGTAGCACATGACAAATTTTCTTGGAGTGGCAGGGAAATACCACATAATAGGTAGTTATGATGGACACAGATGGCATGGATTTTGGCTCAAGGGTTTTGGATGCACAAGCAGCATTCCCGCTTAGTACATAGTTTAGGCTTGTAAGGTTATTAAGCAAACACAGACTGTCAACCGATACAGCAAGAACTTATACAAACACATGCTTGAAAAATCATAAGACCCCATATTGTCTTCCTTATTAACCAAAACCTTTTACTAGAAAATATCTAGACCTTGGAACTACCAATGATACAAACTAAATGACAGCAAGCTTTGCATTAGTTCTTCACTAATGGCCTTTACTTACATGACGCACAAGTCTAAACATTACTTACTTGGTAACTAAAAATAATTGACAAGTATCAAATTACTCAAGACAGTGATCTACAAGACTATGTAAGCATTTTATACCACTACCACGTGCATATCATTTTCTGTTCCAACCAAACACCAGTCAAATTATTTGAACAACTCTCCAAACAGATATAAGTGAAGCAAGAGAGTACTTTCTTCAAAAGAAACTAATAGCTCTGACAAGAGATACATGAAAACAAAGAGCTAGAAGCTTTAGCAGTGCTATACAAGAATACTCAACAAATATAAGTGAAGAACAAGAGTAGTCTAATAAAAAAACGGAGCGTGTGTCTCTCCCAAACAAGAATGCTAGGATCCAACTAGTATAGACCAGCAAACAAAAAAAATGAAAGCAAAAGCACACAGACGCTCCAAGAAAAGTACACATAATGTGAAGAAATAAAAATATAGTCTCACTAGAGATGACCTGATAGTTTGTGGATGAAGAAGGGGATGCCTTGGGCATCCCCAAGCTTAGACGCTTGAGTCTTCTTGAATATATTGTGGAGATCCATGGGAGCCTCCCCAAGCTTAAGCTTTTCACTCTTCTTGATCTTGTAATATCATCCTCCTCTCTTAACACTTGAAAACTTCCTTCACATAAAACTCAACATTTTTCTCATTAGCGGGTTAGTGCATCAAAACAAATAATCTCACTTGGTTCCTTAAGGACACAATTCATAAGCAAGCATTTTGAAACATTAGCTACTGTTACTAGGCTTAAGTGAAGCTCTTTCACCAAAAAGAAACCCACTCAACACTCGTAAAAGAGAGAATGCAAAACAAAGACAGAATCTGTCAAATTCAGAACAGTCCATAAAGATGATTTATTTCGGGACACTTACGTTGCTCAAATCGAAAACTTTAGTCTAACAAAAGATAGCTACATATCTTAGGAATACGCACAAAAAAATTTAGATCAAAACCATGTTCGGTTGATTTTATAATTATTGTGCAGTGAACAACAGAAATCTGTTCGTGCGTAGTAATCCAAATATAAGCACCATCTTGTCATTAGAGACTTTTCTTGGCACAATAAAACAGCAAATAAAAGATACAAAAATGTTGTTACAGAAGTAAACAATCATCTTGACTCAAAAACAAAAATAACAGAAAATAAAAAACAATGAGTTGCCTCCCATAAGCGCTTCTCTTTAACGCCTTTTAGCTAGGCACAAAGCATGAATCAAGTATTATCAAGTCTAGAAACATCACCATCTTCTAAATCTTCATAAAAAACACAGCTCATCCTAAGAGGACTTTTAATTTTAGGAAATTCTTGAGAAGAAAACTTAAACAATCCATTGCTTGATTCACCAACAAGTCCACGAAATTCCTTCTCAGTTTCAAACAAATCAGCAACTGTTGGTTTCAGTTTAGGCACTTTGGGCACATACATGAATTTCTTCCCCTTGTCTAATAAATGCTCTTGCTTTTTAGTTTTAAGTGTCGAAAAAGTAGAAATTATAGCATCAATAACTCCCTCTAATTCTCCAATCCTAGAGTTGTGATTATCATGGATAGCACTAGTTTCTAAATATTAATCCTTTTGTTAATTTCTTCCATAGAATCACCAAGTTTAATAGCACTATCATGGAGTTCTTCTATCTCATTAATCTTATCAATACTTGGAAGGTTTTTCTCTATATCCTCTACTTTTTTCATGACATCCTAAAGAGAAATTTCAATTTTAAAATCAGTGACCGGTGGTATCCCAACTAGACTCTCAATGATGTAACTGGCTTCTAAAGCAGGGGTGCCTAGGAAGTTTCCTCCTGTTAAAGTGTCCAAAACATACCTATACCAATTTGTGATGCCAACATAAAAATTCCTAAGAAGGATCGTTGTGGAATGTTTTTTAGCACACTTATGATGAGCATTACTGATTCTATACCAGGCATCTTTTAAACTCTCTCCCCCTTGTTGTTTAAAAGTACGAACCTCTGAAAGTGCATGTGTTGCCCCATGCGTGGTTTTGGTAATTAATGACAATCCTTACGGACTAATGTTTGTATTGAGTTATTCTTGTAGGTTTGTCCATTCGCATCGCTTGAACTCCATGTGTTGGATTCAAGGTTGTATGCCATCAAGATCATTGATTATGATGGACATATTTGATATGATCAAGAAGATGAATAGATTCAAGGTTGATCAAGACTAAGTGCAAAGAAGGGTATCGGATTATCCGGTCCTAGCTGACTGACTCGGAATATCCGATCGAAGTTGATCGACACACAAAGCTAAATGATATACCATGTGGGATCATGTGATCAAATGGTATGGTAAGAATTTGTCCATATAGCTTTGTAAACTAACCCATTATGTGTGTGTGGTATTCCTTTGTTGGGGTTAGGTATCTCTCCATGGGCTTGCATCAAAAGGAAGATTTCTTATAGCTCATGGAGGATGACGTCAAGTGGTGATCGTCATCAAGGTTGAGTTGTGCAAGTTCAAGATGGGCATTGTAACAGCCCGAAACTAAAACCCTGAAAACCTGTGTAAAATTTTCGCTTTTGCATTGCATTCATAGCATCATGCATACATTGTTAATTTGCTAAGCAACACATTAATTGGTTTAACAATATTGAGGAATAATACAAATGCCAAACTTGTTTCAACAAATCTCCAATGTGCTACCATTTTCCTTTTCAAAGGGAAAAGGACCTACCCGTGATGGAAGCAAAAGTGCAGGGAGTTTTGTGTAAAAAGGAAACTAAAGAAAAGGAGAGAAAACCCCCCAACCAGCCCCTCCATTCTCTCTCTCACTCTCCACTCCATTTTCCTCTCTCCCTGGAGCTCCAAAGCCACCATGGGCACCGAGTTCGCCGCCGTTGTTTGAGGAGTCCCCGAGCGGAACGAAGACCGCCCTTAGCTCCGCCTCGCCGCCCTCCACCTTTCCACCGAAGGAATCGAGTTGGGAAGCCCGCAATCGAGCTCACCGTCAAGTTCTTCGCCGCGGTCACCGGAAGCTTTCCCGGACGATTCCGGCTATCTCCGTCCGTCTCCGGTCCTCCCAAGCACCTCTACGAGTTCAGGGTGAGCGCGCCATCCTAATGCACCGCTACATTTCCTCCCTATCCCTCTAGTTCGTCGAATCCCGTAGCTCTAGTTCGTTTTCGTCGCGTTGACAAATCCGGTGTCCAACCCGGAATAATCCGGAACTGAAACCGGATTCACCCGGTACCAGACCCGGAATTCTATCCGGAATCTATACCGGATTGAGAAACACGGTACTGGACTCGCGCGTTTCCGCCCGGTATCCACCCGGTAGTCACCCGTAAATGTTTCCGGACCCATTTTATTCCGGTACAAAACCCGGATTTCACCGGACCTGGAACCGGATCTGCACCCGGTGCCAGACCCGGAAATTTCCGGACTGGGATCCGGAAAACCCCAGTTTTACCCAGTTTCGTTTGTACTGTTTTCAATCTTCAGTTCACTCCTTTGTACTTGTTACAAGCATGTTTAATCAACCAAACCATGCATCTCTCACATGTGCATGTCATTCATATGCAAGTCACAATAGGGTTCATCTATTCAATTAACAAGTAAAGATACTACATGACCTACTCCACGGTATCTTCGAGATGTGCCCCTCTCCGCATCCGAACTCCGTCTAAATGGAATAGCTCGAATCATCCTCCTCTTGGGGATTTAAAATGTCATGTCATCATTTTGTTTGTGCATTGCATCGGTGAAGCATGTGTGGTGATTGATTGCTTTTTCCCGTGTTTTGTGATTCGATAGATCAAGCAGCCGGGGTTACACCTCGATACCCCGACGAACCGTACTACCAACACGTGGAGCAAGGCAAGCGTAATCCCCCCTCTGAGCATATATTATCCTACTTTCCGCAAATATTTTCTCCACTATAATATTGCATGCGGTTCCAAATGTCAATTTGTCTGGATTAGAGTATCCTATAGTTGCATTAAGTTTCCGATGCCATTACCTGTTTCCCCTCCTAATATCCATAGGATTGTATTGTTGGCCCTATATACTTAACTATGAAATGTTGATGCTTAGCCATGCGTAGTTCAAAGTTTATATCGTCCGATGGATATGTCATGTTGGAGACAGGTGATGAAATAAGGAAGATGGTGGAGAAATTGTGGTGTTGGGTAATAAAATGCTTAAAGGTGGGGATGAGAGGCCACGGTGGTTGTGGTGTTTTGTCTCACTCTCGCCGCCTAGGTGCGAGTTCTTTACCTCTTGAACCAAGACTGAGCGCGCTTCCTTTCGGTGGGGTATATGGAGCCCTCGTCGACCGACTAACTTGTGTAGGGGCTAGCCAGGGTCCTCTAGTTCGGTTTTCCATTTGCGCGTGTGTGAAGATGGTGGCCAAGACTGAGATGAGGATGTTGGTATTAGGAAAATGAGTGGCCACGGGACGGGGTGTTTTGATCCCGGCAGTCCCGTCCTCACTGATGATCCTGGGTTAGTCCCAAGCAAGGTAAAGGTTGTAACCGTTCCCACTCAGCCGGCTTTCCCCGGAAGAGAGCTACGTGTAGGCAATGAGCCGGGCGGTACCAAAGGTAAACACAGTGCACCCCTGCAGGGTAAATCTTTTCGAAAAGCCGTGTCCGCGGTTATGGACGAACTTGGGAAGTGAAGGTAAGACCATAGAACAACATTAACGGAATGATTAAAAATTTGGGTACTAGAGGTACCACTTAATGATGGAAAGGTTGACTTCCTCGAGGGGGATTCGGGGAGGTGCCTTGGTGAAACAGTTACCGTGGTTGATGGTGGTGAATATTGAGAAGGGTGATGAAAGAAAAGAGTTACTTCTTACCCCTTTTTCAAAAGCTTCTGTTTAGTCGATGCCATGAGTCTTGTTTCTTTAAATAAAATCAGCTTTATGCAAAACAGACATATGACCTTAGTGAGCCAATCATCGAGCTAGTAGCTCTAAATAATCTTGCAGAGTTCGTCGAACTCAACCTTGTTTATTTTGTTTCAGAGGAGGACTTCACCGACCTCGAAGGTGGGTTCTTTGTGGACGTCGACGAGTAGTCTGGGGTTCCCAGGTGGCAGCTTGGGACATCTCGGGACAGCTGGCGCTGGATGTTTATTTGTAGGCCTCTTAGGCCATATTTTGGATCTTGTTGTTTAGAACAACCTAATTTGCTTCCGCTTGATGTACTGTTGGGTCAGTGACCTCTGGATGTAATTTGCTATCTTTGTCTGTATAAGAGTTGAAGTATATGATTTGTGTCGTAGAGTCTGTGATGTGCCAGTTGTTCCACAAGTCTTGATCTCTCTATTATGCTTTGATAGTGTGTCTGGTGGTGTTGGATAACCGGGGACACAGTATCACTGTATAGCAGTCGGGTCGGGGCGCCACAAGTTGGTATCAGAGCAGTACTGCCTGTAGGAAACCCTTCTACTGGTCGATGTTGAGTCTAGTGTTTGTGAAAATATTTTAACCTAAAAATGAGTTGTGAAAACCATCTTAGGATTCTTTTTACTCCTTATCTGGTTACCCTCTAATCTCGGAGCAATCTTACCTCGATTTGGTTTAAAGGTTTTACTTCCCATCTGTTACCTCAAAAACTTTAGGATCTCGGGGATGGGTTCTATCTTTAACGTTATGTGCCCGGTTGCTTCCGCCGCGCTACAATTCGAGATCAACTTAGTTGTTTACGAACTCTGTTACCCGTATCGAGTCTAGTCTTTGCCTCCTTTCTTTGGGGTTTTTGTCCAAGAACTTGAACATAAGATCCCGGATTGTGCTGTCTCGGCACATGATGCTGATCTTTAACCCAAGTTCCATCTTGTGGGTCCCTTGTTAGTTGCTATCCAAAGCATTATTGTCCCTAGTCTGTGTACTTGAGTGGACCTAATGTTGTTGTTTTAACCATTCGGAGATGATACTAACTGTGTCATTGTCAAATCTCCAGAATGGCTCGAGGAGGCCGTGGTCACCATCATGAAGAGGAACCACCGCCACCGCCCTCGATGGCTCAGGTCTTGATGGCCATTGAGGAGAACCGTGTGCGCAATGAGCGACTGCTTGAGCACTTGGTGCAGCAGAATGCACAGAGAAATGGCTGCAACACTCTCACTGAGTTTCTGCGCTCACAGCCACCCACCTTTGCTGATGCTAAGGAGCCACTGGAAGCTGATGATTGGCTTCGCGCTCTGGAGCGCAAGTTTGCCGCGCTCCATGTCCCCGTGGCTGAGCAAGTCAACTTCGCCACCTACCTCTTGGTTGGTGCGGCTGGCTGTTGGTGGGAGAGTCATGTGGCTCTATTCGCGCCAGGCCATGTCTTCACTTGGGCAGATTTCCGCAATGCTTTCCGTGCGGCATACATCCCTCAGCCGATCATGGACATGAAGAGGAGGGAGTTCCTGGATCTGCACCAGGGTCGCATGGACATCCCAGCTTATGGTCGTCAGTTCAACCATCTCTCTCGTTACGCCCCAAGGGACGTGACCAATGATGCTGACAAGCAAGAGCTGTTTCGCAAGGGTCTCTCGCCGCAGCTCCGCTATGAGTTGTTGCCCTTCAAGTTCCAGACCTACCAGGAGCTGTACAACCAGGCTCTCACTCTTGAGCAGGGTAGGAAGGAACTGGAGGCTTCCAAGAGGCCATTCCAAGGGGACCACCAGAGTTCCTCGGGTTCTGAGAACAAGAAGCGCAGGGTGTTTGTGCCCTACAGCTCTGTACCACGTGCTCCATTCATGCCGAGAGCCGCGGGAAACAGGCAACCACCTCCGCGCCCCACTACTTCGACCTTTGGGTCAAGCGGAAGTGGGTATCGTCCTCAGCTGACTGCCCCACCTGGACTCACCTGCTTCGCATGTGGCCAGGCTGGCCACTACTCCAGGGAGTGCCCCCAGAAGGCACAGAACGTGGGAACACCTGTACGAGCCCCTGCCACTCCAGCTGGCAAGGCTAGACCTATTGTGCGTGGTCGCCTGAACCACGTCTCTGCTGAAGAAGCTGAAGAGGATCCCAGCGTCCTCATGGGTGAGTTACGAATCAACAACAATCTTGCTACCGTTTTGTTTGACTCTGGAGCATCGCATTCATTCATATCCATAGCGTTTGCAAAAGACCACAAAATACCGTTCGAGAAGATGAGCCTACCCTTGGTGATCTCCACACCTGGCTCCAAATGGCGAACCGATGGTGTTACCTCTGAGGTCCAGATTACCATCGGGTCTTTGTCCTTCCCTTTCTCGTTAGTGCTCTGAAGTCCAATGGCATTGATGTCATATTGGGCATGGACTGGTTAGTAAAATACAAGGCGAATCTTGACTGTGCTGCCAAGACCATCACCGTGACCACCTCTTCCGGCGAAATTGTGGAGTATTGGTCTGCACGATCAAGACCTCCATCTTTAGTAATTCCCAACTCACCGGAGATTACCTTATGTTTTATGGAAGGCGAAACCTCTCCTGAAATCCAGGACATACACGTGGTGTGTGACTTCCCGGATGTGTTTCCTGAAGAATTCCCTGGCATGCCACCTGATCGAAGTGTGGAGTTTGTCATTGATTTGCTTCCCGGTACTGCTCCGATTTCCAAGAAGCCCTACCGTATGCCGGTGGAAGAGTTGGCTCTGTTGAAAGAGCAAATTGACCAACTGTTAGCAAAAGAGTTCATCCAACCTAGCAGTTCTCCGTGGGGTTGTCCGGTACTCTTTGTCAAGAAGAGAGATTCTACCGTGCCACGTCTAGTCTCTGACTATCGACCGTTGAATGCGGTGACAATCAAGAACAAGTACCCTATTCCTCGCATCAATGATCTGTTGGATCAGTTAGCTGGTGCAACGGTATTCTCCAAGATGGATCTGAGGTCAGGGTACCATCAGATCAAGATCAGAAAGGAGGATATTCCAAAGACGGCATTTGTTACTCGCTATGGCTCATATGAGTATACCGTCATGTCCTTCGGTCTCACAAATGCTCCAGCTACCTTCATGAGGCTCATGAATTCCATCTTCATGGATTATCTCGACAAGTTTGTTGTCATTTACATTGATGACATCCTCGTCTACTCCAAAACCGATGAAGAGCATGCCGAACATCTTCGGTTGGTTCTGACAAGACTTCGGGAACACCGCCTCTATGCCAAGTTCTCCAAATGTGAGTTTTGGTTGGATAATCTTGTCTTCCTTGGACATGTGATATCCGCAAATGGTGTGGCTGTCATTCCCGACAAGATTCAAGCTATTTTGGATTGGAAAACTCCAATGTCTGTCAAGGACATCCGTAGCTTTCTTGGATTGGCGGGTTACTATCGCCGATTCATCGAAGGTTTCTCCAAGATAGCCAAGGCCCTGACTGACCTTCTCAAGAAGGGTACAAAGTTCGTATGGACGGACAAGGCTGAAGGGAGCTTCCAAACTCTGAAAGCCAAACTTACCTCCGCTCCTGTGCTTGTCCTGCCTGATACTAGCAAGGATTTCGTCGTCTTCTGTGACGCCTCTCTGCAAGGCTTGGGTTGTGTACTTATGCAAGATGGCCATGTGGTGGCCTATGCCTCTCGCCAATTGAAGCCACATGAACAAAACTACCCAACTCATGATCTAGAACTTGCCGCTGTGGTCTATGCTCTGAAGCAATGGAGACCATACCTGTTTGGTAACCGTTGCGAGATATTCTCGGATCACAAGAGTCTGAAGTACCTCTTCACCCAGCCAGATTTAAACCTCAGGCAAAGGCGTTGGTTGGAGACAATCACCGACTATAATGTGAGTCTGAACTACCAACCCGGCAAGGCAAACGTCGTGGCTGACGCACTGAGTCGGAAGTCTTATTGCAACAATCTGATGATTGAAAAGGCTCAACCCGCTCTTCATGAAGAGTTCGCCCGTTTGAACCTGGAAATTGTTCCCTCCGGCTACCTTGCAAATCTGGAGATCAAAGCTACTTTTGTAGACCAGATTAAGGATGCTCAGAAGCTAGATGAGGGTATTCTGAACATCAGGAAGAACATTGCTAGCGGAAAGGCCAAATGTTTCTTAGAAGATGAATCCGGAGCCGTTTACTTTGGTGACCGTCTAGTAGTGCCAAAGAACCGGAAATTGAGGGAGCTAATCTTACAAGAAGCTCATGAATCTCCTCTCTCTATCCATCCCGGTAGTACCAAAATGTACCAAGACCTTCGACCACAATTCTGGTGGACTCGGATGAAGAGGGAAATTGCCAAGTATGTTGCCGAATGCGACACCTGTCGAAGGGTAAAGGCTGAACATCAAAGGCCTGCCGGCACTCTTCACCCCATTGCTATTCCCGAGTGGAAATGGGATGAAATTGGTATGGACTTCATTACCGGTCTTCCGAAGTCTCCAAAGGGGAATGATGCCATTTGGGTTATCATTGATCGACTATCAAAAGTGGCTCACTTCCTCCCCGTTCGTGTGGACATTACAGCTGCCAAGTTGGCAGACTTGTACACCTCTCGTATCGTCGTCCTTCACGGCATTCCCAAGAAGATAATCTCGGATCGTGGAAGCCTATTCACCTCCAAGTTCTGGACTAGCTTCCAAACTGCTATGGGCACCCGTCTCAACTTCAGCACCGCTTTCCACCCCCAGACTGATGGTCAGACCGAAAGAGTGAACCAAGTTCTGGAAGACATGCTTCGGGCATGTGTCATCTCTTTTGGCAAAGGTTGGGAAAAGTACCTTCCTTTCGCGGAGTTCTCCTACAACAATAGCTATCAAGCTAGTTTGGGCATGGCTCCATTCGAGGTTCTATATGGAAGAAAATGCCGCACTCCTCTAAATTGGTCCGAGACCGGAGAGAGGGCACTCTTTGGTCCAGATGTGATCAATGAAGCTGAGGAGAAGGTGAGAATCATAAGAGAGAATCTGAAGATTGCTCAGTCTAGGCAGAAGAGCTATTATGACAAGCACCATCAGGAGATTCACTATGAAATTGGTGATAAAGCTTATCTCCGTGTTTCTCCCCTTCGTGGCGTTCGCCGCTTCGGTATCAAAGGGAAATTGGCCCCTCGCTATATTGGCCCTTTCACCGTCTTGGCCAAGCGAGGAGATCTTTCTTATAAACTGGAATTACCGGCCAACTTTCCGGATGTGCATGATGTGTTTCATGTATCCCAACTTCGTCGGTGTTTCAAGGATCCTATCCATGGGGTCAATCATGAGGAGCTAGATCTACAAGAAGACCTTACATATCGTGAGCATCCTATCCGTGTTCTGGATGAAGCCGAAAGAAAGACCCGCAACAAGACTACCAAGTTCCTCAAAGTGCAGTGGTCTCACCATTCCGAGGAAGAAGCGACATGGGAAAGAGAGTCTAGTCTTCGAGAAGAGTATCCCGATTTCTTTCCGCACTCTTAGAATCTCGGGACGAGATTCCTGTAAGGAGGGTAGAATTGTAACAGCCCGAAACTAAAACCCTGAAAACCTGTGTAAAATTTTCGCTTTTGCATTGCATTCATAGCATCATGCATACATTGTTAATTTGCTAAGCAACACATTAATTGGTTTAACAATATTGAGGAATAATACAAATGCCAAACTTGTTTCAACAAATCTCCAATGTGCTACCATTTTCCTTTTCAAAGGGAAAAGGACCTACCCGTGATGGAAGCAAAAGTGCAGGGAGTTTTGTGTAAAAAGGAAACTAAAGAAAAGGAGAGAAAACCCCCCAACCAGCCCCTCCATTCTCTCTCTCACTCTCCACTCCATTTTCCTCTCTCCCCCTGGAGCTCCAAAGCCACCATGGGCACCGAGTTCGCCGCCGTTGTTTGAGGAGTCCCCGAGCGGAACGAAGACCGCCCTTAGCTCCGCCTCGCCGCCCTCCACCTTTCCACCGAAGGAATCGAGTTGGGAAGCCCGCAATCGAGCTCACCGTCAAGTTCTTCGCCGCGGTCACCGGAAGCTTTCCGGACGATTCCGGCTATCTCCGTCCGTCTCCGGTCCTCCCAAGCACCTCTACGAGTTCAGGGTGAGCGCGCCATCCTAATGCACCGCTACATTTCCTCCCTATCCCTCTAGTTCGTCGAATCCCGTAGCTCTAGTTCGTTTTCGTCGCGTTGACAAATCCGGTGTCCAACCCGGAATAATCCGGAACTGAAACCGGATTCACCCGGTACCAGACCCGGAATTCTATCCGGAATCTATACCGGATTGAGAAACACGGTACTGGACTCGCGCGTTTCCGCCCGGTATCCACCCGGTAGTCACCCGTAAATGTTTCCGGACCCATTTTATTCCGGTACAAAACCCGGATTTCACCGGACCTGGAACCGGATCTGCACCCGGTGCCAGACCCGGAAATTTCCGGACTGGGATCCGGAAAACCCCAGTTTTACCCAGTTTCGTTTGTACTGTTTTCAATCTTCAGTTCACTCCTTTGTACTTGTTACAAGCATGTTTAATCAACCAAACCATGCATCTCTCACATGTGCATGTCATTCATATGCAAGTCACAATAGGGTTCATCTATTCAATTAACAAGTAAAGATACTACATGACCTACTCCACGGTATCTTCGAGATGTGCCCCTCTCCGCATCCGAACTCCGTCTAAATGGAATAGCTCGAATCATCCTCCTCTTGGGGATTTAAAATGTCATGTCATCATTTTGTTTGTGCATTGCATCGGTGAAGCATGTGTGGTGATTGATTGCTTTTTCCCGTGTTTTGTGATTCGATAGATCAAGCAGCCGGGGTTACACCTCGATACCCCGACGAACCGTACTACCAGCACGTGGAGCAAGCCAAGCGTAATCCCCCCTCTGAGCATATATTATCCTACTTTCCGCAAATATTTTCTCCACTATAATATTGCATGCGGTTCCAAATGTCAATTTGTCTGGATTAGAGTATCCTATAGTTGCATTAAGTTTCCGATGCCATTACCTGTTTCCCCTCCTAATATCCATAGGATTGTATTGTTGGCCCTATATACTTAACTATGAAATGTTGATGCTTAGCCATGCGTAGTTCAAAGTTTATATCGTCCGATGGATATGTCATGTTGGAGACAGGTGATGAAATAAGGAAGATGGTGGAGAAATTGTGGTGTTGGGTAATAAAATGCTTAAAGGTGGGGATGAGAGGCCACGGTGGTTGTGGTGTTTTGTCTCACTCTCGCCGCCTAGGTGCGAGTTCTTTACCTCTTGAACCAAGACTGAGCGCGCTTCCTTTCGGTGGGGTATATGGAGCCCTCGTCGACCGACTAACTTGTGTAGGGGCTAGCCAGGGTCCTCTAGTTCGGTTTTCCATTTGCGCGTGTGTGAAGATGGTGGCCAAGACTGAGATGAGGATGTTGGTATTAGGAAAATGAGTGGCCACGGGACGGGGTGTTTTGATCCCGGCAGTCCCGTCCTCACTGATGATCCTGGGTTAGTCCCAAGCAAGGTAAAGGTTGTAACCGTTCCCACTCAGCCGGCTTTCCCCGGAAGAGAGCTACGTGTAGGCAATGAGCCGGGTGGTACCAAAGGTAAACACAGTGCACCCCTGCAGGGTAAATCTTTTCGAAAAGCCGTGTCCGCGGTTATGGACGAACTTGGGAAGTGAAGGTAAGACCATAGAACAACATTAACGGAATGATTAAAAATTTGGGTACTAGAGGTACCACTTAATGATGGAAAGGTTGACTTCCTCGAGGGGGATTCGGGGAGGTGCCTTGGTGAAACAGTTACCGTGGTTGATGGTGGTGAATATTGAGAAGGGTGATGAAAGAAAAGAGTTACTTCTTACCCCTTTTTCAAAAGCTTCTGTTTAGTCGATGCCATGAGTCTTGTTTCTTTAAATAAAATCAGCTTTATGCAAAACAGACATATGACCTTAGTGAGCCAATCATCGAGCTAGTAGCTCTAAATAATCTTGCAGAGTTCGTCGAACTCAACCTTGTTTATTTTGTTTCAGAGGAGGACTTCACCGACCTCGAAGGTGGGTTCTTTGTGGACGTCGACGAGTAGTCTGGGGTTCCCAGGTGGCAGCTTGGGACATCTCGGGACAGCTGGCGCTGGATGTTTATTTGTAGGCCTCTTAGGCCATATTTTGGATCTTGTTGTTTAGAACAACCTAATTTGCTTCCGCTTGATGTACTGTTGGGTCAGTGACCTCTGGATGTAATTTGCTATCTTTGTCTGTATAAGAGTTGAAGTATATGATTTGTGTCGTAGAGTCTGTGATGTGCCAGTTGTTCCACAAGTCTTGATCTCTCTATTATGCTTTGATAGTGTGTCTGGTGGTGTTGGATAACCGGGGACACAGTATCACTGTATAGCAGTCGGGTCGGGGCGCCACAGGCATCTAGAAGATATCATATGCTTGAAGCCTGCCACCCATGTGGAGATATTGGTCAAGCGAAGATGTGCCTATGAGAGGCTCTCCCACATTGGTGTATGGGGGAGCAACATTTGAATCTTCACCAAGCAAAGCGCAATCAAGAAAAGTGGTCAACTTGAAGAGATCAAGATCGTCATCACCTAGTTCAAGTGGAATGCGCAAGGCAAAGGTATGATCTTGATAGGGTTTCTATTTTAGCGGTCTCATGGTGTTAGTGGGAGACCGGGTTATAGGATAGACGGCGTACTATCAAGAGGGGCTCTCAAGTGAGTAACTTGATCGCATCTTTGTGGAGAGCTCAAACCTTTGCATACTTGGCATATCATCTTTCTTGGTTCTTAATTGGTTCTTCTCCATGTTGGGTTTTGGTGCTTGTTGTGATCCTCATGACAAGCCCAAGTTCTTCAAATAGATTTTGTTTGGAAAACTTGTTTCGTTCTCGTGTTGGAAATATTATCGGTCCACCTTCGAGATAGGGTCCACACCTTCCCCATGTGTGGTATCCCCTCTATATTTGTGACCCTTAATATTATCCGGTCTCGGAATATCCGACACCCCGGTCAACAAGTTTTGTGGCGTACTGAAGTTGTCCGGAATATCCGATTTAGGTCCATTCGGATTATCCGACTCAGTCGGATTATCCGACTATGACTTGAATCGTAATATCCGATTTTCCTGGCTGCAACGGCTCTTTTTCTGGGAGGGGTATAAATACCCCTCCACCTACCTCTAGCAGTGTAGCTCGCCCAGAATTTCTTCCCCACCATTGTTGAAAGCTCATTTCTTCGATTACTCCCAATCCCTCCACCCAAACTCGTTGATCTTTGGAGGATTGAAGGAGGAGACCCATTTCCACCAAGCCATTTCTCTTCTAAGTGAGTGGAACCCTTTCGATCTAGTTCTTGAAGTTCCATTTGTTGTGTTCTTCGTTGTTCTTCCTCTCTTCTCCCCCCCATAAGCATTAGTTGCTTTTGGTGGGATTTGAGAGTGAATGACTTGAGCATTTTGTGTGCTCTTGCCATTGCTTCGTTGCATCGGTTTGTGCTCTCCAGGAGGATTCGTGGAAGTTGAAAGCTAGTGAACTTGTTACTCTTGGGTCTTTGGACCCTAGACGCCCGTGTGGTGGTTGAGACCTTTGTGGTCACTTGTAAAGCCGTTCGGGAGCCCCCAATCACGTTGTGGGTTGTGCCCCGGATTGTTGTTGAAAGGCTCCGGATTCCGCCTCGAAGGAATTCCGATAGTGGAAGGTGAACCAAACCTTTGTGGTGCGGTTCATCGGAGAAGAAGGTGAAACCTTTGTGGTTGTTGAACCATTGTGTTGGTTCACACCTCTCCAACGAGACGTACTCCCTTAACAAGGAGGAACTCGGGAATACATCCTCGTCTCCGCGTGCCTCGGTTATTTCTATTCCCGAGCTCTTTACTTATGCACTTTACATTGTGATAGCCTTCGTGCTTGAAGTATTCTATATTGCTATCACCTTGTTGCTTGTCTTGCTTAGCATAAGTTGTTGGTGCACATAGGTGAACCTAGTTTACTTAGGTTGTTGGCTTGTTAATTTAAACACCTAGTTTTAGTCCGCAATTAGCAAGCCTTAACCGGAAAAGTTTTAATCGCCTATTCACCCCCCCCCCTCTAGGCGACATCATTGTTCTTTCAACCTCAACCTCAGGAGATGAAACATAATAAGCAGAACCAGACATGATGATTAAACATACAAATAACAACTCGAAATAAACTAAATGCATGAATTTTTTTTTGTGTTTTGGATTTTAACAGCAAACAAGATAAAATAAAAAAACTAAGCAAGACAAAAACAAAGTAATGAGATTGGAAGTGTGAGACTCCCCTATCCGGAGATTCCAGTATCCCCGGCAACGGCGCCAGAAACTTGATGGTACTTAGTTGGGTTTTCCCGAAGTGTAAGGAGAGACGTAGTGCAGCAGCAAGTCTTCCCTTGGAAATCTACCAAGGTTACCGAATCCAGGAGGATACGGAGGTTCTTCAGAAGGTTGTCAGCGGCGCAACTGACGTGGGATCCGCACACAACACAAGCAAATTACTTTGCCCCAACCAAACAGAGAGGTTGTCAATCTCTCCGGCTTGCTAAAACAAAGGATTAAACGTATGGTGTGGAAAGCAGTAATGATTGCTGAAAGTAATTAATAAAGAAAAGATGATTGCAGTTGGTGGTTTTATCAGTATGAGAAAAATGCACCGGGGTCCACAGTTCACTAGTTTTGTCTTTCCATATAACTAACATGCTGGGTAAACAAATTGCAGCTGGGCAATTGACAAATAATGAGTGCATGACAATGCAATATATGACAAGATGATTACTATGAGATTTAATAGGGAATTATAACAAAGTATAGAACCACTATCCAGCATATCTATGCCTAAATAATCCACCTTCGGGGTAGCATCCGCATCCCTTCCAGTTTTAAGTTGCAAACAACAAATCATTGCATTAAGTAAAGTGTGTAATGTAAACAATGCAAATGACACGTAGACAAATGCATCATTGTTTTATCCCTAGTGGCAACACACATCCACAACCTTAGTCATTTCTGTCAACTCGAGCCCAGGTTTCTGGAGGCATGAACCCACTATCTAGCATAAATACTCCCCCTTGGAGTCACAAGCATCTACTTGGCCAAAGCATCTACTAGCAACAGAGAGCATGCAAGATCATAAACAACACATATAGATAGATTGATAAACAACTTTCTCATAGTATCAATATTCATCGGATCCCAGCAAACACAACATGTAGCATTAAAATAAGATGATCTTGATCATGTTAAGCAGCTCACAAGATCTAAACATGGAGGTACAAAGTGGAGAGACAACCATCTAGCTACTGCTATGGACCCGTAGTCCAAGGATGAACTACTCACACATCACTCCGGAGGCAGGCATGGCAATGTAGAGGCCTCCGGTGATGATCTCCCCCTCCGGCAGGGTGCCGGGAAGAGCTTCATAACCCTCCTGATCTAGGGTCGACGACGGCGGCAGCGTCTGGATGTTTCGTGGAATAATGATCGAGTATTTAGGTTTTTTGGGGCATCAGGAATAAATAGGCGAAAGGGCGGCGTCGGAGGGCACCCGAGGGGCCCACACCACACTAGGGCGCGCCTGGGTGGGCCGCGCCCTAGGGTGGCGTGGCCGCCTCCTGGGTCGCCTCCTCCTCTCCTTCGGGCTTCTGGAGTCTTCTGGTGTATTATGCAGGTACGTTTAATTTCGTCCAATTTCGAGAATATTTTGCGACTAGCTTTTCTGAAAGTGAAAAACAGCAGAAAACAGGAACTAGCACTTCGGCATCTTGTTAATAGGTTAGTTCCAGAAAATGCATAAAAATGCTATAAAGTGTAAACAAAACATGTAGCATATGGTATAATAACAGCATGGAACATCAAAAAATATAGATACGTTTGAGACGTATCACATGATCAGTGGCATAAGCACTTGTGAGAGTGCTCCCAACAGCCCGCCAAGAAGCAATTTGGGTAGACCTATCATCTTCAGAGTAGGATGTTTCGTTGCAGCTAGGATGGTTGATTGTTTCATGTATGCACACGCCACCCCATCGCTCTGCAGCTGATATATTTGATTTGTTTCTTGGAAAGCTCACTGCGTAAGTTTATACTAATCAAATCATCTTTCTAAATGTGAAGTAAAGATTTGTGTAAACTACATGCTGTGAAATACAAACCTTCTTTCCCTTTATAGGCCGGTTTCTCCTGATCTTTAGACATATTCGATAGGCAGACGGAAGGTGATTGCAAATCATTTGTACTCTCATTTGGTTTGACTGAATGACCTGAGTTAGGTGTTTCAAATGTAGTCGCACAGGAGGGCATCACAACGGTTGTTCTGCCTACATCAGCATTTCTATACAATCAGTAGTCTTTAAAAAAATAATGTTGCTCTACCTGGTAGTAAACACCACCTTCTGTAGCTGGGGTGTATGGCAGTTGGTTGATAGCTGATTGCCCAGTGGCATTATTTGGAGTGTGAAATCCTGACATAAAGAATTCATCATATTTCTGAGAGGTGCCACATAATGGTTTTGATTAGTGCAGTGTAAAGCATGACATACCAGGTGATGTGGTAATCGGTCTGTTAGATGTAATCTGTTTTCCATTGACATTAGATGCTGTTACTTTCTTCAGTTGTCGGGCCTCACACTTCTTTCTATTAATTTCATCCTTGCATCATGCATATCTCTCCCTTTCCTTTTGTCTCTTTAATTCTTTTGGGTCAGCTACTTGTCCTGGTAGTTAGAAATCTTTACCATTAAATGGTCTTGAAATGTACAAGGTCCAAGTAGGTAAGTGGTAGTGATATATTTACCTGAATTGTTGGTGTTCTTCAGGTCTTGGAATGGAGTGCGTACCCCTTGATGATGCCATATGTAACACACCGATTCTCCTATTATGAAGACAACCATCAGGCATGAGTAGCATGATTTTGATTTATCTACTGGACATGTGCAAGTCAGGTCTAGTATACGCGTGAATTTGATCCTTTACTCACCGTGGCTAAAGGTAGGACGCGATGGCGACCACGTCACCCGGCGTGACCAGGTCGTTGGACGGCGGAGCTTGTGCAGGACACCCAGCGTCGTTGGTACGGCGCGGCAACTAGGTCGAGGACACCGGGGTGGCTGAGGATGACGGGTTGATGTATTCAAAATTTTCTTGATTGTTTCAGATATGGGCGTTCGTGCTTGACTGATTGCACGGGGCAGTCGATCGGCACAACATTGGTGAGCCATCGATTCGTTGATCTGAGCGGGGCAGTATATGGAAAGGATGTCATAATTTCGGCGAGCAATGATTGTGTTGACTGCATGGTTATTATATTTTGGCAAGTACCGATTGGTTTTATTGCCAGTGTTGTAACGCTACTATGCGCTGAATGGAATCATTTGTTACTGGGCCGGCCCATGTCATCTATCGAGAAGGAAGCAATTTGGCAGACCACGATCTGGCAGACCATGGCGTTTGACGTACGTACCACCGACTCCCAATTTCTATCTCTACTATACTAGCTAATTGACCGTGCGTTGTAACGGGGGCATTAATATTCTTGTAGGTTACCCGACGGCTGCTCAGGCTGAAATTTTTGAGAGAGTGGTAACCATAGATCAAGATGGAGGCAATGCGCTTGGATCACGAGATCAAGATGAAGGCAATGCGCTTGGATCACGAGATCAAGATGAATGCAATGAGCCTGAAGCTTAAAAAGATTAGAAAATATGCCATTAGTCAAGAGGCTTTGTATCATTATGCTGTTGGTTCAATAGTTACATTAGTTGCGATTTTGATCGCATTTGTCGTTGGCTTTAAATTCTTTAGCTAGTTGTATGTTAGTTTCAGTTAATGGCGGTACTGTGTCACTCAATACCTATAGGCTAGGCGGCTAGGAATAGGGTTTATCAAATTTTGTTCAAAAATATTGTAATATATGTCAAATATCAATGAAATTTGAAAACCGTTTAAATTTCTTTGAATACTTTGTTAAACTCGTTTAAATATAAATTCCGCCTGCAAGGTGTTTGTTGTTTGGTCGGCAGTTCGGATCATTTGGGGGGCTCTGGTTTGGGGTGCGCCGCTATGGGAGGCCTCCAAATGTTGGGCGGACACATGTCCGACACCCCCCAATTGGGCCTCCATTGGAGGGTGACCGGGGGCCTCCAAATGACCCCTCAAAGGCCCATTTGGGGACCGGACACCCAAAACCGCCACCAGCGGCACCCCCCAAAGCCTCGCCCCCAGCGATGTTGTGTCCGGCACCCCCGAGAGGGCCTCCAAATTGGTGGCCCTCTCGGGGGTGCCAGACATTGCCCGGACATGCCCTCCGACAGGTGTGCCCCACCCGTCATAGAGATAGGGCGCGAGGAGGTGCTCTAATGGCGCCGTGCAGGAGGCCGTTCCGCCCGCGTTAATGGCGAAGCGTTTATGTAGGCGACGAAGACACGGGACGGCGAGGCGTCTGCGGCACGCCTCGCATTTACGCCGACGCCTGCTAAGCGCCCAGCCTTTCCCGGTTCCCAAGCGTCGGCGTGGCCGAATCGTGTCGCCGCCACATAACTCCGACGCGACGCGTGCTTCCCCACCCGGCGCTTCCCGCCTAGCACCACCGGTTCCCCCCCTCCATTTCCCGCTGATGCGTGTAGACACACGTCCGTTGGGAGACCCCAAGAGGAAGGTATGATGCAGTGCAGCAGCAAGTTTCCCTCGGTAAGAAACCAAGGTTGTCGAACCAATAGGATTGAAAAGACCTTCTGTAGGTTGTTGGTGGCTCGCACGGCGCAACACGAGTACTGACGTGGAACCTGCACACAAAACAACCAAACTATTTTGCCCCAACGTAACAGTGAGGGTGTCAACCTCACCGGCTTGCTGAACACAAAGGATTAAATGTGTGGTGTGAAAAATGATGTTTAATTGCAGAGAATGAAAGAGAACAATTATTGCAGTAGGTTGTGTTTATCAGATGTAAAAGAATGGACCGGGGTCCACAGTTCACTAGTGTTGTTTCTCCATAAAAGATAACTAACATGCTGGGTAAACAAATTACAGCTGGGCAATTGACAAAATATTGAGCGCACCGCAATGCAAATAAATGACATGACGATTAGTATGATATTCATTTTGGGCATTACGACATGATACACAGATCGTTATCCAACAGCGTCTATGACTAATAATCCACCTTCAGGTTGTCATCCGAGTTCTCCGTTGGTATTAAGTTGCAAGCAACAGATTATTGC
Organism: Poa pratensis; assembly: GCA_947311845.1. Taxonomy (NCBI): domain Eukaryota; kingdom Viridiplantae; phylum Streptophyta; class Magnoliopsida; order Poales; family Poaceae; genus Poa; species Poa pratensis. The sequence continues at coordinate 55,295,545 of CAMZMU010000058.1, read as the reverse complement.
ATTAAGTAAAGTGCGTAATGTAAACAACACAATTATCCTTAGACAAAGCATCATTAGGTTATCCCTAGTGGCAACAGCACATCCACAACCTTAGAGGTTGCTGTCACTCCCCCAGATTTAATGGAGACCGAACCCACTATCTAGCATAAATACTCCCTCTTGGAGTCACAAGCATCTACTTGGCCAAAGCATCTACTAGCAACGGAGAGCATGCAAGATCATAAATAACATATAACATAGATTGATAATCAACTTGACAAAGTATTCAATTATTCATCGGATCCCAGCAAACACAACATGTAGCATTACAATAAGATGATCTTGATCATGATAGGCAGCTCACAAGATCTAAACATGATAGCATAAAGTGGAGAAACAACCATCTAGCTACTGCCATGAACCCGTAGTCCAAGGATGAACTACTCACGCATCACTCCGGAGGCGGGCATGATGATGTAGAGCCCTCCGGTGATGATTCCCCTCTCCGGCAGGGTGCCGGGAAGAGCTTCTGAACCCCACCCCCTCCCCCGAGCTAGGGTTGACGACGACAGCGTCTCTGAAACTTTTCGTGGATAATGGTTCGGGTGTCTAGGATTTTCCCGAGGAAGTGAATAAATAGGCGAAAGGGCGGCGGCTGTGGGCACCCGAGGGGCCCACACCATGCCACGGCGCGGCAGATGGTGGGGCCGCGCCGCCACATGGCGTGGCCGCCTCCTCGGTCCCCTCCGTGTCTCCTCTGGACTCTGTGTTCGTGACAGAAAAATAGGGACCTGTGCTTTTGTTTCGTCCAATTCCGAGAATATTTCCAGAATAGCTTTTCTGAAATACAAAAACAGCAGAAAACAGGAACTGGCATTGTGGCATCTTGTTAATAGGTTAGTCCCAGAAAATGCATAAAAATGCTATGAAGTGTATATAAAACATGTAGCAATTGGAATACTATCAACATGAAACATCAGAAATTATAGATACGTTTGAGACGTATCAACATCCCCAAGCTTAGTTCTACTTGACCTCGAGTAGGTAAAACGATAAAAACAAAATAATTTCTGAGGTGACATGCTACACACATAATCTTTGATCAAATAATATTGTAAAGCATATGTTACGAATGAAGTGATTCATGTCAATAGTCTATAGTTTGCTATCAAATAGATAATGAGTAAACACTGCATCACATAAGTAAAACTTTTCACAAATAGTACTTTCTAGACAAGATCAACATATTTTGCATAAGTTTAACTCATAAAGCAATAATCTCTAAATAAAAGATTTCGAACCAACACAAAGGAAGATTTAAGCTTCAGCAATTGCTTTCAACTTTCAACATATATCTCTCATGGATATTGTCAACACAAAGCATATAATAAGCACAATATACCCTTATAGGAGTGAGCGCACGATGACCTTTGCATAGTGATTTCCTTATAGGATTCACTGAGACGCGAGAATTCGGATATCAGGCAAACATATAGAGGCAAAAGTGTAAGAAAGGGCGTGAGGGTCAGTCGAATGAAATCATCATCCTAAATTTATTTCTTAACTCGTGGTAATTTGCATGTTTTGATCATTTCGTTTTTCTTTTCTTAAGAGTATCTCCACTTGTGGCACCCAAATGGCCGCCCAAAGACTTTCCGGACGGGTCATTTGGACGTTGTCCGGACGGCCTTTTGCATTTGGGCGCCGTTGCTCCCACTGGCGGCGCCCAAACCCATTTTTCTTAACATTAAACTACGGCGAATTTCATTCAAATTTAAGAAATTTTACAGATTTGAACGAAACTTAGTGAATTTAAACCTAAATCTAAACCTAGTCCAATAGCGGCCATAGCGGCGCCTGATGACGGCGTAGTCGCCCTGATCCTCCTCCCCTTCTCCTTCTTGACGCCGGCACCGCCGCTGCTGGTCCCTGCGCCGTCGTCCTCCTCCTTGACGCGGCTAGGGCCTGCGCCGTCGCCGGTGAGGTTGAGGTAGGGCACGCCCTTGGTCTTGGCATGCTCGAACGCCGACCAGGCGCAGGCAGCGGGCCCGTCAAGCGGGGGCACGTCATCGAAGGATGCGGCTTCGACGGCCTTGGCGATAGCGTCGTCGTCCACGCCCGCCTGCGCCGCCTTGAGCTCCTGCAGGAGCGACGACAACTCCGGCTTCGGCGTGAGCAGAGGAGCGGTGCGGGAGAGGGAGGACGAGCCCGCCGAGCGGGAGGAGGAGCGCGACGCGGAGGTGGTCGCCGCACGTGGCGCCCAAAGGTTCGCTGGAGGAGGAAGAGGAGCGGGAGGCGTGTATTGCGTGTATTGCGCCGAGCGGAACTAAGTATAACTTCCCTAAAAAAAGAACTAAGTATAAATTTAGCGACCTCATGTAGGCGTGTATTGCTGTGATGGATCATTCGAGGCCAGTGAAATCATTGTATTGCTCCCACAGCTCATCGCTGTACTTGATTGTCTCGGCGAGGTTCTCATCGTAGTCGCCGTCCATCTCCACGTACCCCTTGGCGCACAACTCGGTGTGTACCCTGGCCTGTTCCTGCTGCAGATGGTTGTAGATCCTCTCCATGCGTGCCGCTTGCTGCTCCATGCGGACCGCTGGCCGTTCCCTCCTGCTGCAGCAGCAGCTCCTCGTGAAACCTCTCATCCGTCACGGACAGGGGCTTAGCCAATGTGATGTTCTCCTCCTCCTCCTCCTCCTCGGCGTCAGCGACGGCGGCGTCACCAGACTCACTAGCGCAGATGGTGCTTTATCTGTGCGGATAACAACAGTAAGCAACCAGAGCTAACAGAAGATGGAATCGACCTCCACGCCATGTCCGCGGGTGACTTCTCCCTCGCCGCCGACGCCTCGCCAAAGTCCACGTCTAAGTCACACGCGCCAACCGCACGTGGCTCTCGTGGTGGTGCTCTTTTATTTATAGAGCCGGATGATTGGAGGCAAGAGGGTTTGAATTTTCAGGAACAAAGGTGTAGGGCGGGAAAAAATTGAGGGAGGAAGATTGGAGGGAAAAGGAGGTACCATGCCAAAGGAAGAAGATAATCGCCACCGTTGTTTGCTTGTTAGATGGATGGTTGATATACGATGAGACGTGGATCGATGACATGGAGTAACACCTCCCACTGAATCATTAATTTATGTCCTTCCCATACGAGCGGTCGGCGTGTCTCACCTGGAATTGCAGAGCAGACCTCGATAGAAACGCCATCTACGCATGCGCATGCCTACTGCATGCAATCATTAGTTTATTTATTAGATGGGTGGAGTGGGGAGAGTGAACTCACGTCTTCTAGTTGGGGAGAAAAGGCAAGATCGGGTCATCGATTGGAATTTACTCTCATATTTGTCTCCTATTTGTGTATCCGTCCGATTTAAGTTGTTTACTTATTAAAGTAGTTAATCGTTTCTCCTACCTTATTGTAGAGAGGCTGTTTCATGTCCAAGAAGCAACAAACAACGCGCATGTATGATAAAATCTGATGGCATGCAAATGGAGAACGTACCAAGGCAAGGCTTCAATACAGATCTTATAACAGCCCTTTCTTGGTCAACCAAATGGGGTCAACCAGCTGGAAAACATACAACAGCTGGGAACATAATTAAGTTAGATCAATCCAAATCACTCCCATTTACAAAAGCAACGCATGCTCGCAAGTACACAATTATCAATCACAAGCCAGGCACAGGATGAGAAATTAGGCAACACTGATCGCTTAAAGTTCAAATCGTCAGTTCACAGGTCTAGCTCGTGCAGCAGCAGCAGCCCTCGCCTAAAGTTCAAATCGTCAGGTCACAGGTCGCCGCCGCCAGGATCACCGTAATATAAGCTTCACGTCCAGCTCGTGTATCAGCTTGTCCCAGTAGTCGAAAAGCCTCAATGCCACCAGAAAATCGTTCAACTAGATCACAAGTTTATTTAAAGGTAAACGCAAGTTCACTTGCAAAAAAAAAAGATAAACGCAAGTTATTTCCAATAGATGCTTATGTGACCACTCATGCTACTACTATCCAGCTTATCACTATATACAACGCCAGATCAGACCATTCGACGACCAAAACAAGTTGGCACCATCTTAGCGCAGCCAGGCACAACTCAGAGAAAGGCCCCAAAGCAAAACAACAACAGTCTCGGCAGCTGCTGCTAAGTTCACACCATAGTTATCCAGGCGGATCACATGAACGCCTGGACGGAGGAGTTGATCACTGTCATCCTCTCGTCCAGCTCGTGTACTGCTTCAACTTGTCCCGGATGTCCGGAACAATCGTCTGCGCCAGCAAATCGTTCAACTCGAGCAGATGGTTATTTAATGAGAAATGAAAATCAACAAAAAGATCACAAATGTGCAAAGGAATTACCACAGGAACCTATACTGTAAACAGAGAACACCACTACCATAAGGACTATCTAAACTTCAGCAGCAACATATTTATATACACAAAGAGGCGATCCGAACCCCCAGATCATGCCAAGAGCTAGAAATAGATTCATACAGTCCATAAAAAAAAACATGTCCAGCCGGATCCCTCCTGGCCAGCCATGCTTTTTTTCCTTGCTACCGCTGCTGCATCAGGGCTACCTCCTCTCGCCTTCACCAGCGATACCGCTCCAGCGTGCTACCACTGATCGAACAAGGGGCTGTCATCACCACCTGCATGTACACACGGGAATTAACAGACATAAACGAAAACAAGATCCCCTACTCTAGAGCTAGGCCAAGCATCAACCAAGGAATGTTTTCACTAATCGGCGAACCGTGTCCACAATTTCATCATATAGTAGTGACATGTCATGGCTGCAAGTAAATCATGGTGAGCATGTAGTACACTGTTTCGATCATCATATCATATCATATCATATCAACTAGATGGCAACAGACTTTCCTACAAGAAGAAAACGCTACTGTTTCATTCATGCATCCTTACTACTTGATTTACACAACAACCACTCATCACTGGCAGATCGAACATCGAGCATTCTGGTTCTTTGGCCGCATGAAAAAATGCTTCCAACATGGAAGGAATAATACTAAAGCTCAAGATTTAGCACCCAGTCAAGATATTTCACAAACACAACTAGGAGCCTTGTATACAAACATGCCACGAAAGTAGTATGACACATAACTTAGAAGCTAGATGGTCAGATGACCACCATCGTCATGATGACAAATATAGTTCATCGGCTCGACATTCAGAACACAACACCACCCACAGCTCGCTGGCTGTCATATCACCAAGCACATAGAGGACGGGGAACCAGAAGCTCACCTAAACAACGTAGACATGAACAAGGCCACCGCCGCCACAGTTGCGGTGCGGTGAAATAGGCGCCATCGCACGGCAGCAGAAGAAGGAGATGCATCTTGTCCTTGTTCCTTTTTTTCATGAACCTGCCATTTTCCACAGTAATTAGTAATTGCATCCATTTGACCGAGTTAAGAAACATACGACTACCTAACAAAGGAGCGAACTCTTCACAAGTTACTTCAGAGACAAAGCACACACTGTCAATGCAAGAAACAGCAAGGCTCCTTTCCTTAATTAGACATGTGGACTTGACATTTCAGTCCAGTCCAGTATACCAACAAACTATTATGTGTAACTATTGTGTTGTTTGGAACCCAATCCACATTTTTAAAGTGCCAACTAGCAGCACAAATAGTGCTCACATTCCTGGAATAGAATAATAAAAAATTCTGAAGTACTAACTAGCAGCAACAAGTAGTACTCAGATTCCTGTAACACGACGCATAAGAATTCAAGAGGCTGCTTATCTTTGATAAATAGAAGATCATGACAGAAAACAATAACAAAGTTTCATGTTTCTATCACGACCATCCGAAAAAATAATGCTTGGCTAGCACAACACGCACACACGTCCGTGGCACGAAGACCACAACCCAGGATAGCATGGCAGCAACAGATTCGAGCATGGCCAAAGAAAAAAAATTGACCTTTCCATATGTCAACGAGCTCCTGAAGTGCAGCGTCGAGGTTGCCACAGTGGGACTTGGGGGCGAGCTCCTCCGGGACATGGTCGCCGTACCCAGCCATCAAATTGGTAACAATGCAGACTGGAATCATTATGCAGAAATCCCAATTAGATGCAAAGTAAGTAGGAGAACATGATACAAACATTAGACTCCGTAATAAGATTTTTAGTTTTGCTTGCTGCAATCTAAAGAACAGCATTATAAATTATGCCATGCATCAAAACTTGTGCATAAATCCAAGGTATAATCAGTACATAACCAACTAAATGCAATTGCTTCTAATGAGGGCATGATTAACTCTTAAACTACAGTATGGATGTGGTAATGCATTGTAGCGGATCAATTCCAGCACTTTGATAAGTCTCAGATCAGTCCAATACCAAGAAAACAAATTATCCATGATGCTTGATTCTTGCACTATACATGAAAACAAATGCAGCAATTGATTCGAGCACGCCCAAGAAGGTACCTTTGGATGCCGGTGTCACCCTCCTCCTAAACAGCGGCTGATTGGGTCAAAGACGCCTGCCGGGGAACATCAGCTGTGGAAGAGGCCATAGAGCAACGGCAGACGGAATCAGCGGCCCAGGCACAGACACGCCAGTCACTGCAGTCTCCTCCTCCCCTCCCTGCAGCATGAGGCAGACGACAGCCCTCCATGGCTCGTGACGGTGCCGTGTCATCCTGGTATAATTAACCCAATGAATCAAACTTGTACTACAGAGCAGTATTATAAATTCTATGCATCATTGTGTAAAGAACAACATTATAAATTCTATGTGAATCCAAGGTATAATTGGTACACAGCCAACTCAATGCAAATGCTACTAATGAGGGCGTGATTAACTGTCAAACAGCAAAAGTAATAAACGGAATGTTCCCAAAAATTAGCAAAACGTACAAAAGTATGTATTTGGTGTCAACAAGCAACGGACAGTCATGTTCATCATATTTATAGACAGTAGGAACCAGAAAGCACGGATGGTCTTGACTAGTTAGTAGCTAAACAAGGAGCGGTTCTTTTTTAACCAATCAACTGAGATGAGAATTTCCACCCAGCTGGAACGTGGTGTTCTGGAGTAGCAAGCACAATGTGCAAACTAAGAATCCAACAGGCAGTGGGGAACTAAGGTGAAACGTAACTAGATTTGCTGAATCGAAAATTTGAAGACGCATAGCAGAGTGCAAAGAGAATCACAGCAGCAGAAGTTGTCAGCAGTAGTACAATGTCGGGGTAAATCGAATCACTAGGCCGCCAGACTAAATCGAAGCAGCAGCTCACCTGCTCGTGGATGTACCCGAATCGACCGGCAATTGATGGTGGCCGGACCGGTCGTGTCGCCACCACCGTAGTTGAGCGCCCTCCATCGGCCACGCGCGAGCGAACCACGAAGGTCGCAGCTCGGGGACGTGGAAGACGCCACGAGCATGACGCCCGAACTTGACGTCCGGCGCTCCCGCGGAGGAGGCCGGCGAGCAGCGGCGGCCGGGGTCGATGGCCCAGCCGGAGAAACGCCGAACACCGCCGTGCCCTCCTTGCAGCGCGAGGAGGACGACGGCCTCCGAGGCTCCCATCGACGTCCTGGTGTAGCACCGCCGCCTCAAACCCTAGGCCACGTGCGCGCCGCCGTCCGGCCAGCTCGACGGAGCGCCGCGCATCGAAGGACGCGCGCTCCGGCGAGAAAGCCAGCTGCGACGCCGGAGCCCCGGGGCGGCGGCACATCTACCGCCGGCGAATCTTGGTCGACGCACTCGATCTGATGTTGGAGGACGACAGAGAGCGACTCGGGGAGGAAGCGCCGGCTGATGGGAGGAGGGGCCTGGGCTGAGGAGGAGAGGGTGGCTGTGGTGAGGACGAGCGGCAGCCGGAGCGGCGTCGGGCCGCGGCGGCGCCGGATTGGATCTAGGAGGTGAAGGAGAGAGGGGATGGTGAGAGGTGGGTGTCGGTGGTGGGAGTGGGGTGACTGGGGAGAGAGAGGTATCGCTCCAAAGTCCAAACTGATTTTGGGCCAGAATTCCCGCTCCGCCCGAAATGAAAAATCAAATCTCCACGGCGCCAAATTTTCGTTTGACGACGCGCGCCTCTGTTGTGGGTATTCAATCGAATTTCGAAATCATTGGATCGCTTGGGTACTATACCTGCGCATTTCTCGGGCCGGGCCGGGCTCGGGCCTAAAAAACCGACGCAAAAAGTGCAGGCCCGAGCCCGGCCCGGCCCGACTGCCGGGCTGCATAAATCAGGCCCGGCCCGAGCCCGACAAAGCCCACCTAGGCCCAATCGGCCGGGCCGACCCTTCCTGGTTTTTGTAAGGCCCGAGCCTGGCCCGACCTGACTATCGGGTCCGAAAATCAGGCCCGAGCCCGGCCCGAGATTTCCGGGCCGGGTTGCGTCGGGCCGTCCGGGCCGGGCTGCCCATGCCCAGGTATAGTGCGGACGGTTTTGATGGGCAATCTGGTGCTATCTCATTGATGGAAGTATGGAACACTGGGTGTTCGTTCGTTCCCTTGGGTTCGTCCGCAAATTTCTCGCTCGGCCGGAAACCATTTTGGCGACAGGTTCTCTTGCCAATTTTTATTCGACGCTTCAAGTACTGCATGCGTGTGTATGCATGCCCTATACATACCAATTCTCTATCACAAGTTCACAACACGCGATTAATTTCCATGAATGCACATACGTACATGCAGGCACCATTGCACCTGCTATCATGCCCGGGATATATAGCTAGCTTTCAAGAGATTATTGTCGGAAAAGATCCATCGAACAAAATTACGTCGAGCCACGACAAGTTGGGGGATGACACGGATTATAGGCACCTTGAGGGAACCAATTGTGCCCCGACAATAGTGGAGGACAAATGGAGTCAGGAACCCGCTACATGCATACATCGAAATGGTGTCCACATCGCTGAAACGCAACGCATAATCCAAACACGAGAACAAGGAAGCCACGAACCGAGACGACGACGCCTTGACAAACCTCGAGCCGAAAATTCTAGGCTTTAGGAGCTGAGCTAAGAACCTCATGTCTACACCCAAGGCATGAAAACAGATGAACAAGTCACGCGCCAACCGTACACGGCCCTCATGTCGTTGGGCTTGTACTTATACATTGGCTCATTTGCAATAGTAAAGCGGGCAATTGTGTCATCATCTATTGCAAATGAGCCATTTGTTGCTTTCCTTCTTCTTGATTTTTTTAATCATATGAAAGTTTTACTATTTTTATTTTCGTATTTTTTTATGACACAATACAACTCCTGACTGACCCAATCTCACTTTTCAATATAAGTGTGCATGAAGTTCAAGTGTTGTTTCGTAAGAAATTACATTATGTGAGTTAGTATTTTTCTCCTTCAACCCTATTTTTATTGTCGCCATGTCTGCAAGCTAGCCCTATCTCCACTCTTTCAATTCCCCACCTCGACGCCATCTCTTCTCTCCTCTGCTTCACATGTAATCCCCAATTGTATGAAGGAACAATGTAAATAAGTCGAAGCCTAAAGCTCACAAAATTTAGGCAAAAGCAAGTGTATTCAACACAAAAAAGGTTCAAACATATTCAATTTGCATAACTCATCAAGTACAACTAACAAGATAGTGTCATACCATTAAGTTGTAGTTGTGCTAGCAAGATGGAACTTCCGAGGTAGATGACCTCGACGATTCCGTAAGGCATGAAAACATAGCATAATGTTCTTGTCATCAATTTTTTGAAATATTTCTTTCTCAGAATAGCAAATCATCAAATCACCGAACCAATCATCACCAATCTTGTTTCGAAGATCTGTCTTTACAATCTTCATGGAAGAGAAAAACCTCTCAACTGATGCCGTTGCAACCGGCAATGTCAAAGCAAGTGTGATGAGCCGGTAGACCAATGGAAAGATCAAATGTTGTCTAGTTTGAACCAACTTGAGAGAAAGATCACCCAGAGTATCACATGATAAGAAATCAGGACTACTCTTCATCATATCAATATATATGTTGAGTTGGTCAACCAAGACATAGCAATCATGTGAAGAGAAATCCACCGAGTAAATATTGGCAAGTTCAATTAGCTTCTCGTGATCAAAGTTGCTAAATGAGTCTCTAGGATCAAGGCATGCAGTGCAGATCAATAGGCGTGTAGATGTTGCTAAATGAGTCTCTAAATGGGGCTCCGGGGAGGCCGGCGGCAGCGGCTCTAGGGCGGGCGACGAACCTGCGAGCAGCGGCTCCAGGGCGGGCGACGAACCTGCGAGCAGGCAGGGGCTCCGGGGCGGCCGGCGGCAGCGGATCCAGGGCGGGCGATGCGTGCGAGTTGCGACCGAGACGTGCTCGTTCTGGTTGTTTTTCTTTTTTTTCCTCCCTTTCACGTATAGATACGTACTGCATATGTATAATGAATTTTTTTTGCAAAAGTTGAGGGGGGGCGGCCGCCCCACCTCGCCCCCCTGCTGGCGCCGCCCCTGGGCGCAACGATGAGAAGGCCACCGTGTTAGCCCTGCTCGACTCCGCCCAACTCCTCGTTGTTCCCTCCCGCAAAGGGTTCGCTACATCTCGGGATGATGAGGGTATAAACAGCGGAAAAAATGTCGATTAAGCATGCATGGAAAAAAACTCTATATGTATCAATCCTCCCTATTTCAGGCCGAAGTGTTTTTCCAGTCAAAAAGTTAATACTCTATGTCATATATGTATACCGCATTGGATTTGTATATGATATAGCCACTATAGTGATTTGCCAACCACATTAATCATCGTCCATGTTATTGTTCTTTCGAATAGATTATTTTGTAAATATTGAGTCGAGCTCTTTGTGTGGGTCGGATTGGTTAAGATGCGAGTTAGTCATGATTCTTCTTGTTAACATGGTACTTTAAATTAGTTTTCGGTTTCGTATGTTACAAGATAATAATTACCTATCATTTCATGTTTCATTTTGTTGAAATCTTGTAGTGGTAACTTCCATTCAGAATACCAATTGTTTTCATAGAAAATAATATGATGGTATTAGGACTAATTGTATGGATAGTTCCTAGCATGTTTTTTCCATGATTTCATGTATCCATGAAACTACTCTAACTCTTTGCCATATTGGTGATTTCATGTGACTTTTGTTTATGATAGAATAGGGCGTATGAATAAGAAAAAACTCAAAACATGCCAAGTTGTTAGAACAATTGGATTGAAAGTGAGAGTTTTCCACTTTAGGTTTAGAAATGTCATGAGACATATTACTATTAGTGAAAGAGGTGCCACTTCAAAGTTGTGTATTGTATTACCCTCTTTATGATAATCTTATATATCCATACTAGGATACACAGAGGAAACAAGAGTTTGCGACGATTTGTTGGCGTGATTTCATGTGTCCCCTTGTTCCATGGCCCTGAAACAGAAATAGGCTGACTTTTCACCCAAGTAGTGATTTAGTGTGACTTTCCTCTTTGTAAGTGATAGAAACAGAGGATATGAACATTGCTAGCTTAAAAATATAGCAAGTTGTTACAAAAATAGTTGGGTTAGTTCAAAGTGGAAATCCACTTTAGGTATAGAAACTTGTGGCAAAATAGTCATGTTGGTGAAGAAGGTACCACTTACAACTTTGAGTATTATATTTCCTTCTTAACAACAACCTTACATGCGCATATTACGTCTCAGGGACAAAAATATGGAGTGTCAATGATTTTTCGCATGATTTCATGTGCCCCCTGATCTACGTCCCCCTCCTACCCCCCACCCGCACACACCGGAAAAAGTACGCTATTTTTCCCGAAAAGTGGTGATTTATGTGAATTTACCCTATACTAAATGGTAGAATAGGGCATAGTAATACTAAACTATGCAAGTTTGTGTCTTGGATTTTCCAACAACAACTTTATATACTCATATTAGGCAGTGGCGGACGCAGGAAAAAATTGACCGGTGGGCACACTCTAAAAAAAATCTCATAGTGATTAAAATTGTCAACAATATAAACAGGAAAAAATTGACCCGTGGGCGCAATTACAAATAGAAACATATAAGAAATTAGACAATTGGTTGACATTTATAAACAAAAATCACCAACTATAGACAGTACCAAATTACAAATTAATTCACAAATGCAACACCAATACAACTTTCGGTAATGGACTAATGGGGCAAATTGTTGTTGGTTCGGTAATAAACTGATGTGGCAGCTGTTGCTTGTGGTCGTTCTTCTCCTGCTCTTGCTCTCTGTGCCTCACCGACGACGACGCAAGGCGGCGAGCCGCGGAGCAGAACTTCAGAGGTCAGAGGAGGCCCGAGGCCGGGAACTCCAGAGGAGGGCAGCGCCGCAGCCCGCAGCGGCGGCCGGCGGGCAAGCCGGCGAGGGGGCGAGCCGGCGACGGATCTGGGCGGGGGGAGGCAGGGCCAGACGAGAGGGGAGGTCAAAGGCGGAGGGGCAGCGCCGACGCCAGGTTTTCCCCATGTCGACTCCAGAGCACGAGCAGAGAGAGGGTCGGGGCAGGGAGATGCACTGGCTGGCTGCACGATGTGCTCTCTAGCGAACAAATGAGAGGCCCATAACGCAAACTGGGCCAAATGATTAGGGGTATACAATTTTTTTCCCAAATATCTGGGTGGGCCACGGCCCCACCGGCCCGGCCCCTGCGTCCGCCCATGATACTAGGACTCCACAAAAAAATGATATGGTTTCAGACAGTATTTTACGTGGTTTCATCTGTCCACATGTTCGACGGCCCCTAGAGTGAGAATATGCTCATTTTTCACCCCCAAAGTGGCGATGTTATGCGAGTTTCCTCTTTGGTAATGATTGAATAGGGCATCGTAACAAGACGAGCTTAAAAGGAGGTCAAGTTGCTACAAAAGGTTGTTATGTTGTTTTGAAGTGTGAGCTTTCCACTTTGAATCCTAAAATTCCTACGAGATAGTCATGTTGGTGAAGAATGAGCCATTTAAAAGTAAAGCATTGGGTTTTCTTCTTTATGAACACCTTAGGTACGAATATTAGAATTCCATGCACATGCATGGCTTTGGCCCAGGGCGAGAGGTGCGACCGCATGGGGCCCAACTGAAATAGGGGCCCATATATTATGTACAGGCAGAGGGAAAAACAAAAAATGCCCATCTTTAGTGTATCGCACAGCCAGCCCATGCATCATTGGTCGAGTTTTCCGTGGGCCCTTGAAATTCCCTGTCCACGCCAACAAGGTAGAGTTTACGACAATTTTAGTCATGGTTTCATGTGTCGCTATGTTCTGTGGCCCCGTCTGGTGAAAGAATGTCAATGTCGATCTCACGTAAGAATTTTTTAATTAAATTTTGAACCATATATATGCAAATCGAGCGCCAAATATTCTGTCGTTAAATTAAGTTTGCAAGAGTGAAGGTGATGAGCATGCATGCATGCATACATACATCTCTCCATCGTATACGTTTGCTTGCCTGGTGATTCACGTACGAGTATTACGTATGATCGGCCGAGGCTGGTTTTTTACTGTTTTCAATCGGACGTTGTCTCAGAAACGGGCTTCGGTCTGATTTGCGCGCCAGGTGAAAAAAGGAAAAACAAGGAGAGATCGAGGATTTCGCTCGCCTGGTGTGAGAGTTCCGCGTTGTGTGGTTCGTTGACCCACCACGTGCGTCCAGTCCAGGCTGGCTGACGCGTGATCAGGGACACGAGGGCCGCGGTGGAGTTCTCGGCCATGATCGCCACGGACTCGGACCGGGCCTGCTACGGGCCCAAGCACGTCGAGGTCGACAGCGGCAAATTTGTCTATTTTCTACTACCTTTCTTTTTAAACTGCAAATTTGCACTAGACGCTCATCGGGCCCAACAGTAGGCTGGTACATATGATCTGGGCGGTTTTAGTTTAGATCTTGACCTTGTCACACATGTTATGCGTTCATCCTTCACGTTGAGAGGATGCTTGTCCTCTTGGTTGTGATGACTGCCTGCATGGCTATCAGATGATCTAGACATGCTGTGGTTGTATATGAATAGTCCATAGCAAAGTGTTTTCTACAAGTACTCCCTCCGATCCATATTAGTGGGCATAGCTTTGTCTAAATTCATATGTATCTAGTTAAGTATTTAGACTAGATACATGTGTATCTAGACAAAGTTGTGTCCACTAATATGGATCGGAGGTAGTAGATGAAAGCATGCATGCATGTAGTCCTAGGCTAGTAGCTATTTATTCCGCCCTCCATTATTAGGTACAACGAATTTCTATGGTGAGATGTTGGAGTGAAACAAATAAACATGGCGTTTGTTTAACGAGCACCCAGCAAGTAAGAGGCAACCTGGCTATGGAGCGCGGTTCGTATCGTTGAATCCATTCACTCAGAATGTCACAAAGAACTGTGGAAGAAAAGTCCATGTACATGTGTAAGACATGTAAACTTGTACCGTACGTAATATCTCCTTGTAATCATGTAGAGCGGTAAACACGGGCAGTTAGGATTGTTTTAGGTTTGTTTGTACCAAAGAGAGATATATATCATCCACAATTGTGGTGTGCAACCCAGGTTCTTTTTTTCTCTCATCAGTATCTCAATCACATTAATTTGGCGGACATGCAGACAACCATAGTGGACCGCGCGATGCGGAAGGCGACACTTGGCATGACGAGAGTGAGCGCACGATGACCTTTGCATAGTGATTTCCTTATAGGATCCGCTGAGACGCGAGAATTCGGATATCAGGCAGATAGATATAGGCTAAAGTGTAAGAAAGGGCGTGAGGGTCAGTCGAATGAAATCATCATTCTAAATTTATTTCTTAACTCGTAGTAATCTGCATGTTTTGATCATTTCGTTTTTTTTCTAAGAGCATCTCCACTCGCGGCGTCCAAATGGCCGCCCAAAGGCTTTCCGTACGGGTCATTTGGACGTTGTCCGGACGGCCTTTTGCATTTGGGCGCCGTTGCTCCCCACTCGCGGCGCCCAAACCCATTTTTCTTAACATTAAACTTCGGCGAGTTTCATTCAAATTTAGGAAATTTTACAGATTTGAACGAAACTTAGTGAAATTTAAACCTAAATCTAAACCTAGTCTAATGGCAGCCATAGCGGCGCCTGAAGACGGCGTAGTCGCCCACATCCTCCTCCTCCTTCTCTTTCTTGACGCCGGCGCCGCCGCTGCTGGTCCCTACACCGTCGTCCTCCTCCTTGACGCGGCTAGGGCCCGCGTCATCACCGGCGAGGTTGAGGTAGGGCACGCCCTTGGTCTTGGCGTGCTCGAACGCCGACCAGGCGCAGGCAGCAGGCCCCTCGAGCGATGGCACGTCATCGAAGGATGCGGCTTCGACGGCCTTGGCGATGGCGTCGTCGTCCATGCCCGCCTGTGCCGCCATGAGCTCCTGCAGAAGCGACGACAACTCCGGCTTCACCTTCATCGGCTCCGGCTTCGGCATGAGCAGAGGAGCCGTGCGGGAGAGGGAAGAGGAACCCGCCGAGCGGGAGGAGGAGCGCGACGCGGAGGTGGTCACCGCACGCGGCGCCCAAAGGTTCGCCGGAGGAGGAGGAGGATGGGGAGGAACCGCGGCGTCTGGAGCAGCGATCCGCCGTTGCAGTTGCGCTCCATGACGGCGTCGAGCGTGCGCCCGGGCACGCCCCAGAATGCCTCACGCCCGGCGACGTTCTTGTCCCGCGGCGCCTGCCTAGGGCCGTCCCAGCGGTTCATCTCCTCGTCGAAGAGGCGCTGGAATGCCGCTTCGTAGCGGGCGAAGTTCGCCGGGACCTGCGGATCCCACCGCGGGTTCTTGCGCAGCTCCGGCGTGAGCTCGCGCCAGTAGTGGTTGACGATCTCCGCGCCGAACTCGCGGTTCGCCCGCGTCAGAGGGCGCGGCACCGGAATCACATACACTTTTATTCTTTCCTATCCTCTCAAACCTCGGTCGAATAAATAAATGCGATTTTTTGGAAACAGGAAGAAAAAATGTTTTCATTTGGGACTGCCAAAGAAAGGAAGCCAAAGAAGGTACACAATAAACGCTTTTGCTATGTCTCAGTCGACTGAGACGAACCTTACGTCTCAGTCAGGTGCGTGTCCGTCCGATCGTTTGTGCGCCGTGATTCGTGCGCGTGGAGGTTTTCGGCCCGGTTTGCTGGTCTGTGTTGTTGGGCTGATTTTGTTTTTCCCTGGGATTTTCGAATTGATATCTGGGCCGAATCTGTTTGACAGCGTTGGATTATTTTGGTGGGCTAGTTGTTGGTCTGTTTCCCGCCCGGGATATCCGAATTTTGCACTGGGCTTATTTGGCTGGAAGGGTGGCGTGGTGTTTTTTTTGTCGTGTTTTTTGTGTATTTTTTATTATTGCCTTGAAATTTAGTGTGGAGTTGTTTAGCTAGCGTGGTTTTTTTTCCCGCCGTATTTGTTGTGAATTAATGGGTCGTGCAGCACTGTGCTGGGTGGGGCTTTGTATTTTTTTTTCCGTTAAAAATTTAGTGTGGTTTTTTGTTTAGTGTGATTTGTAGTAGTGTGATCTTTTTGTGTTGGTTTTTTATTTTTTTTTGTAAGAAATTCTTTTTAGTCGATTGATAGGAAGTTCAATCGGCCATAGATTAGTCTATTGCAATAGAAACCGATTATCTTGTTTGATTAGGTGAAGGAATTTTAGGTACCCCAAATTTTTTTCTGGAGGGTTGGCAAGTGTAGTGGGCTGGGATTGTATTTACTTAGTTTTTCCCTTATTGGCCCGCTGCCCTTTTTTTGTCCGATTTATGTATTATTTTTGTTTTAAATTTTTAATATCATCACGTGAGGTTGAGGTAATTTGTGTTATGATTTATTTTATTGCTGTGTTAATTATTATTTTCGCTTCTTTTTCTATTTTTGTTTTTTCTTTTGAATATGGTTCTATTTTAAAAATGGTTCCGAATTTAAAATGGTTCCAAACTAAAAATGGTTCCAAATTTGAAAATGGTTTCATTTTGAAAATGGTTTATTTTTTAAAAAGGTTCCAAATTTGAAAATTGTTCATTTTGAAAATGGTTCCCAATTAAAAAATGGTTTCATTTTTAAAAATGGTTCTGAATTTAAAATGGTTCACCAAATTAAAAATGGTTCCAAATTTGAAAATAGTTCCATTTTGAAAATGGTTCCAAATTTGGAAAAAATCGTTTTATTTAGAACAATTTGCAATTCTTATCATTTTAATAATTTATTTTCTATTATTTTCTTAGTGATTTTTTTCATTTTGTTGTTGTGTTTTGTATTTATTCTTTTATAGCCAGTTGCAACTGTAGTTGAAACTGAGTTTTTCCGAGCTAGTTGCAACTGAAGTTGAAATTGAGTTTTTTCTCCCGATCCAGTTGCAACTCCAGTTGAAACTGAGTTTTTCTTTCCCGAGCTAGTTGCAACTGGAGTTGAAACTGTAGTTGAAATTGGGTTTTCTCCCGATCCAGTTGCAACTGCAGTTGAAACTGAGTTTTATCTCCCGACCCAAACTGAGTTTTATTCAGAACCATTTGCAATTCTTCTCATTTTAATAATTTATTTTTCTATTATTTTTCTTAGTGATTTTTTATTTCATTTTGTTGTTGTGTTTTTTGTTTTTAGTGTTTTGTAGCCAGTTGCAACTGCAGTTGAAACTGAGTTTTATCTCCCGAGCCAGTTGCAACCGCAGTTGAAACTGAGTTTTATTCAGAACCATTTGTAATTCTTCTCATTTTAATTGATTATTTTCTATTATTTTTTCTTAGTGATTTTTTTATTTCATTTTGTTGTTGTGTTTTTGTTTTTAGTCTTTTGTAGCCAGTTGCAACTGCAGTTGAAACTGAGTTTTTTTCCTTGAGCAAGTTGCAACTGGAGTTGAAATTGAGTTTTTTTCTCCCGATCCAGTTGCAACTCCAGTTGAAACTGAGTTCTTCTTTCCCGAGCTAGTTGCAACTGGAGTTGAAACTGTAGTTGAAATTGGGTTTTCTCCCGAGACAGTTGCAACTGCAGTTGAAACTGAGTTTTATCTCCCGATCTAGTTGCGACCGCAGTTGAAACTGAGTTTTATTCAGAACCATTTGCAATTCTTCTCATTTTAATAATTTATTTTCTATTATTTTTCTTAGTGATTTTTTATTTCATTTTGTTGTTGTGTTTTTTGTTTTTTGTCTTTTGTAGCCAGTTGCAACTGCAGTTGAAACTGAGTTTTTTTTCCTGAGCAAGTTGCAACTGGAGTTGAAATTGAGTTTTTTTCTCTCGATCAGTTGCAACTCCTGTTGAAACTGAGTTTTTCTTTTCCCAAGCTAGTTGCAACTGGAGTTGAAACTGTAGTTGAAATTGGGTTTTCTCCCGAGCCAGTTGCAACTGCAGTTGAAACTGAGTTTTATCTCCCGAGCCAGTTGCAACCGTAGTTGAAACTGAGTTTTATTCAGAACCATTGGTAATTCTTCTCATTTTAATAGATTATTTTCTATTAGTTTTTCTTAGTGATTTTTTTATTTCATTTTGTTGTTGTGTTTTTTGTTTTTAGTCTTTTGTAGCCAGTTGCAACTGCAGTTGAAACTGAGTTTTTTTCCTTGAGCAAGTTGCAACTAGAGTTGAAATTGAGTTTTTTTCTCCCGATCCAGTTGTAACTCCAGTTGAAACTGACTCCTTCTTTCCCGAGCTAGTTGCAACTGGAGTTGAAACTGTAACCTCGCTTGCAATTGACTTTTTGCTCGATATTTTGGCCAGTTTTTTTAATTGTGTTTGCAATTGAGTTTTTTCTCGAGAGGGGAGGTCAGCTGCAACTGAGCTCGCAACTGAGGTCTTCTCTCAAGATAGGGGGCCAGTTGCATCTATGTTTGCAATTGAGAGGTTTTCTTGAGACATGTCGGTCGCAACTGCGCTTGCAATTGGGTTTTTACTATTTTTTTTTTTGTAAGACAGTTGCACCCGCGCTTGCAACTGACTTTTTTCTCGATATATGACCAGTTTTCAATTGCGTTTGCAATTGAGTTTTTTTCTTTGAGAGGGGAGGAGTCAGCTGCAACCGCGCTCGCAACTGGGTCTTCTCTCGAGATAGGGGGCCAATTGCATCTACGTTTGAAACTGAGAGGTTTTCTCGAGACATGTCAGTCGCAAGAGCGCTTGCAATTGTGTTTTTACTATTTATTTCTTGTAAGACAGCTGCAACCGCGCTTGCAACTGAGTCTTTCTCGATATATCGCCATTTTTTCAATTCTTGCGTTTTTTGCAACTGAGTTTTTTCTCGAGAGGGGTCACCCGCAACAGCGCTTGTAACTAGGTCTTTTTAGCGAGATAGGTGTCATTTTCATCTGCGTTTGCAACTGAGAGGTTTTCTTGAGACATGCTAGTCGCAACTGCACTTGCAATTGAGTTTTACTTTTTTTTTGTAAGACAGCTGCAACCGCGGTTGCAATTGACTTTTTTCTCGATATATGGCCTTTTTTTTATGCGGCGAGCGCGGTCGAGCTGGGTAATTAGGCGTGGCATGGGTGAGAGGACCGTTCGCATTCAGCTAGCGATGATTTGTACGTGATAGTTGAGTACGTGGTAAAATATGCTCTTTATATTTATATTAAGGAAAGGATTAATAGAGAAGATGGATAGAATAAAAGGAACGAGAGAGAGGAGGAAAAGGAAAGAGGTCGAACGGGCATGTATGCGCACGGCACGAGCGAGAGAAAAATACAAAAAGAGGGGGACCGATCGAACCAAAGCAGGGCGAACGTGTATGTATCGCATGGCACCGGTTCCTCCTGGCTCGCTCGCTCGCTTCTTCGACTAGCCCAACAAGTGATAAAAGGGCCCAACAAGAAAGCAACGACTGAAGCGGGCCGAATCTGCTAACAAATTTTGTGCTGACGTCACCTGACTGAGACGTAAGATTCGTCTCAGTCAGCTGAGTCATAGACAGACCCCACAATAAAGGTCTTGCAATTTCATCGGAGCTAGGGATATCATCGTTCTATACACAAGAAAGACTAATTAGGTAAATCATTAAAGCTTGGTAATCTACTCCATTAGGAAAGGTATAAACATGAACGGTATAAACAGGAAAGGTATAAATAGGGAAGGTATAAATGAAGGAGACAAAAATCAAGGGAAAAATAATTTGCAATTACTAATATAATCACATAAAGATCCTACATATGAAAATTCTATATAATGTGTCTCACCAAAAGGACAAGAGCAAGAAATCCACTCCCATTTTAGTAACACAATGGCCATTCTAAGGAAGTCAAGATCGTGGTTTCTTGTGGCCCTTCTTGTCGCAGCCATTCTTGTCTCATCTAGCTACGCATCCAAGGAGATCTAGGTGTGTACTATTTATCAGACTCAATAATTACTTATGTGGTATGAAGTTTTGACGCAAATGCTAATTGTAATATGTGTGTCAATGACATGTGGTGTGTGCAGCTGAGATGAAGGCGGTGATAGAACCAATGGGCATCACCAAGTGTGAGGTGTTTGCAGGATATAACGCTAATTCATGCCAGACTCACTGCATTGGGAGCAGCTGGGGGGGAGAAGGATTTTGCGTCCTCCGGCCAAATAATAAGTATGAATGTTGTTGTGACGCACTCCCTCCTCCGTCAGCATGAGGTCTGAGATTCAAAATAGCAGTTGATCCCGTTTAGGTACCATTTCATGCATCTCACCTCCATCCGGGTGCAGATTTAGCATGGCAATATATTGGAAATAAAGTTTTTCTAGAGGACACATATATGTTGAAAAAATTCAATATATCAATATCTTATCTTAATGTTTTTGTAGCAATGAAGTGAAACAAGAGACAAAAGCTGAACTAAACATGATTCAAAACTGTATGAGATGGTCCAGTTTTCAGAGTTCGTCGTCGTTATCGTCGTCCTCAGATTTAAAATCGACGCGGCACTTCGCCACCAACTCGACGTAGCCTTTGTTGCACCATTGGTGGCGGATGGAGGTTTGGAACAGTAGGGTCAGCACCAGCCGTGCGTGGTCGTCTGGCAGCCGACGCCTGCTCTCGCTCTCGCCTCCTCGCGGCCGTCGACCCCTGTATCGACGTCCATCGAAATTCCGGTGGATGCCATTGCCAGCGTGGTCGTGATCTGCGTCGATCTACGGTCTACAGAAAAAACCCAACCCTAGCTTCTAGCGTCACACTTTAATTTTTTTTCCGGGAATCAGGGAAGCACAGCCCGAACATAGCATCCCACCTTTCCACAAACAGACTCCAACTGAGCCAGGCCTCTACTTATTGCCAAACAGGGGGCGACTTAATTCTGCAATCCAAAATAAGTAAAAAAAAGAATGCAGCCGCATGCTTTCCTGATAGCAAATCCTCCCACCCTCTAAAATATCTTACACGTGTGACCAATTCATCATTGAGACGGGTTTATTTTTTCTACTTTCTTAGTTTTTTTCTCAACCTCTTCGTTGTGCCTCTGGAATCTCGACCGGATGCGTGCCGCCGAATCAGGCGTCGTCGACCGAGCTCCACCGACGCCTTGGGAAGCCACATCCCGAGAAGGGCGGCAAAGGTGTAGGTGGTATTTTTAATGGGGGAACCTAAATATTCTAGGGATAGAGGATGATTTGCATGATAGATCGATCAAATCAAAACATCACGAAAATACGCACACAACATACTTATAGCCGCGGGGCACATTAATTGTGCCCGGGGCTCCGATTTAATACTCCGCACAAGGTTTACCTATGGCTGGATATGTTACACTTGACAAACACGGAGGAGCCGACATAGTATATCCTGAGGGTCATTTACCAAGTCTAACACTTGGCAAAGACGGTGTTAAGTATAACGTGGGTTTAGCCGAGTATTTTAGGTAGTCGGCACATGGAGGCTTTCGTGTACTGTCCATGATCGACTACCAATCATACTTTTAGATTTTCTGGCCCATCTTATCCATTACTTGTATCACGAGAGGAAAAGTGATATATATCTTCCTTTCTGCTGCCATTGTTATTCACTTACTGACTCTGCCATGGGCTTAATTAGTCCATTGGACAATAGTACATAGTAGAAGAAAATGTGAATAATGTTCGTAAATCTCAGTTTGAGAAAGAACAGAAAAGAAAATATAAAAGAACAAATCACAAGTGTGTGCTGTCAGCTATTATGAACTAAGCATATGCATGTCGAGAAAAAGAATCAATATACGTACTCCCTCCGTTCCAAAATATAAGATGTTTTAGCTTTTGTCCACATTCACATGTATCTAGATGTATGTGCACATGTTTTAATATGTATGTACATCCATTTGGGTTTGTACCTAGCCAACATGTGAGCTAGGTAGAACATCTTATATTGTGGAACGGAGGGAGTATGTAACTTTATGTGTATTGCAGTGATGGATCATTCGAGGCCAGTAAAATCATTGTATTTCTCCCACAGCTCATCGATGTACTTGATTGTCTCGGCGAGGTTCTCGTCGTAGTCGCCCTCTATCTCCGCATACCCCCTTGCGCACAGCTCGGTGTGTACCCTGGCCTGTTCTTGCTGCAGATGGTTGTATATCCTCTCCATGCGCGCCGCTTGCTGCTCCATGCGGGCCGCTCGTGGTTCCATCCGCCGCCGCAGCTCCTCGTAAACCTCTCGTCCGCCACGTTCAAGGACTTTGCCAATGGGACGGTGTCCTCCCCCCTCCTCCTCCTCCTCCTCGGCGTCAGCGACGGCGGCGGGCGGCCACTCCATGTTCGCCGGCATGGACATGATGAGGCTCTCGACCTCGTCGTCGGGCAGACGACCCCTCTTCGTCTCCTTCATCGCCTCCATCTTCTCGGTTTCCGTCGTGTCCACTTCCAAGATATCCATGCCACGGCTGTGCAGAGCTGCCGTCGATCTCGATCTATATAAAGAGAGCGAAATCAGGCTGTGCAGCCGGCACCGGACCGGACTCTGCTACAGAGTCAGCCCAGCCCAACTCGTTTTCTACGGCTTGTAGCTGCGGTGCGGCTGGGTGAAGGAAGGCCCACCTGCGTGCCTGGGTTTAAAATCATCACTCCAGGTGACTTCAGTTTACCAATAAAAAAAAGGTGACTTCAGTTTAAAATCCGGCCCTTTCATATCAGTCGAGAGCGTCTCTGTTGAAAAAAAACATGTCAAATACAAATCCGTTGCACAAGTAGCAGCATGGCCGAGTTTACTTTTCTCTACCCGCGCGCATGTTTCGTTGGGTGTGCGATATGTCAATGGAGTCGTCGTTTCTTTGACCCACTAGTAGAAAACAGGGCATTGGTGCCTCCCCTTTAGTACCGACTGAACTAAAACCGGTACTAAAGGGGCATTAGCACCGGCTGTGTTTGCGTGTCAGCCGGGGCCTCGCGGCGTGACCCTTTAGTACCGGTTGCTAATAGCAACCGGTACTAAAGGTCTCGGCCAATATAAGCTTCTTCCACCCCGAGCCACTCCATTTTTGGGCTCGAACTCAACTCCATTTTTCCTCTCTCTTTGCTCTCCCAAGCTCAAATTCATCCCCATTTTCTCCAACAACTTCCAAGATTTGTGGCACCTACATATATAAGGGTTAGCAACTTCATCTTCTCTTCCGGCATTTCAAGTTTAGCTCATTTTCTTACAAGTTTAGCTAGTTTGATTTTGGTGGTGCTTGCAAGGTGTTTGATGAAATGCCTAAGTTAGGGTTTTCATTTGTTTATATGCATTTTGAGCTCAAATTAAAGTATAATTTGTGGTTTTATATAGTGTCGTCCCGTCCCCTTTCTCACCGTCGTCGATCGCCCGCGCCGCTCCGTCACCGACACCACCTCGGTGAGCCTCTTGTTTTTATATTTGTTATTTAAAAAAATGTTAGTTATATGATTTAGATGCATAATTATTACTTGTATAATTTTCTTATTTGTATAATTGTTTGTTATATATAGTGTCATGGTTTTGACATCTGTCCCCACCGGCTCTCGTCCGATGTATTACTCGGATGTGGTAGATTGTTTGTTATAACGATATATTTGTTTAGTTTCGTGTTTATAACAATTATGCCGACCAACTTGACGTGCATATAATTTTATTTAGGAGGTAGTTGAACCGGAAATTCCAACCGACCCTATTGTCGAGTTTTTTATGCGAACCATGGCTCGCTCGATCCCCTTCGTACGATCCACCGCGACGCGGTTCTCGTCAGTCGTCATCTAACAAATCCGCACCGTCCGACGCCCCACAATAAAATTCCACCGTTCCATCCCGTTCTCTCCCCCGCTGCGGAAAACAGGAAACCCTCTCTGACCCCCTCCCTCTCGTACACCATCCCCTTCTTCCAAGCTCGATCCAATCGCGCCTCTGCCATCTACGTCGCCGGCCACCCCTGTCCCTGTATCACGGGCAGTCCTCCGAAGGTCATGTTCCTCTCCTCCGCTTCCCCTACTCACCTCACAGACCAGGGCACACGAGAGTACGCCCCTGCCGGCGGCGCCATAGCGAGCAGCCGAGGACAGGTTAGGCGGCGGAGCTCCAGACCTGGCACTGGTGACCGACGGGGACGACCAAAGCGTGACTGGACGACGGTGGCACCCAGCGACAGCCTCGTCCGGCGGGAGGGACGCAGGCCGAAGGGCGGTGCGGAGGCACAAAGGACGAGCAGGTGCTCGCCTGCTCGAGGTGCTGCTGCTGGCGACCACAATGCTGACGCCCTCGGACGGATCGAACAGTCCAAGCAGACAATCATAAAAATCCACCGTTCGATATCTCCTCCCTGTTGTTGCCGCTTGCTCATAAGTGCTTAAATTCGAGTGTGCAGGTGAAGATGGTGGATGTGGGTTCTGGAGGGGGCAACGTAGATTCGCGCAGGTGCTGGAGCAAAACAACCCTTGGAAGCCCTTCTTTTCTTTGCAATTTTGTAAGTCATGACTTCTTGATTTGCCTTTTATTCGGCTGATACTTGTTTACTGTGTGTTGGTCTGAGCTTAATGATGTATCCTACGTAGCATGAAACAAATACTCTCTATTATTTGCATGTTTCGTATTAACTTCAGGTGGAAAACTAACCTTATAGTTCGAAAAGTGGGTTAGTTGGGCAAAACCCCTATCTCCTATATCGCCTCCATGCGCCGCGACGTCGAAATGCTCGGAATGAGTATATGTTGAAAATAACATAGGTATGTCATTCGAGATGTCTTACACTAAACATAAATGCCTTATATATATGTGTACATGAAAATAAACAGTCGCCTGTCAAGAAGCTTGATACGGTCTGAACATTGGCCTTTTTACGAGAATCAAGATAGTAGACATTGTCATTCACAAGCGAGATTGCAATAAGGATCCAGTGGGCTTGTTTTGAGCTACAAACAGTTGTGTGTTACAAGCTAACTAATTCACCAAATTATGTGGCAAAATACCTAATGAACCAAAAGTTACTTTACCTTGTCTTAAACGGCCACAGGATTAAATCTTTATCTTTAGTAGCCTCATCACATAGACGATGTAATCCTCGACACCCCTCTCGTTCGATTCGAAATGTCGCTCCGCGGCAGTCAGAAGGTCTAGGAAGAAGGCTAATTTTTTTTTAAATAATACTTTTTTTAATTAATTTCGAAAAATATTACGCAAATCCACGAAATTTCATAAATAATACGGCCTCGGCCTGGGCTAAGCCGATTAGGGCCTGTCGGCCTGGGCTGGGCCGATATGGCTGTCGGCCGACGCCTGCGCTGTCAGAGAACCATATCGGCCAGGGCTAAGCCGACTGGTCCCTGTCGGCCACGGCTAAGCCGATAACGCCTTTTCGGCCTTGGCCCAGCCGACCAGGCCCAGTCGGCTGTTACTGGGCCGACTGCTGCATGCATCTATATTTTCAGGCTATTTTCAGCCTTGCGTTTCGACGACGCATTTTCAGCCTTGCGTTTCGACGACGCTGCACGTTATAATTGATACGATATATTCCACATTGCATCGATAAATTAATTTAACATATAACACTACAGGTCCACGTTACAACTTCACAAGTTCTAAACACTGCATAGAACAACTACTTGTAAATAATACTTGGAACTCAACGATAACTAATTCTAATCAACGACTTCACTTCCCTCTGCCACGTGTTCGTGATGGAGGCATGAAGTCGTCATCACTATTATCATCGGCGACAGCCTTCGATGCACGAAAACTCTTCAACTTACGTCTAAAGTTGCCTTGTTTAGGAGGCATGAAATCATCATCACTATCATCTTGAACGGCTTTCTTGGATGATCCACCACTCTTCGTCGTTGATATTGCCCTCTTCACTGCATCAGCGTGAAGTGTGTTCCGTGGACGCCCATCAGGACAAGCGCCAAAAAGAATTTCCATCCAACCAAAATGAGGGATCTCTTTGTTCAGAAACTGTGCGACGGTGGGCCAGCGCTGGAAATAAAGAATATCAGACAAAAATAAGTTAGTACAATAACACTAGATTCTAACGTAATATAACTTCCGTACTCAGTTACCTCCACGTGAAATGCATAGGCCTCCGGCGAAAAATGGATTATCTTTGACTTAGGTGTCATAGGCATGTCCCGAAGACCCGCCTCGATATCTTTTAGCTCAGACACTCTCTGCCACTTCCACCGCCACCCATCAATTTCATCTAAAATTTCTTCAGGGGTCATCTGCGGGATTTTGTATTTTGTGGCTATAGTTTCTCCCAGCTCACAAATGTTGCCCCTCTCACTAACTAGCTCCCTACAACAGCTCTTCGCCCTACCCATCAATTTCATCTAAATAATACTACCTTCAATCCATATTGCGGCTTCATACAGAATACACCACGACCTATATGGGTCCAAACCAGGACCCAAACTACCAGACATCGTTCCTATGCGACTAAGAAAATCACCGCGCACCACACGCCTCCATCACAAAATCTGCTGGGGTATATATAGCCTCACCCGGGAGAAAAAGAGTGGAGAAGAATGGCGGGAACAAAATGGCGGGAGGAAAGGGGCAGGAACAAAATGGCGGGAGAAATATGGCGGGAGAAAACTGGCGGGAGGAAAAGGACGGGAACAAAATGGCGGGAAAAATTGACCGGCAAGGGTGAAGCATCGTCGATAGTTAGACAAGTCCCAACATAGATATAAATAAGTCTGGTACATAGATAGATAGACAAGTCTCAACGAATAGAGTCTAGTACATAGATAGTTAGACAAGTCCCAACATAGATATAAATAAGTCCCAACATAGATATAAATAAGTCTGGTACATAGATAGATAGACAAGTCCCAACATAGATATAAATGGTACGTAGATACATAGACAAGTCTCAACGAATAGAGTGAAGTGTCAGCCACGACGTCTACCACGACGCGGAGGTGGTGGGTCAGGCGTCGTCCATCCAAGACTGTGCGGTGGCCGAACGTCACGTGCAGGAACCAGGGACTCGTCGTGGTCTTGTTGTGTCTCCTGTGTGGGCTGTGGTGGAGGAGTGTTGTACATACCCATCCAATTGTCCAGCTGTGTGTGTGTTTCAAGGATGCTCCCACTTTCCTGCTCACTCTCCCATGCGGATCCAGACGACTACTGAGCGGACATAGACGGACGATATCCGTAGGCTCCTGGATGCAATAAAACTGTAAGAAACAAGTACGTAGCATTTAGCGTGGTGAATAAAAATTTACAAGGTACTTACCCTGTGGCTGGGGAGGTGGTCGAAGCTGGTAGCCCGTCGTGGGACTGAACTGCTGATGCCAAGACGAGCCTCCAGCCTGGTCAGGAGAGGGTGCCCTGGGCGACGGGGGCGACGTCATATAAAAGCATAGTCTAGCTTTAAAACACTGATCCACACGATGGTTTTGATCCACATCCGGACCGATCAAGTATACTTGTTCCATTTCTGCAATACAAATTATGAACTTAGTGCATATAAAAGCATAGTCTAGCTTTAAAACACTGATCCACACTGATTACAGATAAAAGCATAGTCTAGATTTAAAACATGTCCTAGTTTCTTCCTCTTCCTCTTGGTCCTCGGCTGCCTCGCCCACGTGGAGCAGCTGCTCTAGATGCCATAGCAGCATCAGTAGGTGGGAATTTTGTACAACCAGTGTCTCTGTGACCAAAATCATTGCACAGAAAACATTGCATTGTTGGGCCTCCGGCTTCAGATTCATCCATACCATTTCGGATACGCTTGCACGGTCATCTACCTCTACCAGGACGCAGTAGCCTTGGGTCGGGGATGTACTGCCTTTCATTAGGGTCAACCGTGTTGAAATTACCCACAGCTTGAAATCCTACCATTTCACCAGTCCATGTATTAAGAACAGACTCGTTCAAAAAATATGGTGAAACGAACGAGATGGCTGAAAGCCCGAGTTGCCCACAAGCAGCCAATACATGGGAGCAGGGCAGATGAAGCAATTTTGGTTTATTGCGTGTGCACTCACATGTTGGCCGGGCTTCATTTCCAATTCTCACCTCATGCGTTCTGAGCTGATTTCCGCAACCAAACTTGTCATAAGGTAAGCGTACCTCGAACCTCCTTTCTTGATTTCCTATGGCCTGCACAGTGTGATTCCGAGCTTTCGCCATCTTTCTATCCATGTACTCCATAATCTTCTCACAGTAAGGTGTGTTCGGGTTGTTTACGATATGCAAGTGAGCTTTCTGGCGTCTTTCTCTGAAATACTTGACTGTGCCCTAAAAAATACCCTCCACAATGGCTGTAAGTGGCAAGGCCCTATTTCCTCTCAGAACAAAGTTGTATGTTTCAGCCAGGTTGGTAGTCATAACACCGTACCTGGCTCCATAAGTGTCGTGCAGCAAAGACCACCTCTCAAGAGGCTCGTGCTCTATCCACTGCTGAATTTTTTAATCAACCTCCCAGTCTTTCTCCTAACACCAGGCGGATCAAATCCTGGCAAGTCACAAAGCCCAACAGGTACATCCTCAGCTGGTGGAGGTCCGGTTGCTAGCTGTTGCGCCACAAGTTGCACATGTGCTGCTACTGCAACATTTCGTGCAGCTCTCCTCTGCCTAACATGCCGGTTAGTGAACTCATCAAGCTTACCACGTATGAAAGTGTATTTCCAGAATTGATTCTGCTTGCATAGTTTTTTGAATAGATTCATCAAAGCCTTATCTCGGAACTGTGAGAAAAAATTGGCCCCCAAATGGCGCATGCACCAACGACTCTGCAGGTCTAGCCATGGCGTTTGTTCCTCAGCCACAGGGTTTGTGAGTGCCTTGATGATACGTCTCCAACGTATCTATAATTTCTTATGTTCCATGCTAGTTTTATGTCAATACCTACATGTTTTATTTACACTTTATAGTATTTTTATGCATTTTCTGGGACTAACCTATTAACAAGATGCCACTGTGCCAGTCCCTGTTTTCTGCTGTTTTTTGTTTCAGAAAAGTTGTTCTGGAAACTTCCTCGGAATCGGACGAAACAAAAGCCCACATGCCTATTTTGCACGGAGTGTTCCAGAAGTCCGAAGAGGAGACGAAGAAGGCCAGCAGGGGGCCCTCCCCATGGGCCGGCGCGGTGGGGCCCATGGCCGCACCGCCATGTGGGGAGGGAGCCCCCTGGCTCCCCCGACGCTACCCCTTCGCCTATTTATTCCATTGTTCGCGAAAACCCTAGCACCGAGAGCCAAAATTCCAGAAAAGTTTCAGAGACGCCGCCGCCGTCAACCCTAACTCGGGGGGTTCAGAAGATCTCCTCTGGCACCCTGCCGGAGAGGGGAATCATCACCGGAGGGCTCTACATCACCATGCCCGCCTCCGGACAGATGCGTGAGTAGTTCATCCTTGGACTACGGGTCCATAGCAGTAGCTAGATGGTTGTCTTCTCCACTTGTGCTATCATGTTTAGATCTTGTGAGCTGCCTATCATGATCAAGATCATCTATTTGTAATGCTACATGTTGTGTTTGTTGGGATCCGATGAATATGGAATACTATGTCAAGTTGATTATTGATCTATTATATATGTGTTGTTTATGATCTTGCATGCTCTCCGTTGCTAGTAGAGGCTCTGGCCAAGTTGATACTTGTAACTCCAAGAGGGGGTATTTATGCTAGATAGTGGGTTCATGCCTCCATTTAATCTGGGACAGTGACAGAAAGTTCTAAGGTTGTGGATGTGCTGTTGCCACTAGGGATAAAACATCAATGCTTTGTCTAAGGATACTTGTGTTGTTTACATTACGCACCGTACTTAATGCAATTGTCTGTTGCTTGCAACTTAATACTGGAAGGGGTGCGGATGCTAACCTGAAGGTGGACTTTTTAGGCATAGATGCATGCTGGATGGCGGTCTATGTTCTTTGTCGTAATGCCCTATGTAAAACTCATAGTAGTCATCATGATATGTATGTGCATTGTTATGCCTTCTCTATTTGTCAATTACCCAACTGTAATTTGTTTACCCAGCATGTTATTTATCTTTATGGAGAGACACCACTAGTGAACTGTGGACCCCGGTCCATTCTTTTACATCTGAAATACAACCTACTGCAATCACCGTTCTTTTACATTCTCTGCAAACAAACATCATTTTCCACACTATACGCCTAATCCTTTGTTTTCAGCAAGCCGGTGAGATTGACAACCTCACTGTTAAGTTGGGGCAAAGTATTTTGATTGTGTTGTGCAGGTTCCACGTTGGCACCGGAATCCCTGGTGTTGCGCCGCACTACACTCCTTCACCAACACCTTCAAAGCAACTTCGATTTCCTACTGGTTCGATTAAACCTTGGTTTCTTACTGAGGGAAAACTTGCTGCTGCACTCATCATACCTTCCTCTTGGGGTTCCCAACTGACGTGTGACTTTACACGCATCAAGCACTTTTTCTGGCGCCGTTGCCGGGGAAACCGAATTGCTTTTGCAAGGGGAGTCTCTCACACCCAATCTCTTTACTTTGTTTTTTGTCTTGCTTTATTTTATTTTCTGTCTTGTTTGCTTTCTTTATATCAAAAACACAAAAAAATTAGTTACTTGTTTTACTTTATTTATTTCGGTTTTTGCTTTGTTTATTTTAATTATTACTAAAATGAGTAGTCCTGAAGTTGAAGTTCGTTCGTTTAAGAAACAAGGTGGAGAAAGTTTTAAAGATGCTTGGTATAGAATTAGTGATGCTCATCATAGGTGTACTAAGAAACATTCCACTACAATCCTCCTTAGAATTTTTATGTTGGTATCTCTAGCTGGAATTGGTATGTTCTTGATACTCTTACAGGGGGTAATTTCCTAGATACTCCTGCTTTAGAAGCTAGTTACATCATTGAGAGTCTAGTTGGAATACCACCTGTTAATGAAACTAAAATTGAAATCTCTCTTGAGGGTGTCATGAAAAAGTTGGAGGCCATAGAGAAAAATCTTCCAAGTGTTGAGATTAAATTGGGAATATTACTTGATAATATTGATAAACTTGATAAATCCCTGGGAGGAATTAATGAAAGAATTGCTGTTTTAGAAACTTGTGCTATCCATGATAATCAAACCCATAGGATTGGTGAACTTGAAGAAGCTATGG